>CM065391.1:33722500-34110000 GCA_033060915.1 Euryodendron excelsum | reverse complement strand
AACAACTTAACAGACTTATTTACTAAAATACTTCCAACTGTAATATTTAAAAAATTGGTTAACAACATTAACATGCATCATCTCAAAGATTTTTCATTCTGAACAATTGAAACTATCAGTTTCAACTTCATATTAGATGTATGAATGAGAAAGAGTTACAAACCGTACTCTTTTTCATTCGCCAACAACTTTTTCCCATAAGTTTTTTCTTGATAAGATTTTAATGAGAGTTTTAGCAAATATATTTTTCATTCGCTAAAGTTTTATAAAACTTATTGTGGCGGTCATCCAAATGAAAGTGTTACTATGAATGGTGAATAACCAAAAACATGTGCACCCAATATTGACTAACTTCAACATATGATCAACAACCTAATATATTTGATAGTATAATCCCATCAACTGCATGTATAAAAAGAGGTTTCGAATGAAAAAAAAAGAAACAAAATAAAGAAGAAAAAAGAAAGTAAAAAAATATAAATAAAATATTTAAATTCAAATTACATTTTATATTTTATTCTATAATAAAAATAAATTCTTCGATAATTAAGAAAATCTATCCCTAATAGTTCTAAAAGAACTATTTAATTATTATTTAACAATTCCACAAAACTACTTTTATTATATACTATGTTTGATTATTTTACTTGCTTAAAATTCATTTAATTTTATAACACTTCACAATTTTTAAGTTGATGCCAAAAATATATATGACAAAATATAGTTTTGAAGAAAATAGCCACATGGCACTGTCACCTTTTTGATCTGAAGAAAGGAGCCCAAACCATGAAGTGGTAGGTTCCATTGATGTAAGTGGAAAGCCCAACGACTCCTTATATAAGTAAAACATGGGCCTAACCAGAAAGAGGTTTCTTCTTATCACCTTGATAGAACCAACCCTGATTTATGTATGCAACATTTGGTAAAAATGCCCATGTGAGTATAAACATTGATATCAACCGAGACTGCACTCATTCACCAATTAAGGTTACAAATCCCCGGGACCCAGAGGGAACTTGCTGGGCTACGTCTAACTATTCTTTTGGAGAAAGCTACCTATTGCACACAACACCTTATTGAACATGCCGAAAACAAAAACTACGCCAGAGCTGAACATCAAAATTAAATTAAAAAAAATTGCAAGAAAGGGCTAAAAAACCAAAAATATAAGAAGAAACAACTATGGTACAACCCGCGAGCAGCAGCTAATAGGGAAACCTTCTTGTGGCGATTCCTTGCCTCAAGACCTTTCCCACTCTTCGCTGACCCAATAGAATATATCCAGATTCACCAGCAATCAGCACGGTTATATAACTTGAGAAGCAATCATCTTGTATATGAACTACCAAATTGTGATTCTTTTTTGGGCTATGGAACCATGGGAGAGGGAAGGAATCCTCAATGGCATGAGCAATATGACACGATGCTGCTCGTTAATTTCTCTAACTGCCATGGCTCCAGATATTATGTTAGTGTTGCACCATGAACTGAAGAACTTGTGTCTGATGCATGCAAAGAAGATGCGGGATGCGGTTGCTGCAAATGTGATTCGTTTGCAAGGCCAAGAATTACAAGTGTTGACCTGCCAAAATACAACCTTGTTAATTTACTTGTTCCCTGCCCTAGAAAAAAAGGACAATCCAAATTGGAAATTACTTGGCATGCTGACACAAAGACAATCCCCATTAAGAACTTGGTAATGTAGTCTGTCAAAGAAGTAATATTCTCAATAGTGTAGATGATAACAAAAGATTCAGCAATCTATATTGTCCCAAGTACTGGATCCTATGACTACATTAACAGGGGAGGACACAAAAATAAAAAGACCCGAAAACAGTTGCTTAGTTTTTAACATTTCTCCAATCAACAGAGGACCATTAAACTCCTCTGCTTGTTTCTACATAAAATAAAATAAAAAGACAAACAAAAAACTGTGCACTTAACATACATTTGGAAGGAAAGGGGTGCCGGTTTTGTCCATATGTAGTCAAACACGACACACAATCCTAATATAATTATGATTTGTCACAATTTTCCATGGCACCAGCGATCAAATATTGAGTTTAAGATTTTCTTTACGATTACACATAAACGTTGTATACATACATACAAATACAATGTATTTACAACTTCGATCTACAACCTCAAGACATCATTAAAATTGACAACTTGAAACCCTTGTGCATTTCTTTGCATTTAAACATATCACGGTTTATATTTATTGTTTCTGCATCTTTTCCCCACAGCCACAGATGCTTACAAAAAAAACAAAGACTTGAGATCAACTTATAACCATGAACAAATCCTGGCAGTATGGAAGGTTTGAACATGTTGATCTGGGTCATCAAATTGGTGGTATGCAAGTGATGCATATGTGAAAACATAGGTAATAACCCAAAAGGTCAGACCTTGCCAACTTTTGGGCCCTCTATTATTTTCAATAGAATGGTTATCTTAATTATTCTAACTCAGTAAGCAATTCAATCCAGCTCTACATAAGAAGAGTCCAAAATTTAAAATTTGAATACACTCCGTCAGAGAGGTCAATACCAACATAGATAAGTTTTAAATCTACCTATAAAATTAATGTAGGGGCTCCATGACAAAAAAAAAAAAAAAAAACCTAAAATTGCAACTATAGAGGCTGTACTAATTTGGTAAACTGTTGGGTTTTTAACTTCTGCATCTTGATTTCTTAACTGCAACAAAAAATATAACTCAAACTAAACATTAATCCTTCTATCAATTCATTACAAGTCTGTACAAACTATCCAATAAGACTTCCTCATTTCTCTAATTTCACTGACTTAACAACTAGGGTTCCATCTGTTCTTGTAAACAAGAATCAGAGTGTTGTGCTGGAAAGACCACCCAATAGCTTTACGACCACTAATAAGATGAAGGATAGGGACAGTCAGATTCCTTTGAACAAGGATGAATGGTTGATCAAGTCCAAGAAAACTGTACCTAGGTAGTGAAGTCCTTATACTAGCTTGGCTAGCATAAGCAGCAAGAGGACCTCCGAGGCTAGCATACTTGCTGAGAGCACTTTCAAGCTGTGGTCGTGGTAACTGCAAACCACAAAAGGGAAGAAAGCCGTAAAAACTGAAGAACAAAGGAATGTAGAGCATGTATGAGTGAACTCTACATACCTGTAACAATACATGGAAAGAATGCGGCTGTGTCTGGGAGACACATTTTAGGAACCCAACCCATAATTTGGGCATTCTCCAAATCTACATTCAATTTTATATAAAAAAAAATCAGTTGATTTTTTTCATAGTCACACTAGCAGTCTAATAGTCGCTGCTCGTGAAACCATGAGGTCAAAATTTTCTAAGCATAAAAGAGCAATTCAACTTTAGTCAGCATACCTGTTTACTGACAAGCTTGGAAAGTATTTCCATGACAAAATCAACCTGGAAATAAAAACAAAAGCATGATTGTCATAAACAGTATTACCATAATACTCTACTACCTTAGTGATTTATATTTTTGGAACGCCGTTGCGAAACATAGTGCACTAGCATTTCAAAACAGTGAATTTAGCGATCCAATGTGATCCCAATATTTTTCTATTTATTTCTTTAAAGGTCCCCTAACAAGGAAAAAAAATCAAATACAATTGAACCAAAATATAGAGAGAATGGCGTTTTGACATAACAATATGAAAAAAATAGGTCATAGTACTCCTAGACTGTATTTTTAGATGATTAATTTGAAAAAATATAGATTATATTATATTAAATGACTACTTGTTAAAAATTGTTCTAGAAGTACTTCAATTCTAATAGTGTAATTTGTATAACTCTATCCCTAGCGTGCCATATTTTAAAACATGTGGCATACCATGTTCCCGTTCCCGTTCCCGTTCCACGTAGTAAACGATCCACATTCCACATAACATAGGCCATAAACTATGACTAAATTCCTCTCAATAGAATTCTCTTAACCCTCTGACTATTGATATAACCACACACAAACAGGCAACCATAACAGCACCCTGAGTCCCCGACACAAAATGAGATCTTTCATGATGTTGTAAGACTTAATCTTTACTTTTTACATATAGTTCAACTGCAGATTATTATAGTACCATATCCAAGTATGCCCAGAAGTCAAAAGTGATCCAAAAGACAACTTTCGAACAAATGGGATGACATTGAGCAGCAGTTTTACCCTTTATGAAGTGACAAACTTTTGAAATTTCTGGCTGGAAATGGCTATACAGTAGATGATAGAGCATATTTGTACGTTAAACCATAGAAATCTATTATTCTAATTTTTTTTTTCTTGGGCATTGATCGACAGTAGCAAGACATCAATCTCCAGAAGTTGCAAAGCCTTCGCTGCAAACTTGACGAGAAGTGTAAGTTTTTCTTTGTTACTACAGGATGTGATGTCATTAATTGGGATTCACCTACCCATTTCTATGCACATTTTTCGGTCAGTAAGAATTTTTTAATTCATTAACAGGGGAGGGTGTTTGTCAGCTCAAAATCAATGTTTGATGAAATCGTATTTATTTTGACCTGCCATTAAACAGGCCCCAGCTTCTGTATATATGAGTTGACTAGTAAGTCGAAGGTAATCCTACATTCTTATTCTACCTCAATTGAAATTTATATGGCAACCAAAATTTTTGTCTAACATCATAGTTTTGGTAATCAGTTTTTTATCTAACATCAGTCACAGTATTTTCAAATGGATATTTAGGGATCTCTCTTGTTCATAGATCTTGAAACTGGATCAATGTCCATTTATCAATAGATCTAGTACAATTCAATATATTTAGACGCATCTTTAGCAATCCCTCTGCCAGAGGGTTTTGCTATAACCAAATCACAGTCCAATAAATACACGGCGATGCTATAACAACACCAAGTTCACCTTGCTCAGGCACACACTCCCATTTTGTTCGTTTTATATATTTCCATTTCATCAGAGACAAGAAAAAAGCACAAGCTGCAACCTTAGATAATTGAAAATTATATGGACAAAGAGAAGTAACATAAGACGCTGAACAATACACCAGAGCAGTCAATCCTCCCAATTAGGTATTAACAGAAGGCTAAAGTACTTTTACAGTTATGTTAAGAGGATCCTACATACTGCTCTTTGTGACCTCAACTTAATCTAGATGAGCTCTGACGAAAGTTATCTCGAATACAAACAAGTATAAAATCAGTCTATGAAACTAACCTGCAGACCCAGACATGCTAATTAAAAAACGTGTTTAACCACCAAAGGAGCTGTAATTACCAGTGAAGGAAAAGCATCAATTGCCTGAATTACTGTTCTCATGAAGAGCAGAGGTAGAGGGGTTTGGTCAACCTGAAAAACCAAACAATTAAAACACAAAGGACACTTGACAAAATAACCTTTAATTTCCAATATATGCAAGGATAACCTTTAGCATACCATCTGGTTCAAGGCCTTTGCCAAGACATGTTGTGTGAAAACTGTGCGCTGCTCAAAACAAGCTGAGCAAGCATCTGTAATCTGAAAAATAAAAAAAGAAACATAAACACACTTCAATGGGTACTTGCACTGAAAATTATGGGATTGCGCACATGGGGACCTCCAAAACAATCATAGAATGTCATGGCCACTGATAAATGTGACAAATGCACACCATCTAACTTGCATTTAGTACACTAAGGAGATATCCAACTAGCCAACCCCAATCACTTCAGTTCAGTTGTTTAGCTCCAAGGTGATACGCACTAAAATATCTGAACCACCTAAACTTGACTAACGTAAGGAGTGCTTCCCCATTTATTGGTGACATGTATTTCCTCATATAATGAATGATAAGACTACAATCAAATACAATTTAGCAACATAAAATCTCCACTTAGGAAGCTACAGGACAAGAGGCAGCAATCCCCACCTTGAATGTAACAGATTAAAAACCAATGCTTCCAATATGAATAAAACTATCAACAGATAGAAAACATGCCTTTTTAAGTGCAAGGCCATCTTTCTCAGGAGTAATGTCATGGATTGCAACCAAAACTTCTGCTGGTGTCAATGCTGGACCTGTATGTGCTGAACCCTGCCATTACTCATCATAAACTCAGCAATTTTTCTTGAGTTCAAGCAACACCAACTAATAATGTCTCAATAACATTCGAATTCAACACTTTTGCTCAAAGCAAAAATGCACCTAGGTAATGTCAACACTTAATTGAATTCATGCTCTCTTTTTAGTAGTAGACAAAAAATATGTTGAAGTCAGTACGAATATGGAACAATTGAAGCAAACAAATCTGTCCAAAAAACAGCTTCAGCCTTGTATCTGCCAGAATATTCTCTTTAGGAATATAACTAATTAACACAACCAAATTTCCAACAAAGATCTATATATAGATATATAGTATATGCCGAACACTGATGGCACAAACAATTCCAAGTCAAGAAGCATTTTCTTCCTCCCAGCAACTACAGTGGTTGAATATCCTCTAAAGTAATTTCTCTCTTAATATTTTTATCAAGTCTTAAGCATCTCTTTCACGTGCACCTCTTACTTAAATGTTTAGTTTCAAAAGAATATCAGTCGTCCCAAAGTTTCTTCCAGAATAGAATGACTGACAACAGACCATGATAGCTCCTTCTATCAAGCGCTCAAAGGTATAAGCACCAGAAACAGAACCTTAAAAATGGTAGACAAATAAATAAAATAAAATAACACTTAAACATGCTCAACAAGTGTGTGTCAAGGACTACAGAATGGCAAAAAAGGCAAGAATAGTAGCATGCTTCAAATGTTGTGAATAGAAAATTTCCTCTGGGCAAAACAAGCATAAGAAAACATAAGTTAACACAGTAACTTCTGATAGGTAAATAAGCCTTGATTTCTACCTGTAGTATGTGAGCAAGGGCTTTCTGGAACTTATCCAGTGGAAGGTCAACTAGCCGAGGAAAAATAGGTAAAACCTGATGCCATAAGATGATTAGATTTATATAGATATTAAGTTTACGCAGAGTTAACAACAAAATAGAGATAATGAAAAAAAGAAAAATAGTTCCTTTTAGCTCTTGAGAAGAAATACAAGGTAGTACTTATGAAATGCAATAACATGTTTAAGAAAAAGTGGGTGCAAAATAGATAAAAGAAAGATGAAATCTATAGTGAGTCAGTAATGACCTGGGAATGGTGTTCTGTTCCATTAGGAGCATCTACTTTGTCCTAATCAAAAGTAAACGACTAATGTACTAGCTGTCAGGCAATGGTGATGGGCAACAGTCTACGCTTGGAAAAGGAGGAAAAAGAAAAAAAAAAGCCATGTCCAATGGGTCCCACCATTGGTATCACATGATAGGGGACTGTTTCTGAGGAGTAACATTAAACCCAAGCAATTCTCACTAGTATAGATATGAGAAAATTTAGATTTGTCAAAACCAAGGGTTTTAGTTAATGTTGCAGATTAGGGGAATTTCTGTAAGTTATATTTATTTAGTGTCCAGTTAGTTAGATGTTTGGTTATGAGTTTTATCAAATCCTATGTTTGTTTGGCATTCATTAGTCTTAATTGGTTTATGAAACCTTAGTTTAGTTGGAACTAAAAAATCAATTTTCTAGCAGGAAAAGCTATTATGCTTCTATAAAAACAAGTCCTTTCAGAAAGTCTTTGATAGTAGGGGAGCATTCATAAGGTTTCGTCCTACATTAAATGGTGTTCACATCCATTTGGAGCCTCTACTTTGTCCTAAACGAAAGTAAACTAATAATGTAATAGCTTTAGAAAACTTCGATTAACTGGATTTCACTTTTCTAACCGTCTTATTAGATTACGCACATGAAAGTGTTTTCAGATTCTTCATATGGAAAAGATGACCCCATAAAGTTTATACTTGTGGACTTAAGAAAATCATCTTCACAAACTACTTGCATATATTCCGCAAACTAACAAAGCATTTTCACAAAGCGTATCAAAATTCACCAACTAAAAAGACTTATATGTCAATTCACCCATGAAGATAATGAAATCTTTAGTTCTTTCATTCAAAAGAAGAAATACAACAAAATAATATGATTAAAAATTTTAATGTGATGTAGATTCTTACACTGACATTTTTATGCATGTTAATAGAAGAAAAGGAAGGTAAAACAGACAATTGGTTCCCTTGGCAGTAGCCAACAGGTACATTGATAATGGCAATAGAATCTAGCCTCAAAACGGGATCTAAAAGGGGTCATTCCAGCTTACTAAGAGTTTGGTTTGTTCATCCAATTTTCATTAAGCCCAGGCCACTATGCCATAGTTGGCGCGCACACATTCCCTCACTCCTAGACAACTTTATTTTGTTATTCAAATCTAATTTCATAATGGTCAACTGTCAAAGCTAGACACAAGACATAGCATGACATGGATACAAACCATGCTTTGGACATGCCAATTCCTGGCCACTGTACATACGTGTTTGACAAAGGACAAAAGGAACACGTTCAGATTACCAACACAGGAATACCTTCCAATGATTCTCCAACATTATGAGGATATTTCAGAATAAGTATTCCATGGTGGACAGACTGCCACTTAGAGAACTCACTTTATTTAGTGTATGAACACAACTCATCGATTGATTGAGGTTGTAACAATCAAGAACTATCAATAGTTTTTTATTTTGTACAATAAAATATTACTATAAAGTGTAATAGAGCATTTCGTATATGGGAGTCAGAGTTTTATGCATTTTTATTTAGTAAGCTTGAATTACTAAAGATTATTGTTATGTTAAGTCTAACAATGCATGTCAAACACATATTCATACCCATACCCCTGCCCTTACCCAAATGTCAAATTCCAAGTGTCGAGTATCCGATATGGGTACTTCACACATTTTAGAAGAGTCCGTGTAATATAACCCAGGTGCAGGTATGTGTGTAAGCGTTAGATTCAACTAATTTTCATGTCCAACGACACTTGGACACGGCTAGTTTCATATCTTTAAAATACTTCTTTTATTTATATAAGGTAAAATGGTGTTACAAACTAAAATATAACATTTTATGTATAAAATAAAAGTATTATGCATAGTTGTATAGTAAACTCCATTATTTATTAATACTTGTTGGATGCATGTCCAACTAACCATATTAGACACATATTCCATACCTTTGTCCAAGTGTCGAGTGTCCAACATGAGTATTTCACAATATTTAGAAAAGTCCAAGAAACATAATCCAGAAATACGTGAAAAGACAGCTATGAAGTGCTCCTAAAAAGAATCTTTTTGGCATAAAGAAAAAAACTAACAAGGTGGCTTTTATTGTAACATCATGTTCCTAGACAAATGTTCAATAGTGAGGTAATATTGACTACTGCCACTAAGATTTAAGCATCACAGTGTGAAACCCACCACTTATGGAAGGTAAAAGATCATAACATAGTACCTAAAAACGTGCGTACTACCTACCTACTGGACACTTTCCTATATTCCTATACCAGGAAAAAATGGCCTACCATGTCTCTATATGTATCTCCACAATTGATAGTATATACCGGGTAGGTGGATCTATGATATAGTCACTTGCATGGGCCATGGTTAGTTTCATTTTTCAAATTTTATTTTTCTACTAGCTAGTCCATGTGAGTAAATTTCTACAAATATCATAGCTAACTCCTTTTGTTCCCTTCACATTTTTATTCCATTGCACAGATTCACTGTCCAAGGATTTGTAGATGAAGCAAGTGTAAAATCTGACAAAATTACTAACACACAAGCTTACAAACACAGAAGCAGCCTCTATCCTCTTCTTTCTATGCTTGTGATTTCTTTTAAGTTACTGTCATCAGCACTTGTTAAATAGGTCATAACTCGTATTAAAAAAGGAATCTTTTGCCAAAGCTGCGTCGTATATAACAAAATAACAGAAAGGGTTCATGCATGTAGTCACTGTACCAGTGCCACATCAGGGAAACTAAACAAAAACAATGAATTATCATTAACATTTAACAAAGGAAGTTCTGAAATGCCCAACATTACTTACAAAGCAAACCTTTCCCCCAGCCCAACAATGATTAGTTGAAGAAAGCAAAATAGGTCTTCATTTACAGTAGGCTGTCAGCCAGAAGTACCAGTAGTCAAGGAACCAAAAGCCACCTTTTTTTAAACTTGAAAGGGGTATGGCCAACTATTAGCCAAGTGAGAGAGGAAAGAATGATTTTTTTTACTGGCTGGCTAACCAGACAACTAGTCAATAGAAGAGGTATTCATTTCTTTGAACAAGCAAAATAGGGCAAGCTAGCACAGCTGTATGAACCCTTTCCTTAAGCAAGTACAGGACAATACCTCGTCTGTTTCTAGTAGGCTTTCAGGTGTAAGCAACTGCTTTCAGCAGCACGAGTGGGCCTGAAGTTCTAACAAGTTGCGCTAACAGCCCAACCCATGGGGAGCTCCATAGATCCTCTTTCCAATTCTTACAAAATCTTACTTGTAATAAAAGGAGAGGAACATGGAGGAGCCCTACTTCTAAGAAGCACAGACACTTGTAGAATGGTGTCATGTCCATGTTGGACATCATGGCAGAGACAACACTAGATGGACACTTCCCCAACACGTCGAACACGCATCTAAATGTGTCCTTATTATTTTTAAATTTTGTAGAACCGGACACTTGAGCAATCATGTCCATCACTTAAACACACATGAATTACATTGCAAGCATGAAGGAAATAACGGGATCAAATTGCAAGATAAGAACAATGTGGATTTATGCATGATGTTTAAGCTACGAAAAAAATTACTTTAATTAACTAATGTTGTAATATTTTCATTATCTTTGAGTAAAATATTCATAAATATGACAATATAAAATATATATTTCTGCTGACATGACATATAAAATATATATTTTTGCTGAGTCCCTACCGTATCATATCCTAAATTTTTTAGAAAATTGTTGCGTCGACCTGTCAATTTTTGGTGCAATCGCCCGGGAATTGTGACCTCTAACACTCTCAAAATTTTACAATTTACATTATATTGATATAATTTGGTGGGTAGTGCATGATATCTACTACAGAAAGTAAGGAAGATGAAAAAAAACTAGTACGTATATAGCCAGGGACATTCATACGTATATATAAGACATTTAATTTCCAGAAGGAACCTCGCTCATCACTTAACAATAAATAAAAGGCTTAAAATCAAAATACAACACAACTATGACTAGCAAAATATTAAAGATAAAAAGGATGAAAAATGTGAGCTGCACCTCAGTTTTGGACAATGATGACAGCATTGGAATAAGAATTGTAGCATCCTGCATGAAAATTATTCCATATAAAGACCAAAATAGCAACAAAATTGGTAACAGTAAGGAACAAAGAACATCAAAGATTGTTAATTGAAAAACCTTTAGTTTAGTTTCATATAAGTGTTTAACAGTAGCAATCAGATCAGCAGAAGGTGTTGTCCCTTCAGTCAAAATATGTAGCACCTTGCATGAAAACAAGCAGACCAGTATTAGCATTGCGTGTGACCAGAAAAGTTGAGAAAAGCCAAAGAAAAAGCTCAATTTTCAAATATTTTTTTAATGTGTCAAATACATATCAATCACGAAGTCCAGAAAAAGGAACCTACCTGCGACAGAAGATTTTCGCTCCCTTGTGGTGGATCAGATATTAGACAGAGCAATTCCGTATACGCTGACCCTAGGGCTCTTATAAGAACAGGAATATGGCGATGGAGGGCCTGCATCATCTCGGAAGGTTCAGAGCAATGTTGGAAGTAGCCCAAGAGAATTACATTGAAAATAAACAAAACAAAAAAAAGTTAGCCGCACAAGGACTATTTCCAGTAAAGAGAGTGCTTTTCTATCCATTAACACATAATAGGCCAATCCAAACTGTTGATCTGACAGGATCACTCTGAAAACATAAACCAAGTGCCCCAACCCAGATTTTTGATTAGGTCCAGATGATAATTATGAATTTGCACCAAGAAATGTAAATCTAATTTCGAATATAAATAATAATATATTCGTACATACAAAACGGGATGTGTCTTCCTTTTTTTTTGTGCGCGCGCAGTTTGCAGGAAGACCAAACCTAAAAACCAACCTGACTTCGAGCTGGTTTCCAATATGTCAACATCGCATACTTATGAAGTCCAACAACAAACCAACCCAGGGTCAGGTTGGGTCTCTTTGGTCTCAGGTTAAACCGACATAAGCTGCATCTTGTGCCTTACATCTAACAGAGGTTCCTGGCGCAGAATCTGTCGCATGTGCAGGCTTCCACAAAAGGTGACACTTGAATCCGTCCATCTCAGCTTTAATTCTAATATTACTGATCTATAGGGCATAATAACCTAGAATTTATATACAGAGACTCAATGGTAGACCTAGGATTTGTATTAAGGCGGGACCAAGGTAAAATATTTTAAATTTTGTATGAACCAAGGTAAAAGTTCTTGAATATTTTTCTTTTTTTTTTTTTTTTTGGGGGGGGGGGGGGGGGGGGGGGGGCACCAATAAACTGTATTTTATTGTAAATATCTAAAAATCTATAGGTGGTAAGCAATTTAAAAAATTTGGGGGGGGCACGCCCGCCCCCCCTTGGGTCTGCCAATGCACAGACTACTTGAGCATTTTTTTATCAAATCTTACAATCATATGAATTAATACAACAAACAGAAATGGACCTGCTTAACAGCCTTTGGAGCTCTTGCATAATTATCAAACACAAGTTGAAGAAGACTAGGTTTCTGCACAAAAGAAATACCATAAACATAAGTGAAAAGAGATTAAATGAGTTCCAACCAGGAAAAAAACAGAGAAACAACTTAATCACATTCTTTAAATTATCAGTAAGGAAGCAAACTCCAACCTTTGTACATAAAGCAAAAAACAAAGAAATAAGGCGTTGGGCTTCGGCAAACGAAACTGAGGAATCAGTTTGGGAATCAGGTTGTGCATCCTTCATGGAGTCATTTTCAGACATTCCAGGCTCTGAAAATTGAGAACCACTAATGGATGTTTCCTGGCTTTCTCTCTGAAAAAAAAAATTTGAAGAAACAAATAAATGACCAAATGCAGACTGAAAGATTATGACATTTAGCAAAATTAGCAGTTTAATAATAACAGATAGTTCCAAGAATGGTGTACCAAGTAATTAAATTTGAAATTCCAAGGTAACTAGCTAAAGAAAAAATGATTTGCAGCTTGCAAAACGAAAGTCCTGCTAATGTAGAAGAGGTTGGGCAAACTCTGGTATATGTACAAACACATGCGGATGTACAATATATTTGCTAGGAAGTGGCTTAAACTCAATGCTCTCTTTTTAATTATTTCTATGTTAATTTCTTCCATAACGGGCAAAAGAAACCCCCCTCATGCCCAGAAACAAACAGGGATCCCACAGCTTCGTCATCTTCACTCAAGAAGAGCACTATCAGTAAGGCTCTACAAAATGCATCTGGACAATGCAAATTAGGTCAAAACTTAAGCAACAAGGTATTCAAGGAATGTGTCTGCGGATAGAATGAGTTGAAAATACCCTGCATAAGCTCAAATTTAGAACTGTGACATGAGTAAGGAATCCTAATTTTAGGCACACATTTATATGCAAAATGGATTTAAAGGAGCAAGCGATTGCTGGTTCCAACCAGTACACCCATGGCATATCTTCAAAACTGAAAGAAAAGAAGTGCTACTCAATTTGGATATTTTCGTTTTCTAGCAGGTAGCAGCCAAACCAAAATGGAAAGGTTAGTGGTTTTGCAGTCTACAATTCAAAGCGAAGATGCCACGTGCAGCAGAACATTTTTACCAAAGTGGAAAGGTTTGTGGTTTCTCAGTCAGATTCAAAGCAAAGATGTTATGAGCAGAAGAACATTTTTAGCAGAAAGAATGGACAAATGTGCCACCAAAAAGGGTAAAAATGTAGCTGAGTCACAAAACTACTGTTTATACAGCTTATAACCAAACAGCCAGTACAGTTGTTCACACATGAAACACCAAAGACAGATATTTAAGGCTAAAAAACCATCCAGCACTTCTACAGATGCCATCTCGATGCAACATATATATCCTTCTAAGTACATAGCATTATGATAATAAAACTACAGAAACCTTCTCAAGAAAACATATCTCTGAGCACCCATAGCATCCTGCCTCATCGTTTATAGGTTATGCAAAGAGCGAGGAATAAAAGAGCATGAATGGACAAAGATGAAAGAAACATGCTACATACTTCCCCTTCCATTCTTTGCTCAGTGGACACAGATTGTGAAAGCTCTATATCTGAAACATGCTGATCAACAGCCGACAACAACATATTTGTTGCGAATCGCTCAATATCTTCAGAAACATAGTTAAGAACATAGAGCTTGTTTGCCACCTGCCCAACAAATGGCAACACAAGTTTAGAAGTCATTAGCACATAGAAGATAGATACAATCAGTGCTTCCCCAGAATGGAAACTAATTATTTGCTTCAACAGGAAACCCAATCAACAGCTTGAAAAACCAATTTGACAATTTCCTAAATTGCTAATAAGTAAAAAATCCTCGTACCAGTCGAATAGCTTTTGCACGAATATCATCTTGTGAATGAACAGCACACTGCCATTAACAAAAGCATTAATAAAAAAAATGCAATATGGTAACAAATAAAATGCATAAATCTACAACGGGTAAGCATTCCTCAATTTTAATTTAGGTTTTGCCAAGTTGCACATAGGATGGACAAACCATTATTATATTTCTTAACTGGCTATCCATTGACAAAGTTAATAAAACCCTTATTTTAAAAGTAACAAAATTAATAAACCCTGGGACAACTCATATCAGATATATGCCTTGGCATTTGTAAATATGTTTTCATACAAAAGAAAAGCAATAATAAAACAATAAAAACAAGCAGGTTAAACAATTATTGAAACTATAAATGGCCAAAATCTATGATTTACTAGACAAATAATTCATTTTTATAAAAACTAGAAGAGTGGCACACACTATGCATCTGCACTTTACTACAACCTATCAAGTTTTTTTTTTTTTTTTTTTTTTATAAATATCAGTCCTAAGCTATATTCCTTCCTCCTTGTACAGTTATCCCATGATTTCAAATGCCTCCAAAAGTGGCAGGCTATGGAAATTCCCACTTTATTACTACTTCATGGATTCGAACACATGAAGTCGCTTCAAGGGAAAAATAAAACCGAACAGGGTTTCAAAAATAGGGAACACCAAACTGGGGTGTTACCTTTATATAATAGTATAGACTTGCACCATCACATGAAGGGCAATATTCCAAGCAATTCATGAACCATCTACAATTGACAATTTGACACAAAAAAAAAAAATAAAAAAATACATATTTTTTTAATAAGCATGAAAGAAATTACACACCATTATCACTACCCCAATATGTGAAATCAAAAGAGGGAAAATAAAAAGAAAACAACCTGTACATAACAATTCAATAATCACAAAAAGATAGGATTTGTTTTGCATGTATTTCTGTGAGCGAATCCCCTGTAACAAATTCTTTGGCTTCAATACTCACCACCCCAGCGCAGCTCTGCCCCAAGGTATAGGTGCCCACCGTTCACATATTACAATACTTCACAGTGGCATCACATACTTGGAAAAACCCTTCCAATATTCTATCTCTATATAATTCAATATCTGACTTGCTCATACAAAGGACAGACTACACTAGCCAATACATAAAACAGCACACAAAAATTGGGAAAATCTACCTGGTAGGGAAGCTTTTAAATGAATGATGTGAAAGTAAACTTTGAAATTTTGGACCACAAATCACTCTGAAAATGGGTATTATTCCATCCTAAAAATGATAAAACACCTTCAATGGTCAAGATCAAAATGACCTGATGATACACCGAACTGATGTAAAGACTGATGAGATTTCATGAGGCTCTTTAGGATAAGAAAAACAATAGTTGCAATAGAGGTGAATGAACATACACAAGTTCACATGCTTTGCACTGAGCTCTAAACATTCCATCGCTAACACAAATAGCCTCAAAGGTATCAAAGAACCACATGCTTACCTCAACACACACACAATGAGAGAGAGAGAGAGAGGGGTTTCACATGCTTAAACAAGCAAATAAATAGACTTTTAGTTGGAAGAATAGTTGTACCAGATATGTGTCCTTCTAGCCTCATGTAGCACACATGAGAGACAGTTTGATTTCATGAAAGCATATCACCATGGTAGTGTTAGACTAAAGAACAACTTTCAAATTATTAATTTTTTGATAAATAAAGGTAATTTATCCAAAGACACCAGGAAGGGGTGCAACCTTTGTACACAAGATGTATACAAAAAAAACAAAACCCTAACTCCCTCCCCTAAAATCAAGATCTTCAGTAAAATCTAACATAGCAAAAGAAGCAGGAAATCTCTGTCATCTAAAACGCAAAGGAATGCAAGACAGCTTAAAGACTATGGACTGATAAAGCAGAGTCCCCAAAAGTTCTTCTATTATGCTTCTAAATTATTATTGTTGTTGTTGTTGTTGTTGTTATTATTATTATTATTATATGGCTGGGGTATCCCCACCTTTGAGGGGATTAATCCCTTGGACGACTCACAACACCCGCCACACCCAGGTGCAGAGTAATCTGGGAATAAACCTGATGGGCTGGCCATCAATTGGGGGAGGATCAAATTCCTGACTATTCACACCTAAGCGGGTCCTAAGCCAATTGTTCTATCCCATGGGGGTTGAACAACTTCCAAATTATTAAGGATGAAGAGTACAACCAGATTCATGTCCAGTGTTACAACAAGCTCATTTTCAAGTGACCAACGATCCTAGGGCTGAAATGTAACCACGATGTACCAAGCCAAGTATCAGCTGCTCAAGCTCGGCTCAGTTAATTTATTTTGAGCTCATCCAAGCTGGACTGCTTGAGCCAAGCCAAGAAATCAATGTTTGAGATTGGCAGGAGCGTGCAAGCTGGCAGCTGACTTATCTCATCTCCATTGAGATTCAACTTCAATTGAATCCCAAGCAATCACTTGTCAAGCCCTGATTTTATAGGTTGAATATTTAAGTTTAGAGTTGAATAAAAAGTCACACCTCTAGAACTTATTCCACCCACCCCCCACCGCAAAAAACATCAAAAAAAATCACAACTGTAATATGCAAACCAATATATGAAGCAACTTTCTTATATATCACACACATAAGCCTAGGCAAGGGCACTTGTGTTTCACAGGCTAACTGTATGTTAATATGTTATTGTACGTACTAGTGCATGACTACCAAGATGCATAGCTTTAAAGGCATTCAACTCTAACAAAAAGCCCTTCTTAGGAATAAATAACAACAAGATACGCCCCATGCCCGTAACGAGGCGAGCTTGGGCTTGTTTGGCTGGGCCAGTCTACAAAAGTAGTTCTAAAACTACGCCCTATCACCTCTTGATTGCTAAATCAACAGCTAGAATGAGCCAATTATAAACCTTAGATCGAGCTGCTTGTGAACAGCTTGGTTTAATAGCTGCCCTAAACAATCATGATGGCACAGCCTCTCACACAGCAGAGTATGTTCCACACACTAAATAAGCCATTTTCAGAGTTGCCAACAGGGGCGAAAACAAAATGAGCTGCTCTTATCCAAGCGGTGGGGGTGTCGTAAGTTCAATTCAGTCAAGCTTGAGCCATTAAAAGGCCAAGCTTGGGTTTGGGTCCAATGCGACCACAGACTCAATTGAACAAGGATCTTCTTCAGCCTAGGCAGTAGAAGATCCTCCTGCCCTGTGTATGTGGCAGCACACCAAACTGCCAAGTTTTTAAAATTGTGCTGTTAATCCACTTGTCTCCCCCAAGATTATTGGCAACATCCTGGGATGACTATCTACAAAAACGTATCCAAATAAAAAATAAAAGCATACAGAATGGTGTGCTGCCATGTACACAGGGCAGAAGGATTTCATAAGGCCCAGGCTGGAGGAAATCCCTATCCAACTCAATTTGCATAAATCGAGCTAGACCTTATAGTGTTTGGTGGAGAGAGAGAGAGAGAGAGAGAGAGAGATTATTTAAGTTTCCCCTATTAGGATCTTAATCTGCTTCTCTCCCATCTAAATGCAACCTTAAATGTTTACTCGCAATATCTGCCATTTCTTCCAACCTGTTTTTGCGGACGGCCCTTGCTTTTCCAACTGCATAGGCAAAGGGCCATCTCTTATCTCCTGTTTTTGCAGTAATGCACCCTTTCCCTCTGCCACATCCCTGAGTTATACAATGGGAAACCCTACACATAGAAGAATAAAAAAATACAAAGCCCTTCATTGCACAAAGCCTTACTTGAGCCCACAACGATATAAGCCAAGGTACTATGCTCAAAGCCTTCCAAATAAAGATTAAGTTTATTTGTTTATTTTTTAGGAAGAAAAGGGGGGTTCATTCTTTTCAGCATAGTTAGTTCAAGCTCTCTTTAAGTTTGACTGAGCCTGAGCAAGCCTGTGAGAAGCCAACCCTGAACTTCTCATCAAGCTCAGTTACTTCGCATCCCTTCTCACAGGTTCAAATCAGACACAGAGCACCCAAGAATTGGCTAACAGATCAAGAAACCATGATAAAAAGCATACCAATTCTTCTGGCAAGACATTATTTGATATTTTCTCTAAAAAATTAAGGCATTCAAATATTGTCACATAGGTACAAAGAGAAGCATCACTACTTAGAAGCATATCTAAAAGCAGAGGAGATCAAAGCATATACATACAAGAATGAAATTCTCATTCCTAATTTACCTTCAAAGCAATTTCTAAGCAGGCTTGCCGATTTAGTGGACGCCCCAAAATCAAGCTCCACACAGCACCAAGGCCCTGAGTCACACGATCACCATCACGACCTTCTTTTCCGCAGTGATAATTAGAGCAGCATAAATTGTCCAACAGTTTCAATGCAGAATCAGGCAGCAATGGGACTTCACCCAGAAGTCGACTAAAAGATTTGTCGGTAGCTGGCAGAACATCCAGCAAAGATCTGGCCTGCAACAGAAGAATGTAAATGTTTAATTCTAACATCAACAAAAATAAGGTTAACCAGCTAAGAAAGCACCTACCACTCCCAGGAGGAATTTTTCATATACAACAGCAGCAAATGATGGTTGTTCAACTGAATCAGAGATCATGAAAGTATGCAGGTGGTACAAGACATGCATTACAAGCTCGTGCACCTGACAAAGAAACCCAATTTTAAAAAATGTTGAAGAGTTTAACCAAGTAATCAATTAAAAAAGAGTTGCAAATTTCAATTCCATAAATAGTTTTAGAGATTCAACTTAAAGCCATTAAATCAACTCCAGAATGTGATCGGGCCTTAGAAACATGCTCAATAGTCAGAAATACTATTTCTGAGAGTTTCATCATGTGACTGCAGATAATTGTGCATATAAAGAGGCTCCCTCCCTCCCTCTCTCGGGGAGCACCAGACCATAAAGATGGAATCAAACAAAGGATAATTATTGATGAAGCATTGAGAGCAGGTAATAACAATTATTATAATTTGTCATGGACCTAAGGTGAATAACCTATGATGCATAGTGAATGACATCCACCATATCCTTAGGAACTGGCGAGAGACCAGGTAATTTTTTAAACAAAATCCCATGAAAAAAGACAAGTCTAATCTTATGACGATGTTTGTTTCTGCAAGTATATGTATGAGCTTGGAGCCAGTGTAGAAACCCGTCCAAACAAAACAACATACATCTACTGCAAACTTTGCATGAATCCGCAATGTTAATTAAACCCCCCCCTCCCCCCCCCCCCACCCCCCCCACAAAAAAAAAAAAAAAAGAAGCAAAACATAAGTGTGTGTGTGTACAGACATGTATAAACAAGCATTAACAATAGACACCACCATGGTGACAAGGATGGATATCACATATCCAAAAACTAGCAGTTCACCCTATAAATCCTCCAAGGCCTAAATAACTCGATTTTCGCCCATGAACTATTCACATCCTAAAGTGACTATGTCAGTCTTTTGCTAGTAGATGTATTCTCCATGTACAATACTAATCCAGACACAAAGTTATACGGTATAGATCCAGTAATCCAAATCTAAGTCTCACAATAATGTCATATCCTCAGGGAGATTCGACATCCAATAAAAGGAACCTATCCTATTTTTAATGTCTCTTTGAGTAGGAACCCAGAGCAAGAATTTTGCAGTGAGAATCCTGATCCTATAGGCAATCACAGGTGGTGATTGATGGAATGACAAAAAGTTATCAATACAACTGTGGGTTTGTTTCTCAACAAGCACACTAGTAGCTTTAGGATAGACTAAATGATGTCTAACAGATTATGTCTTACATTAGACCTCAACCAGCACATTAGCTGGGTATATTACGATTTAAACAGGCAAGGTTTATGAAGCAGATACCTTCTGGTATTGGCAATCTGAGATGATATGTTTTTGCATCATCAAAACCACACCATCATCAGCATCAATCTGCAACAGACATAAAAGTGTGTCAATGATTTTTCTTTTCAGGCACAACGTAAAGAGAGGCATTAACAAATAATCTAAAAGCTAGGCCACAAATACCGTTGAAGAGCTAATATTACATCACATGCTTAATGACGTGTTAATGAAACACATACAGATAACAAAATAAGGGAACTATTCGGTGGAACATCTTTTAAAACTAGAAGCCAATATCAAAATTACAATTAAACATGTTAAATAACATTGACTTCACCCGCGTAGAAATAAACACAAAATTTAAGGAAGCAATCTGAAATAAGACAAGTATGAATATTTATTTCCTTTTGCTGCCACCTAGATTACCCAGAGAAAGAGGGTAGAACTTCAAATAGAATTTTAGAATATTATGTCAGTCACACCAACTTAAGTTTAGAACTTCAAATTCCAGGTCATGGAGATGCTCCTGGCCTGATGGGCATGACAGTAACAGCTATTGATGGAACATTATCTAAGGAGCCAAGAAAAGGAATGCAAATCGTACTTAAAGATGCTTCCAATCCTGGGAGTATGGATCAATGTTTGCAGCTGGACCCATGGCTCAGAAAGAGCTGGCTTTTAATCCAGTCAGGTCATATCCACATCCAAACCAACCCTATCAGAGTAAATCTAGTAGAACTGACTCTGATTTTCCTTTTTCTTTTTGTTTTGTGATTCCATCATTCAAAAATTCAGTCAGGACATAATAAGTCGTTACAATTCCGCACCAGCACCAATAAATGGATTTCAAGCACAGGACTCTACTAAACATGAAACTTCCCTCTCATATGTCACCTCACTCACTTAGGGCCTTTGGACGACTAAGTCAGCTACAACGAAATATGAACTCCGAGATAGAGAAGACTCTAAGGATGTTTTGTCAAGCATTTGCAAAAGTCGAGTAGTCACAGAAGTAAGGTCTCAAACTCGCAGAAGACAAGATTAGGGACAAGAGCAATCCAACCATGCAGTAGCTTCATGCTACCATTGAACATTCATGAAATAGCAGTTATTGATCAATTTACAAATATTATATCAATACGTTCATGTCCTAATGAGTTGGATGTGGAACTCATCCAACAAGTAGGCAGACTGATGTAGACCGACTGTGATTCTCCATTCACCAGATGAGGTTGAAGTTGAATGGAATCACCTTACAACAGGGTCCCAGGGACAGAAGGTACAGAAGGGTTCCCTGGATGCATAAAGAGAATTCAATGATTGAATTCCAGGACCGAGTGGAGAACCAAGTGGAGGCATCAGATCCCAATCAGGCCTAAGGCAGAGCCTTCAATTTGAGGTTATGACTTTGTTATCCTTATATAATTCCCAGGTTGATCAAGCAGAAAAATAAATAAATATTCCATCCATGATTCCCACCGTGCTAAAAGTGTCAACATGTCGTCTTGCGAATATCCAATGTTCCCCATTTTTCAGTAAGTATCGCCAACATAAGCCCATCACTTATTACAATTCGTACTCCAGTTGCACCTCTAAGTTGGAGGAATCATTCAAAAATTGCATATTTTGGAACTGGCCAAGATAGGATGGCATCCTCTTCATCCAAGAACTTAAACTACCTACACTCAGTAGAAGGAAATGGCCTAATTACTCTTCCAACAATTAAAAATAGGAGTTTCAATCGAAGCTCTTCCTGGGACCTGTTGAAGGATACAATTATGGAAGGGGCAACACACATTGAAATTACTTATGATTCCACCTTTAATGATTTCTTGGATATTTCTTTTAATGATTTCTTGGGTATAGCCAGATCATTGCCTCAGCTCCAAAGAATAACCAAAATGCATGTTCACTGTTTTTCAAAAATACTCAATGAATCAAAAGCCACCAAGCCTTTAAAATATGAATTTCCAAAACCCCAAACAAGGCCTTCACTTGATAGAATTTTATTTTTCACTCAAATACGCATATGAGAGCTAACCTAAGGAGATATCAATTTGAAAAGCAAAAAATAATGCGAACAATGGAAGAGTAATGCCAATGGAAGTATAATGAACTAATATGTTTTTTTTTATAAGTAAATAACTTTATTAAAAAAAAAGGCCTAAAAAGAGGCCCAGCCCTTGCACACCAAGAGTATACAAATGATCTAAGCATCAAGACAATAAAGAAAGATCTCCCACGAAATCAATAAAAGCAAAGGAAGACCGACACATATCTCCTTGTACCCAAAAGTGAAAGCAAGATAATAAAGCTAACTTGAGCTTACGTATTGGTAAACCCACATCCTCAAACGTGCGCCTATTACGTTCCTTCCAAATACACCACATCAAACACAGGGAACTAATATGTTGAAGAGGTGAGAGGAAACTTATATGAGAATAACAAGTAATTATAATCAATAAGTCATCAACTAGGATCATC
Organism: Euryodendron excelsum; assembly: GCA_033060915.1. Classification (NCBI taxonomy): domain Eukaryota; kingdom Viridiplantae; phylum Streptophyta; class Magnoliopsida; order Ericales; family Pentaphylacaceae; genus Euryodendron; species Euryodendron excelsum. The sequence goes on along the minus strand of CM065391.1, from coordinate 34,087,142 downwards.
AGGAAGTAGCATGCACATGCTGCAGATTTTTGACAAATTTGCATTAGATGAAGTTAACATGTTTGCCCCATTTAATGCAAAAAATCTGTTCCTGTAAAGATTACAACCTCCTTGGTACATCTCAAGGTAAATATCTTTCAAATACAATACAAAGAAGCATGTTTTCTTTGTTCATTATAGTATTAGCAAGCTCTGACTAAGCATCTGGACTCGAACAGCTTTCAAATAAAACTCAACACCCATCTTTTAACTGAACTTAAAAATTAAAAAAAGAAAAAATAAATAAACAGGGGAGAGGAGCAAATGGGCTTCTAGGCCACTCACTTGCATGAACCTTTTACACAAATACTGAAATACATAAGACACAAGCATCAGAGCCCTAACATCTCCACCCTCCAGTCTCAAACTTCTCCAACATCCAGATGGCAAACCACAATTGTTACATCATCTCTGGAAATTCTGCCTCATTAAACCAACTTCAATTGTGCTACGTCACCTGTTCCTAAATGATTTTGCAACCATAAATCACCCTGAAGAAATGATAAATTCAAATCTAGTGTCTAATGCACAATCGGATTGTGCTTTCAGTTGATAAACATCAAAATTCTCTATGAAGCTCCCAGTGCCAAGTAGAAGCATAATCAAAGGTATTTCTTTTCTTAAACTTCTCCATTTGTCTCTTCTAAGTCACTTTGGTATGACTATGTCCCTGATGAATTTAACAAAATTACTCGTGAAACAAACAATCCACGCCATAAACTACACCACTTAAATCATACAGAGCCTCAAGATTTTTCTGTCATTTATGTTTTTAATATTTCCGAAATTATAAAAGTTCAATCGCAAAGAACTTCTAGCATGTCAGAAATTTCAAGCAATAAATTCAAAACAGCACTGTAGTGCTCTGGTCACCCAAAAATAACTTGAATTAAGTAACCCACACCTTCCTTGAGTATTAAAATCATGATTTTATTGCTTAACAGATTGTCTTTAGAAGAAGAAGAAAGATGGTTTGCAATAAGAATTTTACTTTTAGAACCTCACCACAGAAAAGAAACCCCCCTGCATGAATGACCGAACAATAGCACAATTATGAGGACTACATAACAGCCTTCCATAATATATCAAATATGTTACCTTTTAGAATAACTTTACAAGATAACAGGAAACTCAATATATGAACACAATCAATCTTTTAAAGATTAGCAAATCAAGATATAAAAGCAACGAAATGGCCACACGGATAGCTATCATGCTACGTGATCAAAATCTTCATGATGTGGTTTACTAAAATATCAAACTTGTCACTGCATGTCAACTCTAAATTTGGTTTAAAAGTCACAGCATTAAACAGAAAAAAGTTAACAATCAATGCCTCATAGTGACAAATAAGAAATAGGCTTTCCAACTGAGCAACCAATAGATAAGGCGATCCCACCTGAGCAACCAAACGAGCAAGCAGTGCCATTCGTGTCTGGCTACAATCTGTCCCTTGGAAATGCTTGTATGATTCAATAATCCGTTCAACAGCCGATTTTCTCACATTTCTTTGCTGTTCTTCTGTCAGCTCAACATATGACGGAATCACAGGTAAATCAGGACAGGCCTCTTCAGAGACAGTCATGTTAGAATCAGATGGAGAAAGCTGATCACATTGTAGGAGCGATGATGTATGAGCCTCATCTGTTGCTGCAATATCTGATGACTTTAGTGCCATTGAGTTCTCATCAATTTCGTGAACAGGAGAAAGTGCACGATCTAAAGCAGCATTGACCTCCAGAACAGGGACAATTTCCTTGGCTTTTTCCTCCATAACCTCCTCCTTAGTAGGTGGTTGATCACTTCTAGAAACAACTGGACTTTCTAAACTTTGCAAGTCAGCTTCCATTTCGGGCATCAAAGACACTGAAATATTTTCCGAACTTGTGACAACAGGGAGTGAAGCAACAAACTCAGGTTGCATTTCCTTAGTGTCCTCAACAATAGGCATTGGTGGCACTTCAACGGCTATTGCCGCGCGCCGTGGGTCAAGGCGACGGGGATCCTGGAAAAGTTACTAGCCTTTTACTTTAGACCAAGTCTAAATTATAGGAAGTTTCAAGATCAATAATATACTGAGAATCCGAGACAGACTCAGCAACAATAAAAGAAGACAAAACTTGTAATTATGAAATTATTAAATTTACCCTTCTTGGATCGCGTTTAGAATCTGCTGGGAGGTTAATGGACGTAGACACGTCAGAAAAGGATGTGCTGATTGCATTAGATGAAGAGGAAGGTGTTTGTGCTGCAAGCACGGGAGACGGAATAGAAGCTGTGGACCCAACTGGTACATCAACTGAGAGTGGACCACTTGAACCACTTTGACGAGTTACTGGCAGGCTACTAAGTTTCATTAGCGGTGGAGGGTTTTCAGGCAAGTGCTTCATATTAGTTATGACAATATCAGCCAACAGATCAGGATGGATTTGAGATATTAGAATTTCAAGTGATTCAGCACCTCTTTCTCCTTCTGCAATTAAAGCACCAATCATGGCAATCATTTGTTCGACAGGAGTCAAAACACTATCCAACAAAGGAACCTTAGAAGATACTCCATTAACAGAATAATCCTGCCCAGAATCACTCATCTGAACTGGTGGTTCAGAGTGCATGTCAGGACTACGATGTATTCTTTTGGAAGCAACATCATGACCGTTGTTTGGCTCTTCATCTTCCAGAGGCATAGACCTTTTTCTTATGGCATCCCCACCAAGAGGCAGCTGACTTGATGGCTGATCATCCTGACAAATAGAGATTAAAATTTGTGCAAGGTAAATAAACGGAACTCAAAATCCATAGGGTCAAATTAGTGACCAGATTGCAGAAGAATGGCAACAATAAGGTCATGGCCTCTGCCACCAAACTAAATTACCTTGGTCAACCGTGCATCTCGTGAAGCACGCTCATTATTTTTCATCATTTTATCAACTTGACGGACAACTTGATCAGCCGCATCCCCGGCATTCATTCCTCGTAATGCCCTAAACAATCTATCTCTTGACTGTTGATAAGACAAAACACAACTTGTCAGCAAAGAGTTCCAGATATAATAAGACCTTAGATATACAGAAGATCAGAAATCAGGTTCCATGGCTTCCTGTTGAATGACTTGATGAGTCTCGCAATTCCTTTCCTCCATCTATATAGATTTGCACCATAAAGAGCCCATTAAATATTTATAACTGTGTCCCTGGTCCTCTAGGGCTTCGTTTAGTACAGCAAAACGAATAGTTTTGTTTTGTGTGTGTTGAATGGATAATTCAAAGAAATAGAAATTCAATCTCAGTAGGCAGTTGACATTCAGCTCTAAATCTAAAAAAGGAGTCTAAAAAAAAGAGGTACAGTGCACAAATCGGTGGCCTGCAAAGATATGACCGAGCAAGTTTGAATTTAATCCATGTGATGCAATAAAAAGGACTTCAAACAGTATTCCCACTGACTTATTGAGTGGAAAATTATTTTCTGTAATCACCATGGGGCAGGCATTAGATGGTCCCACAAATTGGAGATTTACAATAGTTCACTAATTTGGAGTTCACCAGGTTCAACATGAAGAGGTAAAGAGAAACAGCAGAAATAACTTATGTATAAGATTATTTGAATTTGTAGAATGTAATAAAAAAAAAAATTACCTCCAGAATGACAGGATAAGTACACCTAAGGAACCCCAAAAAAGCAGTTCTTAAAGAATACTGAATACTGGCCATATGACCTCCCTTCGCTGTCTCAAAGTTTGGTTCGAAATCAAGTAATGCAGAAAGAATAGAATTATAGTGTAGTGTCCTCTTCCTTGCTATGGCTGCAAGACTGTAAAATAAATTGATGCATTTGTTAGATGACATATATAATAGGGAGAACAATAAAACAGTACTAGCAAGACAACAGGAATCTAAGAGCTCAATGACAAAAACATAAAAAATCTATATAAAATACCAAAAAAAAAAAAAAAAGATTCTGATCAAATAGCCAAGACCACAATAAACACAGTGGCACAGCCTTATTTCACAAAATGTACTGGAAAATAAAAACCAAACCACATTCCAACAATGTAAGCAGTTCCGATTTTCTCATAGAACTTCTCCTGTATTATTTACAACCTCAACTTAAACTTAGTTGCAACTATTCTGAGAACTATAGCTTTAGAGACATTAAAGTCCATGCTGAGGCAGCTTGAAGTTGAGGGTAGACAACCATTTTTTCAGCGCAGATCTTAAGCTTCCTAATTTGAGGCCATCTAAAAAGGTCAATGACATGCGTCAGTGGCAACATGAGTATAACATGTCAGATAAGACAACTTCAGAACAAAATGGCTAAAACATGAAGGTGAATAAATGAGAATGCACCCAATAGATGTCTCCAAGATGGCATCAACCACATAGTAATACAACCTTGTTACATGGTCCTACTTGTAATTTTCCATCACCTGCACATATTAATGTCACTTTACAGCTTAACTAGAACTATCCTCAACTTTGTAATGCTTCAAATTTCTTTTTTAAGGATCCAATTCCAGTTCACCAATTACAGGATTAGTAGCCTCAGCTACAACTTAGAAACAATTCAGCCAGCCTGAATAGGGAAGAAGAATGTACAAATTTTATTTCAGCTTAACTAGAATTACCTCAACTTTGAAATGCAACTTTCTTCTTTAAGGCTCCCATTCCAGTTCACAATTACAGGAATAGAAGCCTCAGCTACAACTAACAAACAATTCAGCCAGCCTGAATAGGGAAAAAGAATGTAAAATTTTTATTTATTTATTTATTTTTTGGTTAGTTAAGAAGAATGTAGATATTATATGAGCGTCTCAAGAAAAACTACATCATGGAGAAGCATTGACTAGAAGAAAAAAAAAAAAAAAAACTCCAATTTTGGTGCAAGGCATTTTCGACTATTTAGTTTGAGAAAAAAAGAAGAAGAAGAAGAAGAAGGAAAAAAAACCAAAAAGATTATCTGCTGGTAAACAGACACTTCTAGAGGGCAGATGACCTTATTGATTATCAAGGCCTACATCAATATTTTGACCGACAAACAAAGACCTGTCATCCTGCAAAGATTGTAAGATCACTGCAGAAAATGGTCCAGCCAGTCAGTCACAGAACACCAACTTTGTGGATATGAATGTTTTGAAGGAGAAATGGAAGAGTATGGTACTGGGGCCACATGAACTTAGATTGTGGTATCTATAAGGAAAGGGAACAAAGAGAGGAGCTGCAAAGAACCAGCATAAAAATAGAAAAATAAAATTGTTTCCAAAAATCAATAAAAGAAATATTAGAAGAATCGCGAAGGTAAAATCTATGCCAAAAGCAGTGGCCGATCCAGGATTTTGGTTGGGGGGGCGAAAAAAATTTTTTTTGATTGACAAGAGTAAGGAAAATATTTTAATTTTTGAGGGATTAATACACTATATGATATTCTAAATATTCAAAAATTTACAAAGGTGATCCAAAATTTAGTAATTTTGGAGGGCAATACACTATATTATATATGAAATATCTAAAAATTTATAGGATATAAAGAAAATTTTCAAAACTTTGGGGGCTATGACCCTCGCCTCCTTCCGTCTGCCCCTGAGTAAGATGATTAATTCTAAGATAATACAACAAATACGATAATATCTAAAATTCTATATATTAATATCAAATGTTTCTTACAAAAAACAACGTTCAAATAAAAGTAAATGACAAATTACAACAATCTTCTTCGTTATTTTATATTTTAAAACCTTTGCAAAATAGTTTTATTGTCTACGGTTTTGAATATGTCTCTTTCAATATATGACACCAAGTAATCATTCATCTACTCATCTCAAATGCGATTGCATAATGGAGTCTTAATAATATTCATTGCAAAAAAAAAACTCTTTCAACCGATGCAATTACAACTAGTAAGATCAATGCCAACTTCACAAGCAAATAGACTAATGGGTAGACACTATCCTTATTCGTTTGAACTAACTTTTGAGCAAGCCCACCAATCTCTATCACTTCTAAAAATTTATCATTAGACCTTACATCTAAAATGTAGTTCTCAAGTTGATTATTAAGTACCATAAGCTCAAGTGGAAAAAAATCATTAGTATAAAACTCAGCAAAATATAAAATGGGTCGGGTTAAAAAAAAAAAAAAAAAATTTCTCCAGATTTTAGGGGGGCGGCCGCCTACCCTCGGCCCTTAGTCGGTCCACCCCTGGCCAAAAGGAAAACTTGCTGCACAGCAGTCAGGTCTGAAAGACTCATACCGATTTGCTTTTCTTGCCGATACCCATAGAGATTGTTAATTCTACTAGAACACCATAAAAAAATTAACAAGGGGGGGACAAATGTCACAAAACTAATATAGATTAAATAAGTAGAAAAGTTAGAATCACAAATAATATGCAGCAAACAGAAAATATTACGACCTATGACAATTGGACTCAAGAGTGAGTCAATATTGTTTAAGCTTTTAAAAATTTAGGAAACAAGAACCAAAGGCTAATAAAAGTAAGACGCAATTGTAGTATCAACTAGAAGACTTCAAAGAACAAAAGACGAAAAATACATTCACAAGGACAACGAGAGAGCAAAGGGAAAAGGAAAAGAAAAAGAAACAATTGGACAGGTACACAAAAGTGTAGGAAGTTCTGTGGTTTATATATATAAAAATTTTATCATTACATTTTTACAACCAAAAAAAAAAAGAAAGAGAGACTTTATTCATGAAAAAGACAAATGAAGATGCAATTATGAGAAAATCTCCTCTTTGAGCAAAAAAGCTAAAAGAAACAATGAACAACCAGGCCAACAATGGAGACTATCCCATCATATACAATCCCACCTTCTACTCCATAAGCTACTGTGCCTAATTTTGCTTTTTTTTTGGGGTCAAAGGTTGCCAGTTTTCGAAGTACTAACAGAGTTCACTTCTTGTTTAATAAGTTAGTCAGATCCACAAGATAATAATAATCCTTTACCACCTAAACATCTCATCCACCTAATCATATGGAATTATTTCCAGGGCACCATTATGATATCTACACAAAAGTAACAGGCAATCTCCCTGGATGCCCCATTGAAAGATCCATCTACAGTAAGCTTCTGGAAGGAAGGTTAGGTGATCGCACAGTGCCGCAATGTCCAAAATGTTAGGTAAAGAAGCAAAAAGAGCTTTGCAATCATCTCTTAACCATAAAAACTTAGAAATTAAAAAACGAAGAAACCTTGGGCACACTGGCGCCAGCAAGGAAATCAACAATCTGATTATGTCAATGACCTTAGGGGGAGTCCCATAAGCATATCTTGAGTTGGTATGGAAATGGGATCCCCAACAGCTGGAGAAAAAAAATTCATACGAGGAAACATAAGTGAACGATCCTCTGCTTGAGCAGCCTAAAGTTCCTCAAAGCGTAAAGAAGAATTTAATTTTTCTAGAAGATTAAAATAGGTATAAAATACTGGGGGAGAAAAAGAGCAAACAAAGAAATGAATAAATAAAATGATCCTAGGAGCAGAAGGCATCATCAGTGCTACTATCCTCATTCTCAAAGCTCTACTACAACCACCTTGTTGCCGACCAATATTACCACCATGACCAGTGGCACGAAGCCAATAATGCTCCCACCACAACCATAACCACTGGCTTTGTCAACCTGTAACCACCTCCGCATACCAATTCTCACTAAAACCTTTCACTAACCATCAACGTTCACTGCAAGCTCTAACAAGTCCTATGCCATTACCATAACCTCTCTCGCCATTTTCAGTATCTAGTAGCCAGTAGCCGCTAACTTTGGGAACCTGTGGCTACCAGCACAATCAACCCATCCTAACAACAAACACATCCAACAATTTTGACTATGTCAACAATGATGCCACCAATGCTATTACAGCCTATGATACCACAAGAAGTAAGAACCAGCACTGCTTCCAATACCACCACCTACTACTCCAAATTCACGTTGCACTCATCATAGTACAAGTATACATCAACTCTTCCACAGACAAAACAACTGCTGGGGACTGTCGATCCAGTCAAAACATAGGGTATTAGTGCCAAGAACTTCACCCAAAAGGGTTATCCAGGAGAGTCTGAGACGACCAATTAAAACATGACAGACTCACCATAGTTTCTCTTTTAGAATGCGAGTAATGCCTCCTGGATAAAAAAAAAACTAAATAGAGAGACAGAGAGATGCCAGACCCATCCTCTAAATCTTTCATCATCACTAGCCATTATTGTTGTACTCTCATCCAACCCTGAAGAAACCACCCCTGCTCTCACTTAGTCGTTAAAATCCATCATAAGCACCTTTTTTTTCTTTACCTAGTAAACCAAAGACACACTTTAGGAACAGAGGACTCATGCTAAGTCAGAGTTTACTACACAACTCTTGAGCTAAACAAAACTTGAGGAAAAATATATAAATATAATGGTATCTAGCTATGCATCCAAATGTGCAGTATGTTGTGTGATTTTACTCTAGCCTTCTTAATGTGCAGGTCTTGTTCAGACTATAAATTCTAAGTAAACTTAGAGTGCATAAAATAAGATAATTATAGTATGCTGCACAAAGTTCAGGAACATACTGTCAGGATAAGGTTTTGTTCATTTGAATTGTAACAAGTGAAGCATCACATGTTAGAGTGGCCTTTAGCATGCCAGAGGTAGAAAGATCAATACCCAGCGTCTTTGTATTTTGTTCAAGGAGGATACGAAAGGGATTGCAGTCCCAGCATTTTTATAAAGCTTTCCATTCCCCAACAGCAGCATCCATAACCACCTAGCACCCCCCCTCTCCCCCCCCCCCCCCCCCCAAAAAAAAAAAAAATGCAAAATAACAATAAGAAAACCTAAATACACCAAACAACATGAAGTTAGATAGCATCGATGTATGAACATAATCATTCCACATTAGCAACCTTTACAGCTTCCTCATCCACCAAAGATAAAGGCACATAATGAAGACATTTAGGTTATGCAGCTCTCTCATTGCAACTCAACTGATCCTTGGGGGAGGTGTAAGGCTGTGTCATCATTGAATCCACTGCTTAACGGATATCTTTCAATATAGTGTATCTTCCTAACAGTATGGTACTGAAAACAGTAACTTCTTTTCCACAGTTACGTAACTTACATAAGGTAGAGGAATTGCTTTATACTCACCGTCCCTACACCATGAATGCTACTACTTACCAACTTCACTTCCAAAAAGCATTACCAACGTAGTGCCATTTATCCTGAACAAAACTTTTGGAATTAAGGACAATAACCCACAAAATGCTCCTACATGACCCCACAACTTACACAACGAAAAGAGAGCTCAACCATTTTGCAAACTTTTTGCCACCACCTCTGTCAACCATGTTTATTAACTTGACTTTAGTTCTGCAGTTAAACATGCACAAGCACAGTGAAACTGGTAATATGAAGATCACCCAGTGGTTTTTTACTATCACATCCTTTTCAGCTGAGAAAACCTTCCATCCAGTAGAACTTGAGTGTTCAAGATTAATATAAGTGTGGAGAAACTTTTACACCACATGACATCAGTCGTCCAAATATTGGTAAGAAATAAGGAACCAGACCCAATTGAATATGAAGCATATCATTTAATAAAGCACAATTGGTTGAGAACTCTTAAACTTAAAGATCCATATCCTATTAGCTTCCCTCAACAAACAAAATTATCTCCTCTATAATCATTTGCCATGTAGAAACTACAAGGTGAGCTGTTAATAATTGTTTCTTCTCATATTATAACAAAACAAACTTAGTTACAGATTCTAATAGCAGAACTTCTTCCGTTTGCTAATAACAGAATTAGACTAAGAAGTAAACTCATAAATGCAAATTAACCATTAATAAGAGGAATACAGGCACATTGGCCAAACTCAATGCACAATAGCCCCTTGTGGCAGCTTAGGAAAGTGGGTACTGAAGATACATAAAATTCACCAAGTCTCTAAACGTCTCCACAGTTTTTGTAACCTAGCTCAAAAACCTTTCAAATACTACCTTCAATCTCATTGATGACCATTAATCATCAATAAGTAACCCATCTACGCCGAACGACTTCAACCAATAAAAGTGACAGGCACAAAGTAAAATAAGAAGGCACTTTCTCAATCTTCAAACCAAAAACAAAGGCACTTCTCTGTTCTCATCATGGATTAAGAAAACCCAATAAACTTGCCAAACCTAGCTATAATCTCTATATAAAGTCCATATAACAAAGTCCATATAACTCTTTAAAATGAGTAATATCCACTATAAATCATGCAGGACATGCAGATATTATGAGCAATAGACCATGAAACTAACCAAAGTGGAGCATTTACACCACTATTAGGCTGACCTGTATGTTGAGAAAACTAGAGTGTCACAAATTTCAGTAACACATCCGCTATGATAAACAGTATTGCTACCTATAACTTCCAAATTTTCTCGTAAGTCCTGCAGATATTATGAGCAATATACCATGAAACTAACCAAAGTGGAGCATTTACACCACTATTAGGCTGACCTGTATGTTGAGAAAACTAGAGTGTCACAAATTTCAGAAGCACATCCGCTATGATAAACAGTATTGCTACCTATAACTTCCAAATTTTCTCATAAATCTACTGTGTAATATAATAATTTACATGGTTAACATATTTCTGTAATACTTCCACAAACTTCGGTTTAAAAAAAACACATGCACACACATCTTCTCCAACAGCTCTTTTGAATACCATTGAAGATAATAATTGTTATGCTACTTAAGTCTATTCCTAATTGTCCTACATATATGATAATATGAGCTCTTCAAAATTTAACAACTTTTTTTTTTTTTTGAAACTGAAATATATAAAAATTAACATCTTGAAGTATCATATTTAACATCTTTGCTTGATATTTTCTTGGGATATCATTTTAAATTATCTTTTGATTGTAAATAGTTCAATATACACTCCTGTTTTACGGGCTTCAATACTTCCAAAATACCCTTTTTCTCAAGCTACTAAATATTTCGCATTGCTGAAATTTAAAATACTTCAAAATAACCTTATCATTTCCATTAGTTAATACATGGATCTATATAGTTCCATAGATATCTTGCATCAACTGGTAACCATGTTCATATAAGCAATTCAAGAAAACAAGGGAAATGACCCAAGCACAAGGGTATTCAGCTATTAATATTTCCTGTTGCGAAATAGGCCAGAATCCACAGATCATTAATGAAATGATGACAACATAAACCATCTAATTCAGTAAAACTTTAGCCAGAGATTGGAACTATTCGAGTGAACATCCAGCATATTATATCATTTCCTATTTTCCCTGGCTTATCCCAACTTATATATTTCCTTCAAAAATCAAGCATTTGATATGTATAGTTGCATCACCATGCTATCCTCTTAACTGTTTCAACTACATTGCATTAGAAAATCATCCACATGCAACTTGTTTCGTTTCACTTTCTAGATTATGTTTTACACACACATTGTCCTGAGCGGCTTGAAATAAATCTGAAGAAAAAAGTAGAAAAATTAAAGCTAAGGCCTGAATGATGAAGATGATGATGACAACTGTCAAATTTAGAGATGCTTCTAGTTTAATGAAATAATGCATGAATTATAGTGATCTAACAATTCTAATATGTGTTCAACCTAAATTAGAAACAGTTGTGAAATAGCAGCAGCAATCCCCGCTCAATCCCACTGCCATTCAGATGATTGTTGCAGCTGAATGCAAGAGTAAAAATGAATCCACAATGCGCACAATCATTTGGGAATTTATCTTGGAATCACTCGAATACACAACTCTCATAGGAATAACTTTTCATCATTATGAATTACTTGTATGCCATTCTTTGGGAAAACGTTAGTTGCTTGATGTACAGCTTACAAGACAATTTGTTCAACTGACAGCTGTTCTTAGTAATGGAAAAGTGTGTTGAACAAGCTGATGGACCACACAATACGGTTAATTTCAAAGAAACAGGTTGTTTATTGGAGGGCCACTTCCATAAACTACCCAGGGGGAACCAAACACAATATGCCAAAAGCCTTTTCCTTTTCAAAGGTAATAACCAACAGATAAACAACCAACAAAATGATCTGGAATACTACTCATCATGATAATGATTAAACATAAGAAGATTGAACCTCCAACATGAGAATGCAACATAACACGGAAACACTAAAAATGGGGAAAAACATTGAGAACCCACATGAAATGAAGCAGAGAACAAATAATTAGGCAATGCCCAAAAATTTTGATTATTGCCAGTATTAACTGTGTATCAATGGTTATAAAATCAATAATACATTTTCAACAGCACTTGCATGCTACAGCTGTGTGCAAATCAGTTGGAGATACCACAAAACAGTGACATAAATGGTCTCTCAAACAGTTAGAATAAGCTGCATAGCTTGGCCAACATATTTTTCTCATCGCTGGCTGATGGCGTTGGCATCAGTTATCTCCTATCTCCCATATCTGGACCACCAATGCAGCTGTGCCAAGCATATGTCCAATGCCATGTAACTCCGCACAAAAGACCTGATCAGCATGCTGCAATAATACCACCAACAAGCAATTGAACTTGTACTACAACCAGTGTCCAAGCTTTAGTGTTCCCTCAAAAATTTTCAAAAATATAGAAACTGAGGTTAGAACTGCTTACAATCTATATGCATATAAAAATTTTGAGGCCTCCGTTGATATGAAGACCTATAATGTCATCACTACAAGTAAAGAACATAATGTTGTTATCCACATTCTTGTGCATATACAACACTCAGATTACTACAACTAGTCACTTTCTGACAAAGGCAAAATGCAGGATAACATGTCTACTAGTCTCAATCCACAGATCCGGTCAGGAAAGCTTGAATGATAATGCACCACAATTCCAAACCCAGCACCAGAAAGCATCATAGCAAAAAAGATAATATCAACAATCCAAATGGATTATTATTATCAGCATGCTTGGCACATGCACAAATGCATCAGGCAACAACATAATACCATAACTCTAGATGCCATAGTCATGCATGCATACTGGATATACATTAATAGTACAAACAAATAAATCATACATTTATGTGCACATGCATTTTTTTGCATGTATGTGATTTCATATCCATTATACAGAATTAGGAACAATGCAATATGTTCTCAGAACCTCGCACATGACCCTTCAACGAAAGAACCTCCCAGTAGTGTTAGAATTGATACTCCAAACCAAATTCAGCCTTCCACAACAAGTCACACAATGTAACAAGTTGAAAAATATAGCAAAAAAACCAAGGATTTCTAAAGATACCACTCAAGAATGGAACAGCCTATCTGACCAACCTTCCTTCAGCGATCTTATAACGAATAGGAGTTTTTCCATTGTAAATTGGTATGGAGCTTGACAAGAAAAAATATCTACTTCTAAATCATTAATGATCGATAAAAAAATCAAAGAAACAAATAATTATCCTTTAAGCTGGGCAGGTCAGGACACCAAAGGATATTTACCAATGAGATGCATATGGAATGTTCACTCAAAACAGAAATATTACATGGATATATTTGCAGAAAACAAGTTGAATAATTGATTGGTTTGCAAAAGGAGAGCAACACAAGAGAGCCAAAACTAAATTAAGATTTTAAACTGGCATGAAGATAATGACCAACACTATTGACTCAGGATTCTGTAATCCAAAATAGTATCCCCTATTCCGAGTCAGCAATCCAATTTCTGCAATACTGTTGTAGCCTACTAAAAGCAGTGTACTAATTTTAAGCAGAATTAATACCTACCTAATGCCATTGTTGCTTTCTTACTTATTATTTAATTTTCTTTTCAACATTTGGCTTTCTGTTACTTCTTCAAGTCCACAATGCCTAATGCATGTACCTCGCAGAAAACATATATATATATGTATATGCGTGTGTGTATACAGGATAGCTAGTGATGCTCCCAGCAATTAACCAAGCTAATCCTCTACAGTAACCCAAGCAAAAACAGGGAAAGATATGAAACAAACCACTTTTTAAGCACACCAGACTACAGGTTCATAAGATCACAGCTAATGATAAAAGCATGCTCAGTGCTTGTGCATCCAAACAAATGCAAAAACTCACAAGAGAGAACAGGGGAAGGGGAAGGAATAAGCAAACGCAGCATCAACATGACCAACAATCAAATGCTAGAATCATGACAATCTCTTGAGGAAAACAACTGTGGTATAATCACCTGTGTCTAAGGTATAAAAAGAATCAATAATCTTTTCCTTGACAGCTACCCCTGCCTCAATAAGGAGACAGTAAAATAAGGTTTAATACTGATAAGGCACCGCTATCTTGACTCATATGTCATGGTGTTAGATACGACACTAAACAAACAGCAAACATGTGGATTGAGAATTAAGTACAAAATATAAATGGATGACCAATTTTATTTCTAACAAACGGCCACCTATCACTAAATTGAAGCAACTAAATGTAATTTTGAATAAGCATCAGGAAAGAATTCCACCCTTCTCCTTTCAAATCAACAAGTCTATTCCAACCACTCAAGGTCGGCTACATCATGAATCCATCTTCTCCAATCTCCTCAATGCAAAGATATTTCCTCATTCAGATTCAAGGCAACCATGTCCTTTATTACTGCCCCACATGACATTCCTCAATTTTTTTGCACCTTTGAGTTAAATCATATTCCATCTAGTCTCTTAATCTTCTTTTCTCTTGCAACACTTCTTCAATTTGCATGAATATTCATTCTCCTGCCAACAAGAATTGTTCTCTTTCTCTAACATTTATGACTTCTAGTTACTGTCAAAAGTTTCCTCTTCTTTTAGCATGCCCTTTTGGCACCCACTAGTAGATTTACTTCACTAAATCAAAAGAAAAAAAAATGAAAAATGAAAAATAGTTTACCACAATCCCATTCAGAAATAGACCTACAATATTTGAAAGAATGTGAAAATTATACAATGTACACACACACACACAAACAAAAAAAAAAACACAAAAACAGATGGGTCAGTGACAACTCACCAGTTAACAACAGATATTGTCAAGGGTCCAGGCAGAGTACTGGCTGATCGTAACAAATCCAGTACAATGCCAATAGATCTATTTGCTTCTGATGTGAGTGCAACTGGATCCAGAACAGGGTGACCGCCTACCAGCCATGAAATATTAAAAGCTCGTCCACTTCTTGTTATAGCTACTGGCAAAAACAACACTAAAAAATTTCAGTTGCTCAACAGTCAAAGCCCCATTAGTAGAAAAATAATTGGGCAAAAAGCTATATGCAACATAACCATGATGCATATGATCTGCACTCAAACTGCTAGGGCATTCAATGATTTAAATACAATACCTTCTGTGGCAGGTTTTTCACAATCACTAGTGTCAAATGTAAAAAGCAAAACGTATGTCTCCAAGAATTTCAAAGCCAGCAGCTTCGTACCAGCAGAACCAGCCTACAACATCAAGTCCAAGCAAAGTTCATTTTAGCAGTGTATTTCAAATCTCAACAGCAACTCATCTGAATTATACTAGTCAAAAAAATTTTTGATCTCTCTTACGCATATCAAAAGAATGCAACCACTTTACCAACAAATGAGGAAGAAATTAAATTTGTATGCAGAAAGTACACTCACAGTTCAGGAAGTAGTTTAATACTGAACAGTTAAACCATAAATACCATATATAAACCTTCATCATATCATACAATACCATGAGCTTCCCATGGCCGAACTAATAAGCATGTAAAAAACAAAATATACAAAGCAACGTACAACATCGGAGGAGCAGTTCCTGAACAAGCCAGGAAAGCATATATGTTGTCAAGAAGAATATTTTCATGACTTTGCTCCAAAGTTCCTTCTAAAATGCCTCTCTACGCCAAAGAATAAATAAGGAATCATTGGCCCACTCTTATGTCCTCCTTGATCCCTCCCTCACACAGGGATCAGAATTGGATATCACTCCTGAACAACATCAACATACTTATGGAGCCAAGCATGCACCCATGATTTTGACAACATCTCAACATATAATATTAGTAATAATGATTATAACATGAGTTTCATCATCAAGTCACTTTCTCTTGGTGTAAGATTGAATAGACGAAGCTCTCTCACTTATGATTTCTCACAGTCAAGTGTGAGAACTGATGTATAGCCTTGCATGGAAAATATATAGCACTTGATACTTCTTTCCTCTCACCTCTTTCAAACATGGGAAACACCGAAAAAGGATTTGCATATAGAAATGCAGGCCATTAACTAGATAACCAGTGTGTAATCAATATTAAGGGCCCAAAATAATGCCACAGAGTACAGAAAATAGGCCTTCTATGAAGGGAAATGAATCATCAATGTCACATTAACTTCTTCAATTGATTGCAGTCGTCATACACAATTTAGATAGAAGGTTAAATTCTTCAAGCAGTCACTGAACCTATAAAGAGACAAGCAAAGTTACATGTACCTCCCATAGAACACCAAAGACAGCATCCTTGAACTTAACCATCCATGTCCAAAGCTCTTCAAGCCACCTTTCCACTCCACCACGCCGGTGAAACTATAATTTTTCAAAATACAGTTTAACGGTTTTGGATATGGTCAAAGGAATACAAACCAATACTTTGATGATAGATCCGAAATAAAGAAGACAGAAACAACAAAAGATTAGCCAGGATTCCACCTACAACTACGGCATGCTAGAAGTTCGAATGCCAAGAAACAAGGAATCTCACATGCATGATTTACAAAATAGTTCTCACATTGCTTGTGCAATTGTCAATAAAAACACCATGATATCCTGCCATTATTTGGTTCAGAGCTATGTGAATGAGGAGAAACAATCAAAGAAAGACTTTGCTGCTGTTTAGTTCAACCTTTTTTCTGAAAAGTAGAACAACCTATGGCCATTGACTTCAACTTTTTTTTCTGTTTCTGGTTCCTTTTCTTTTTTATTATTTCACCTGCTGCGTCCATCGTCATCAAATTTATTTTATGATCCATAACCTGTGGAATGTCATGAACCTGAAGCCAATATGGAGCTTTTTTACTCGCTCATGTCGTGCACTTGATAACGTAACCATAAGGTAGAGTGTTCTAATACCATGATATCAACAACAAACCAAATTTTTCTTTGCACTATTCCAAGGGAAACAAATAGAAACCACAAGTAGATATAAGAATTCAAAATAATAGGAAATCCAATGTTCAGAGGGGGGTAGAGAGAGAGAGAGACCTGCAATGACAATTCCTCCAAAATGCTGCAAAATATATTGGTGCCACTAACAATGGATTGTCTTGCAACAATAGAATCATTATCACGTAACGACGCCAATAAGACTGGCATTAATACTGAAGAGTGATCCATTGCTTTTAACCCAATCTCCTCCACCGCCCTAGCAACCAATTAGACCGACATTGTATCAAACCATCAAATAATAATTTAAAGCAACAGTGACATTTACACAGATACCTCAAATAGATATAGATATGCCACGTAAATATGGCAGCATTAATTGATTTTTGACACATGTTCCATGGTAAGATTAAGTGATAAAATGATAGTAAGTTTGGGTGGTGGGTTGGAGGGGTAATTCCTCTATGCTTGACTGAGACAATATGGGTTGGACTGAGTATACTAATTATCCACTGATTTAATTGTGATATCTATAGTTTGAAAAACGTGAATGCCACTTTGCACTATGCTTAAAAGAACAGGCCCATTGTTTTTTAAGAATGTCAATGAAACCAATGCACTGTTGATGAAACATATTGCACCATAGTTGGGCGGCTTGGGCCTCTGGCATGCGGATAAAGCATATGCATGTAGTCCCATTAGTTACTTATCCAAAATTAGATTTTCCTACATTTCAAGGTATTACTATTCACATCGTTATCATAGATATGCAGCATACACAACAAATAAGCAATTCACCTGGATTGTGCTGGGATATATTACTCAGCTCGACTAAACTCAAATAAGCCTTACATGAATCCTGTTTCACCATTCTGCTCTATTAGGGTCTCAATCTCAGTTAAACCGCAATATAACAATTTCTTTCTTTATTATGTCAATCCAAATTAATTTTGGTGAAACAATATTAAAGAGATAATCCTCCACCTAATTACTGAATAAAACTTTAGAAAACAGCAGGATAGAAATCTTCAATGACTCGTGCAATCACCATGTTTAGTTCCTACACACAGGAATAACTCAACCCATCTGAGTCAAATAACAGGGCAAGACATCATGCCCAGTTCTTGTTTTTTTATCTTTTTCTTTGCCCCTGGCACCTAAACAAGAAACAAAAGTTTCTGCCAGCTGTTTATTTTTCTGCAAATCATGTGCAAATCACTGACTCTAATCATGCAATGATAAGCTAGTATAACATTATCTAGATTATTCAAGATGTACCTTTCTTCGCTTCTAAATATTCCTTACTTCCAAAATTTACAAGAAACGAGTTTAGCTCATTCCTTAATCATTAAAATTTGTGCTTTAGTGTGACCCAGTAGCATCCTTCCACTGAAGAAGACGATTAAATTTTGTTTTCTCAATTCCTATGTATAATTAAATTCCAACATGGCAAAATGGGCATACCAAATGCTTAGTACATTCTTGATTTTGACAATAATCAACCCTACCATAGATTCATGTGAACAACCACAATAATAACAGCGTAATAAGGAAATGCACAAAAAGATTTAAAATTATGAACAACACAAACAAGATGCACAAACACAAACACGTAGAAAGGGAATATTTGCAAGTGATGAAAATTGGGGGATTTTAACTCACTCGATGAGGGATTTTCGAACGAGTGCTTCGGGTGAATACTGAAGTTCGACCAGATAAGGGAAAAGTTCGGCAGCAAGAGAAGGCTCGACAGAAGCCAAGATATCTTTGGCCTGTTTCAAAGAAGAGAGCTTTACCGCCAAATCGCCGTGGTTGTTGGCTTGGGCGAGGAGAGAGAGTGCTTGCTCTCGCGAAGGTCCAGACATGGCAATACCTAAACAACACCAGACAATTCGTCAAATATTGTGTGTGCGTATATATATGCGTATCTATAACCGTATCACAGGATGTCTAAGTTAGGGTTCGTATTCTAGGGTTTTGAAGGGAGTGAAGAAGAAGAAGAAAAGGGTTTTATTGGCGACCGTGGAATCCGATTTGAAACCACGCCCTCGCTCGCTCTACTAGCAGATACCGGAGATTCCAAAATAAAAGTGAGGGATTGAGAGGTGGGTGGCCGCGAATTTATATATACACGTATCTGGGCCGGCCGATGGAGTTCAGGGCCGAACCGGGTTTTTGCAATAGCCTGTTTAAATAAATAGAGGGGATAATGCTATTACCCAAGATTAAAATATTGATAAAGATATATGTTAATTTTAAAGTAATGAAAAAATCGATGAATGTATTGTAAAATATTAATATCGCCACGAATAAGTTAGAGAATTTTGAAAATAATATAAAATATCCTAAATAATATTGACCTATCAAGTGGTTGAAAATGAAAATAAGTTTAAAAATCACTTTGGTTTGGGTATAAGCTGTTGGGTTGTGGGGTGGCTCACCGCGACGATGGGTAGTTGGTTTATAGAGAGAGATTGAAGAGATAAGAGCAGGGATTTAGTTGTGGCCTATTGTGGTCGATGAAGATGGAGATGGGAACGAATTTGGTGTGGCCAAAATGCCATTAGAACTCACAAAAAATTATAATTCATTTAAATTTTTTGGGATTTTTTTTTAAATATATCTCCAATTTGATTTTGTAGTATAAATTAATGAGTTTTAAGTAACGATGACAACAAGTTGAGTAGAGGACGGATTTGCCTAAAATTTACCTTGACCCTAGTAGGAAAAACCTCTCCCACACCCCGCTCCATACTCGTTACAGCTTGAACACTATAATTCCATACATTTTTATGTTCAAGTCGGGACGGATCAGGTTAACACTCGTATTTTCTTTTTTTGGTTTAGCACATAGACAACATTATTCTAATCTCATATATTTTTAAAAAATAACAATTAATTTACGTGATAAGAGATAGACAATACTTTGTTATATAATATTTCTATACATATAAGTGGTATTTATGTATTATTATAATATAATAAGACTATTTTAGTTATTTTGATACATAACTGGGTCAAGGTCAAATTTTGTTTCTTTTTTTCACATCCAGTCCCCTACCCATTTTGAGTTTTGTTATTTTTCTCCATAACTTACACCTAACCCTTTTAGTAAATACTCGTACCGTTCTTATTAGGTCGAGAATCTGCTTCTTCGTGTCAAATTGTCATCCCTAATTTTAAGTGGTTGACGTCAACGTTTTAGTTCATTCTGTGTACAGGCGGCTAAAGGATGGGCATTGCTTTGTATTATCAGGCAAAGTAATGGGTGCCAGTGCATTTAAAAAACACGAGGGGAATTAGTGTGATTTTCCATCGATTCATTACTTTCCTCCCTTTACATGGAATCCCATAAATTATGAAATTATTGTTATGTTTTTTCTATATGGTGTCCAATTCCACGGATGCTCCTTGAGCTCAAATGGGTTACTGTTCATACGAAACATAAAAATTTCATGAATAGTTAGTTAAATAAGGCATGAAAATATATCAAACTTAAAACCTTAGACTTAACAAGCCCACGATCACCCTTGTCATCATCTTTACATCACGAATCACGTTAAATTTGTGTGCATATCTTAATTACACCCCTTGGGATAAAAAAAGGTGCTAGAAATGCATAGTGAAGACATTTCTTGCAAAATTTATTAAAACAGGAGATCATCTTAAGGCAACTAGGTATACATTGCCCAATTGCAACACGCATGATTAATAAGTTTCAATCTAGAAATAAGCAAGATTATCAAAATTTATTTGCTGGTGCACTGGCCTGCAACCGGATGGTGATATCATCAATGTTTAATCAATTCAGGTCCAGATTATGCAGCCCAAAATTTTAACAATTTTCATTCTGAATTTGATTGTATTGAACAAGCAATGGAAGCTCCAAGGACTTAATTTCAAGTTTGTGTAATACATATAAGTAAGGACCATTTGGGAAGAGTTTTTTTTGTCTAAATAAGCTATTTCCAAAAAACATAAAGAATAACCTAGTTTAAAAAAAGCTTAGTTAGAGTGTTTGATAACTTGTTGAAAAACTTATTTTTTTCCTAGTTTTAATTAGGCTGTTTGACACGTTTTTTTAACTTATTTTTGGTACTTTTTAATTTAAAAATAATAATATTGCCCTTAAGTTGGTAGTAGTGTTGGGTGGTGACGACAATGGTGGTTGGTGAAGGTGGTGGGTGGTGGTGGGTGGAGGTGAATGTGGTGGAGGGTGACCGCAACGGTGGTGGTTGGCAGGGGTGGTGGGTGGGCGTGGCAGTTGGTGTTGGTAGAGGATATTTTAAAAACTTAATAAATTTCATTACAGTGAGTTTAAAAATAAGTTATTCCCAAACAGCGCTAAGTATATAATCTGTTTTCTTGAGTGGCATTTACAATCATGTAACACCAAGGATTTATCATCTCATCAAAACTGAAATGGTTTAGACCTCTAAACACTTATCCACTTGCATTTTGATACTCAAAAACACAAGAACCAGTCAACAGAAAAATCCAAGATTCCAAGTAATTTTTCACATTAAAACTCGCGATATTAAACTCGAACCCTTAAATTGCACATGTGGAGGGCACATATATGGGACTACTTCAAGTTGAAGAGGATGATCATGGGGAGGGGAAACCACCTTCAAGCATTATCATTTGGTGGTTTGTTATAATAAGTTAAGAGGTGACTTGAAATGCACATTCCAGATGGCTTCCATTCTTGCACCTCCAGTGTCATGCTTGGCCCTGCACAACAGCATTAACAAGAAATTAAGTCTAACTTAATTAGGTAAGATAACTTTGGCCTGCAGAATCTGAGGAGCACCAAAATTGGATGTTAAAGAGTGAACATATTGGTAGAGTCCACCATTGTCCTGCTAAGTACTGCAGTATGCAAGTAAATATATGAAGATGCAACAGTTTGTATTTGTGTAGAGGAAGAAGAAGATGGGGATCTCTTACCAGAAGAGAACCTAATCCCAGCAATGTCTCCATCTTTGTCATTAAACTAATACTACCATCTTGTGTGCAGCAGAAGAGGATTGAATTTCGTGCTTTTGTTACTCACTCCTATCCCAACCTGATATGAGATTCCCACATTTCCAATATTTTTGCAGGAAGCATATTATCAATTGGCAATGTTATGGCAAAAATAATGTAAAACAGAAAAAAAAAAAAAGGGGGGGGGGGGGGGGGGGGGGGGGGGGGGGGGGGGTGACATACCGTGAAGAGGACAATGAAGTTTCCAAATTTCAATGCGATGAGCTGCTGCCAGTGTTGTGTTGCACAAATTCTGGTGACCCAATGTAGGTATATGGGATGTGGGCTATTTTTTGCCAATCCTCACCGTTATCTTTCATGCATCGTTCTTCAAGATCTGGACATCCTCGGATAGATAGATGTTGGACATTACTTAGATGTTGCAGACATTCTGGCAGTGACCTGATGTTATGACAATCAGATATTGCCATAGATCTCAGCGAAACAAGGTTCAAAAACCATTCAGGCAAGTAACTTAAGCCAGCACAACCATGGATTTCCAGAGTTTGCAATGTCGTGACATGTTGTAGTCCCTCTGGCAGGGATGTTAGCTCTGGACAGCTTATAACTTGCAAACTCTGAAGTGAGGACAGGTGCTCTAAATCAGTTGGCAAGTTAGCCAGATTCGGACAGTACATAATTGTTAAGTGCTTGAGAGCTGGGAGGTGTAGCATTCCTTCAGGCAAATATGTTATGCTGCTGCAGTTCTCAATTGACAAAGATTGAAGAGAACTCAAGGCTTGCATACTTTCCGGCAGGGAGATGAGATTATGGCACTCAATAATCTCCAAATGCTCCAAAGAAGTGAGTTTTTGCAGTTCTTGTGGCAGAGAGAGAAGCTCCTCACACCAACGAATTGTCAATGACTTCAGAGAAGTGAGGCCTCCCAAATTTGAAGAGAGAGACCGAAGCTTTGGACATGAACTAATTGTCAAAGACATGAGACCTGTATTGTTTTCCAGCAAACTTGGCAGAAAAACCAACTGTCCTGTGAAGATATCAATAACAAGGGTGGATAGTGAAGTGAGGTTAGCTGCTGATCTTAGCATCCCTTCATTGCAGATCCTTAGCTCCAGATGTTGAAGTATGGGAAACCGAGGCATGGCTACCAACCTAGGGCATTTGGTGATGGTCAATTTGACAAGAGAAGCAAATTCATCCCTCATGTTCATATCCCACCAGAATTCCAACAGAGGGAAGTCTATCAGGGCCAGCTCTTTCAATGATGGGAATGCTCTCTCAGTGCCTCTGCCATAGAATTCTCTGCCAATGTTCTTCACAGCTGCCATTCCTTGTATGTGGATAATCTCTAGAAATGGAAGCTGCCCCAATGTAGGGAGTTGAGGACAACTTTTGCAGTTAACCAACACAATTTTAGACAAGTTTGGGAGTTCAGGAGCACTGATCCATTCCGGAAAGTAGACTCCTCCATATCCTTCAATAGAAATATGTTTTAAATTCTGATGCGGTTGGAGACCCTCAAGCAACCCTTCTTCCACTCTGCAGCTGACTCTACTAGCACTCGTGCTTGAACTCTCATCACGGTCTCCCCATGATAAACTCAAGGACTGAAGTTTCGGCTTTCCCTTTAAGTTTGCCATTTTACCTTTAGTTGCGCATTCCACTAGCTCCAGGCGTTGAATGTTTAGCATACCTTGTAGCCGCAAGCCTTGCAGCTGTCTAAGGCTTTTACGAACAGTGTGGCCTACAATAAATATTGGCAGAGTTTGGAGTTGTCGTAGAAATCCAATGTCATCTGGCAAATGAGTCAGCCTTTCGCAACCATTCAAGAACAAGTGTGTTAGATTGGAAAGACTACTTAATCTCCTTGGTAGCTCAATAAGGCCATAGCAGCCAGAGAGATTCAGCACCTGCAAGTTACATAGGCAGCAAATACTTTCAGGTAATCTTTCAACGAGAGTGTTTGACAAATCAAGGTACCTCAAAGATATTAAGCAGGAAACTGAGTCATGCATTTTCTTAAGGCCGCTGCCACTGAGATCTAGGACACGAAGGCATCGAAAACTAGAGAACACATCAGGAGGAACTTCTCCAAGATCACCTTTGGTAAACAATAAAATCAGGGTTCGCAATTTTGTCGCTTCATACAATGCTTTTGGAATGCTATGTAGCTTCACATTACAGACCACGGAAGAGTGACGAGTTTGCGCAAGACTTCCTGGTACATGATCCTGATGTTCCAGCATAATGAACTCATTTCCTGAAACAGATCGCGCAAGATCAAGAATCAGATCGTGCATTTTGCATTCTGTAATAGTTCCGTCTTTGCTTTTCTTCGCATCTTCGAAGAAAAATATCCACATTAGTTCATTGAAATGCTCATTACCAATGTCCTCAAGTGGCCTTCTTTCTCCCTGTGATTGAATTAAGCCTTGCGCAATCCACAGGTGGATTAATTTCTCCTTCTCAATAACAAAGTTTCTAGGAAATACTGAGCAGTAAGTGAAGCATCCTTTGAGATATGATGGCAAATGACTATAACTCAACCGCAATGCAGGTAATATTCCAGTTTCATGTTCACACGGAATATTCCAAATATCACTATCTTGCACAAATAGCCATTCTCTTTCCTCCCTCTTGAAGCGCATTAAACTTCCTAGTGTCTTTGCAGCTAAAGGCACGCCTCCACACTTCTTAACGATTTGTTTTCCGATTTGAAGTAGCTTTGCGCAGTCTTCTTCATCGTTGCAAAACGCCCGTTGCTTGAACAAAGCCCAACAGTCATCATCGGCTAAACCCTGCAGCTGATGTGGGGAAACTGTACCCATTATTGATGCAACCTTTCTACTCCGAGTGGTCACCATTATTTTGCTTCCTCTTGCGCCATGTCTCAATGGAACCCTTAGTTTGTCCCACTCCTCGTGATCTTCGTTCCACACATCATCCAGCACAAGTAAGTATCTCTTTCTGCCTAACAAGTTCCAGAGTCGGGATTGAAGAACATCCATCCCCAATAATTCACATCTATTCATGGTCGCCGACTCTATTATCAATTTCATGACCTTTCTCACATCGAAATCTTCATTCACACACACCCACATCCTTAGTTCGAAATGGGTTGTTACCCTCTCATCATTGTATGCCAGTTGAGCAAGGGTAGTTTTACCAAGGCCTCCTAAGCCAACTAGGGGAATAATTGAGATATCTTGATAAACTTTGCCTTGTTCATTGGACAGTAAAAGCTGAACTATCTTTTCTTTATCTTCTTCTCTACCAAAAACTTCAGATTCAATAACAAAAGAACCAGTTTGTCTCTTCCCACCTCCCATTTCAGACCCATTCCTAGTAACTACTCCTGTCCTCAAGCTGAAGTTAGACTTCTCTGTCACCAACAAGTCTAGTCTGTCCCTAATTTCTTTAAACTTGAGTAGCATATTATTAGAGGAGATGAAGCTACTTACCTGCTGCACGATACCACTGTCGACTCTGTTGGAAAATATGGCATGGAAAGATAACTCATCAAGCAAGTCATCGACGTCGTAAGCTACTTGCCTTAGCTCTTTCAACCAAATTCCCAGAGCTCTCTCTCTTACCTGTTGCTCTTCTGCATCTTCAAGCACTGCCAGAATCACTGAAACTGTATGCCGAAGCTCATTGATATCCTTTTCAAAGCCCAATCGGATAGCAATATGTGCCAGAAACGGGGTGGCTAGTTTATCCAAGACCACCTGTAAGAGAGGGGATAGAACTATTTGATCCATTTGCAAGCACTAAAGAATCAGGAATGAAAGTAGGATATGTTCTCTCTCTCTCTATCCAAGTTGCAGGAGATTAAAATTGATCGTCCCTTGACACTCTAAAAATGCCGAAGTCAATGCCGTAGCTGCACCACTGACATCTTTGTACTGATTTTTGATATTTTGGGATAGCTTGTCCGAATGAGACAAATTACATTAAACACTCGGTGGACTTGTCAATCCTCTTGGCTATTCTGGTCGCTTTCAAATATGAAAAGATACTGTTCTTTTTAATTCAACGTTTATTGTGATTATAAGAAGATTGCGACACACATTTTTTCAAATTAAAAACAAAAAAGAAAACATTTGGGGAAGATTGCCCCATTAAAATTCAATATTATTGCCTTTATAATTACTAGAGGGTGGCAGTTTATTCTCTTAAATTTAGAAACCATTTGCAGTAGTTATAGGAGAAAAAAGTCTAGTGGTTAAATAGTATTGAATACTCGTTACTCATTCGTATTAAATGATAACATATGATATATAAATATAATACTAATTTAAATTTATGGTGTAATGAAAAATTTTTAAAAAAAAATCACGTGACAACATAAAATAAGATGTAGCCTTAAAAGTCTTCACAATATCTCACAAATTAAGTTTAGTGGTGTATTTGCATATCACATATTATAATTTAATAGATATAAGTATTAAGTATTCAGTACTATCTAACCACTGAACTATTTTGAAGAGAGAAAAAGATTAACATTCAATTGCAGAATAAATTTTAATAGTCAAGTTTATCCTTAATTGCTTCAAGTAATAAAATAAAACAAATTTGTAAAATTTAAAAATTTTAAAAATAATTTTGATAAGTAAAAAAGATAAGTAGCTTCTAAAGTGCTGCTTTTATATGTTAAAATAAATACTTTCGTACTCATACTGTGTTTACACAACAATGAATACAATAGTTTGATGTTGGTTTACATTGGGCTCTTTCTAGAATCATTTAGGCTTTACTGAAATAAATTCTGGGTTTTTGGTCGAAGTAATTATAAAACTCAAAAAGAAAAAGAATTGCTATTTTGATAGAAAATTGTTATATGTAATTTCATTTCTCATTTTATTTTTTCACTCTTAGACACAATTGAATGGCTCCCACATGAATTTATTGATTTTGATCCTATAGTCTTGTGCTTAGGAGTTAGAAAAGAGATTGAGAAATATGATTATATATGGCATTACTCATTTTTTTTTTACTAATCGGATGTTTGGATCAATTTGCGCGCATCTTAAATAATCCCAAGATCTAGTATTACTTATTTTAATAATACTAGAAGAGTATTTCCACTACGTGGGTAGATCAAATAATGTAAATGGATATGAGAAATAGAAAGTGAATAATGGGTGATTACAATATTGTACACATCAAATTATTTATTAATTCTTAATTTCTTTTGAATTTTTTATTTTGAATTAAAGAATTATTCAATTTTTTTTGAATTTTTATGGTAATTATATTATGTACAGGTGGACTCACAAGTTCATTCAAATTATCATTCTATCATTAAAATGCTTCACGTACCAATGTTTACTTTTGGTATAGTATGGAGTCTAGATTATAGATGGTGATCCTAAATTCTTTAGCCTTACAAAATCTATAGCTACTAATGAACGTAAGTTACTCTTGTAGAGTCTTTATCATGCCTCTTCGTGACAAATTATTATTTATATAAATTATATAATGTACAAAATTTATATAGTTTATGTGGACAATAACTCTATATAAATTTTAAAAAATAGTTGACAAAAAAAAAAAAAACTCTTGTGGGGCTCTCAAACTGATCACAAAACAAAAGAAGGAAAAGAGAAAAATGAATAAAATAAATGCTCATTGACATCAAATGAAAAACTTAGGGTCTGTTTGGAAGTGCTGTCAGTTTTATTTTTTGTTGTCTGTTTCTGTTTTTTGTTTTTTATGGTCTAACGATGAGATTTATAGGTTACCGTTGTGCTAAAAGTACTATATCAATGTTATAGAATCAAAAAATACATTTATATTTTTATTTTTTTTATGTTTTCATTTTTGAGAAAACAAAAAATAAAAATAAAAAACAAAACTAAACGTACCCTTAAGTGACAAAGGTACGCTTCATTGCGTTTTGGGGAAATGAATTTGATGAGAGAGGAAAGGGATTAAAAATTTAAAATGAAGTTGGATTATGATGGGTTAATTCTCAATATGAAATCTCTCATAAATAGATTTGGACATAATTCAATTTAGCAGATTATTTCGCTTTTTATTCCATCGGGCTAAAAATTTTTTAAAAATAATTTATTTTTTATTAATTTTTAATCAAATACCAACAAAGGTCCTAAACAAAGTAGAAAGTAATTTGTCAGAAAATTTTTAGATAGCAATTCTGACTTTTGCGAGGATAAATTTTAATGAATTGATGAAAATGTCCTTTGAAATCATTTTTCATTCCAAACTCTCCTTTTTATGATCCTTTTTAATTCCTTTTTTCAAAAAAAATTCGAGCATTTTACGAAAATAGGTTTATTTTAATCAATATATATTATACCAAGTCACTTTTTCAATATTTACTAAACAATAGTTAAACGTCAATTCAATTGCCGTTTTAAAGATTAACGTTAATATGGATAACGATTTCAATTTGTATATGTTGTTGGGTGATAAAAGAAAAGGAAAACGTCAATCCATATGACGCTTAGTGGGCTGGAACAAAAGACGTCAATTAGAATGACGTTTTCTTTTATTCGGTGACAACGAAAAACGTCAATAAGATTGACGTTTTCTGTTCCATACTGAAAACGTTAATTCGATTGATGTTTTCATTTAAGAAAACGTCAATTTAGTTGACATTTTTTAGTGGGCACCGCCTATATCAAAAGTTTTTGTTCGAAAAGCGTCATTAGGGTTTTCATTTCTTCCCCAGTCACGCTCCTACGCCATTGGAGGCGCCATTGAAGGAAGTATCGCCGAGGGGTAACGTGCTATCTCTTGTTTATTGAACGAATCCCTCCATCGCTGCTCTCTCTCTCTCCCGACAGCATTAGAGAATCTTCTGCTCGACATTTACATGTTCATCTCCGTCTCTCTCTCTTTCTGTATATATATTGTGAGTATATATATATATGTTGGATGTTTGTATTCGTAAGTGGATTGAAGTTGTTAGTTATTATACTTCATTATTCATAAATGTATTAGTAAGTGGATGTTTGTATTCATTAGGGTTCTTCATTATTGTTAATTTTTTAAAATGTACTCAAATTGTGGAAAAGTGGTGTGCCCTTGACCTCTCTCTCTTTGTGTCTATATATATATATATATATATTGTGAGTATATATGTTGTTGATTTGAAAAAAAATAAAAGAAAATTGTGGATGTTTGAATTGGTTTCCAGCTTTAAAAAATGGTGAGCTTTTTAATTTTTTTTTTTTTAGGAATTTAGTATTGTGCTTTATGACTTACATTTTTCATTTTTACATTGACCATGGATGTGGGCATGAACCCTTGTTTGATATTGGTGTTATATTTAGGTCCACACTGTCAAAATTTGAGTTAAAAATTGAGAATGTGCTTAGGACCACAGCGTAACATAACAAATTAGAGTGTTGTGAAACTTGAAATCACTGCAGTTATCAATTTCAATAATGCTGGAAAAGATTCATTTAAAAAATATAAATTGGTAAATGTACAGTAAATTCGTATGCCAGTTGAGTGTGGTTTGCAAGGTGTTTGTATTTCTCTTTACCTTGAAACATAGGTAATCTCTTAAATTATAGTCATTTGTTTTATCTCGATGCCACATTGAGTGTCCTGGCCTTTCCTTGCCTTGTACAAAAATTACACTTCATTACTGAAAATGAAAGATTTATAGCAACATGATAAGGAAAAGAAAAAAAGAAAAATTTATATAGTGTTTCGGTGTATTTTCATCTAACTACTATATTTATATGTTCAATTACAGTAACGTTGATTGAATGAATACCATAAAGGTGATGTGCTATTGGGGGGGGCAATAGTATAAGACCCTGACGAAGGCATATCATATGATACCGAAGCGAAGGGGTTTTACACTATACAATACAGAATAACACTGGAAGAATTAGAACAATTTCTTATACCCAAAGTTGATATGCAGACATCCCCATAGACAATGGGAGAGGTTTATTTATTACAAAAAGGTGCCCATCAATGATGACATGACCTTGGATAGTGTGTTGGACATCTCGCCGTGTTTTCCCACACTTAATTATGTTAAACTGTACGTGGAGAAAGAAAACATAACGAGTAGGTTGAATGAACCAGATCCGATGTATTCAGGTTATGGGGCATACAATGTTCCCGGCTCATTCACTGGGATGTTGACTCATGGGGCATACAGTGGCATTCCTGGCTCATTCACTGGGATGTTGACTCAAGAATCTTACAGCAGGGCTTCACAGTATGCCGATATGTCCCCACTTCCATATTATCCAACGTATGGGTCATACACAGCCGGGGGATCACAGATGCAAACCGATATTGGTACAAGTTCAGGGACTGAGCGTCTATCTCCAATTCATCTATCGACATCCCCAATTGACAAGTTCCACCAGCCTGTTGACAAGTACGTTGATATGGGTGCTGATGGAGCTGAGGGATGCGTACGTGACAGTGCAGGTCCTGATCTGGATGTGGACGAGGACATTGATGCTGAACTAATGGCTGATGATGAGTCTGATGATGAGGGGCCTGAATTTGGTGAACTGCCATCGTCTTCAGTTGCTATACTTGAACGGTACACTCCTATCCCTTTCTTCACAAACTTAGAGGGGGGTGGTGACGCTACCGTAACTAGTCGGGAGCTTTATTGTTGTGGGAACGTATAAACCCCGGAGACCGTAGAGTTCAAAAAGGGGATGATCTTTAAAGACAAAGAGTCGGTGAAGTATGCAGTAAAGATGTATAATGTAAAGAAAAGAAAAGAGTATGTGGTGGTGGAAACGGGCAAGAAGGTTTGGGATGTAAGGTGCAAGCATGATTGCAGTTGGAGGTTTCGAGCCTCAAAGAAAGAGAAACATGGTTTTTTTGAGATAAAGACGTATCCCGGTCCACATCATTATGTGTTTGCAAGATTGCAGAGGGACCACTGTAACATTGATACTGATCTCATTACGACGGTCATACTGGACTCAGTTAAGGTAAACTATTTATATTTTAAACCAATGTAACTTAAAATTAAAACGGGAGTTGTTTATGTGTACACTTTAACGTGGTCGGTGTTTGTGTACAGGCTGATGCGGAAACGAAGGTGGCATCGCTTATCACCACCGTACGAACTACATTAGAGCACACAGTATCTTACAGGAAGGCATGGCTTGCGAAAACAAGAGCCATTGAGGTCATATTTGGGAATTGGGACGAGTTGTACACGAAGCTTCCCCGGTACATGACGGCACTACAGACCTTTAATCTTGGAATAGTTGTAGATTGGAATGTGTTGCCGTCGACTACGCCGGATGAGGTGGTGTTTAATTATGTGTTTTGGGCTTTCAAACCCGCCATCGATGGATTCGCTCACTGTCCTCCTGTTATCGGCATTGATGGAACTTTCCTTAATGGCAAATACACTAGGAAGATGCTGGTAGCTACCGCATCAACTGGCGACCAACACATTTTACCACTTGCTTTTGCCATTGTAGATGAAGAGACTACAGCGTCGTGGTCATGGTTTATTAAGAACTTAAGACGACATGTAGTGCCTAACCATGAGGGCATCACGTTGATATCTGATAGGCACAGGGGCCTGTTGAATGCTGTTGCGCGGTACTGGGAACATCCGCGTTTACGACCGATTGGATATCATCGATATTGCCTCAGGCACGTCCGTAGCAACTTCAATAAGAAATTCAGCAACACAAAACTTATGGATTTGGTATGGAGGGCTGGTAGTTGCCATCAAATTTGAAAGTTCAACTTGATTATGAAGGAGATTGAAGATCTTAAACCAGAGGCATTAAATTGGTTGCAAGAGATGGAGGCTGAAAAGTGGACACTTGCACATGATGGAGGTCGTAGGTGGGGGATTTTGACTACAAATCTATCTGAAGGATTTAACAGTGTATTGAGGGGTGCTCGAAATGTGCCCATCACGGCACGTGTGGAAACTACATTCCACCGGCTTGTTAAGTATTTTGACGAGAGGAGAATTGAGTGTATTAAGAATTGAGCTGCTGGTTTGCGGTATGGCCGCAAGCTACAAAAACAAATTGAAAAATACCAGTGCAAAGGAAATACACATTTGTTGAGAGCGTTTAACAGGTAAATGCGCTACCATAACTTTTAAGCTGACCAATATTTTTGTGACAATGACACTGATTTAAATTTCGTTCACAGGCAAGAAGGTGAATACGAGGTTGAAACAACACACCACGGGATGCTGGGTGGGCACAAGCAGGTTGTAAGACTTAACCAGTCCAGCTGTTCTTATTCAAAATACATCATCAACAAATATCCATGTTCGCACATGCTTGCTGTCACTGCGGACTTAGGCGTCGATCCGTTTTACTTGGTGGCGCCAGAGTACAGAATTGATGTATACCCACGCATTTGAGATTCTAATTTTAGCCCAATGCCCCATGAAGATTACTGGCCCTTGAGTAGTATGCCGACGTTGCTCCCCAATATAGGCCGTTTGCGATCACTGAATCCAAAGCCCGGTCGGCCCAAAACGGCCCGTATTCGCAATGAAAAGGACACCTCTAGGCAAAAGCACAGCTACCACTGCAGTCTTTGTCAACAAACTGGCTATGACAAGCGAAAATGTCCGGAGAGGCTTCGGCGAGTGGCTTAGTAGTAGTTATTGTTTGGACACCTTAAGTAACTGTATTTTCTTATGGACACCTCTAGGCAAAAGCACAGCTACCACCCCCCGTTGCAGTTCCACCCCCATCGGATAGAGCTGGCCCTTCCACTCCTGTAGGTCCATCGCCTCCCACAGCAGGGCCTTCTATGTCCAGTCAGGTGACACACCGGTCAGAGGCCGTACCTACTGATGCAGCCATACCATCTCCCGTTCTAGTGGCACCCCGTGCAGATATAGTTGACCCTTGTACTCCGGTGGGTCCATCGGTCACCACTTCGGGGCCATCTTCATCCAGTTAGGTGCCGTTGCAGTCCACTGACGTGGGGCCGTCCACAACTTACATTCGACCAGATCCTTTGACGGCCCATCATCATCGTGCGTCCCCGGTACAGTATCATCAGGATTCATCGGCACTGTCTACATCCGGGGGCGACGTTATGGCACAGGCAGTTCAGCCACAGCCGATTGGCAGTGGGAGAGGACGCGCGGGACCTCCGCGCAAAGGTAGAGGCAGAGGGAGAGGGAGAGGGAGAGATACAGGACATACAGAGAGTGGATCTAATGAGATAGTGCACCATTCACCTCCACCAGCAGAGTGGGACTCACAGATCACGCAGGAGCACTCACCATCGACTTCACAACTAGATGAGGCGACAGTTGGGGATGTGCACCCACAGATAGATGAGGTATCACCTGCACAGATACAGGCCCAACAGGGGGTAGGTGGAGATGAGCAGACACAGGTCTCACAGATTACCCAGGAGCAGCCAGCACCGACCACACAGGGTGATGAGGCGGTTGTAGGACATGTGGTCCCACAGGCTGAGGCATCCACAATGCTCCCCATTGTATATCGCAGGAGCAAGAGACCTAGACGAGCACCCACATGTGGTACATAGGATGTATTTTATATGCTCTCTTGTGGTCATTCGACAGATATTATATATTTTTTTGTACAGAACTCGTGTATATGTTATTAGTTTTAAGTAATATATGATCATATTTTGAAACATTTCTGAGTATTACAATTGTAACACTAACGACCCGTCGAACGGAGTCCCGGCGGAGGAGTTACTACATTTTTTCCCCCCGAAGATTTAGCGATTTGAAAAACTTGGGAATCGGGGTTCGAGGATGCCAAATCTTGCAAACGGCCTCCGTTCGACACAAAACTCGACACGCAGCACCACCTCGGCAAACTACAGCTGCGGGCGCTGACGGTGCGTCGAACGGAGTCCTGGTCAAGGAGTTACTGCATTTTTCTCCGCCGAAGACTTAGCGATTTCAAAAACTTGGGAATCGGGGTTCGGGGATGCCAAATCTTGCAAACGGCCTCCGTTCGGCACGAAACTCGACACGCAGCACCGCCTCGGCAAACTACAGCTGCGGGCGCTGACGGCGCGTCGAACGGAGTCCTGGTCATGGAGTTACTGTATTTTTCTCCGCCGAAGACTTAGCGATTTCAAAAACTTAGGAATCGGGGTTCGGGGATGCCAAATCTTGCAAACGGCCTTCGTTTGGCACGAAACTCGTCACGCAGCACCGCTTCGGCAAACTACAGCTACGGGCGCTGACGGCGCGTCGAACGGAGTCCCAGTCACGGAGTTACTGCATTTTTCCCCCCGGAGACTTATCGATTTTGAAAAACTTAGGAATCAGGGTTCGGGGATGCCAAATCTTGCAAACGGCTTCCGTTCAGCGCGAAACTCGACACGAAGCACCGCCTCGGCAAACTACAGCTGCGGGCGCTGATAGCGCGTCGAACGGAGTCCTGGTCACGGAGTTATTGCATTTTTTCCCCCCGGAGACTTAGCGATTTTGAAAAACTTAGGAATCGGGGTTTGGGGATGCCAAATCTTACAAACGGCTTCCGTTCGGCGCGAAACTCGACACGAAGCACCGCCTCGTCAAATTACAGCTGCGGGCGCTAACGGCGCGTCGAACGGAGTCCCGATCACAGAGTTACTGCATTTTTCCCCCCAGAGACTTAACGATTTGAAAAACTTGAGAATCGGGGTTCGGGGATGCCAAATCTTGCAAACGGCCTCCGTTCAGCACGAAACTCGACACGCAGCACCACCTCAGCAAACTACAGCTGCAGGCGCTAACGGCGCATCGAATGGAGTCCTGGTCAGGGAGTTACTGCATTTTTCTCCGCCGAAGATTTAGCGATTTCAAAAACTTGGGAATCGGGGTTCGGGGATGCCAAATCTTGCAAACGGCCTCCGTTCGGCACGAAACTCGACACGCAGCACCGCCTCGGCAAACTACAGCTGCGGGCGCTGACTGCACGTCGAACGAAGTCCTGGTCACGGAGTTACTGCATTTTCCCCCCCGGAGACTTAGTGATTTTGAAAAACTTAGGAATCGGGGTTCGGGGATGCCAAATCTTGCAAACGGCTTCCGTTCGGCGTGAAAACTACAGCTGCGGGCGCTGACGGCGCGTCGAACGGAGTCCCAGTCCCGGAGTTACTGCATTTTTTCCCCTCGGAGACTTAGCGATTTTGAAAAACTTAAGAATCGGGGTTCGGGGATGCTAAATCTTGCAAACGACTTCCGTTCAGCGCGAAACTCGACACGAAGCACCACCTCGGCAAACTACAGCTGCGGGCGCTGACGGCGCGTCGAACGAAGTCCCGATCACGGAGTTACTGCATGTTTCCCCCCCCCCCGGGAGACTTAGGGATTTGAAAAACTTGGGAATCGGGGTTCGTGGATGCCAAATCTTACAAACGGCCTCCGTTCGGCACGAAACTCGACACGCAGCACCACCTCGGTAAACTATAGCTGCGGGTGCTGATGGCGCGTCGAACGAAGTCCCGGTCACGGAGTTACTGCATTTTTCTCCGCCGATGACTTAGCGATTTCAAAAACTTGGGAATTGGGGTTCGGGGATGCCAAATCTTGCAAACGGCCTCCGTTCGGCACGAAACTCGACACGCAGCACCGCCTCGGTAAACTACAGCTGCGGGCGTTGACGGCGTGTCAAACGGAGTCCCGATCACGGAGTTACTGCATTTTTCTCCGCCGAAGACTTAGCGATTTGAAAAACTTGAAAATCGGGATTCGGGGATGCCAAATCTTGCAAACGGCCTCCGTTCAGCGCGAAACTCGACACGAAGCACCGCCTCGGCAAACTACAGTTGCGGGCGCTGACGGTGTGTCGAACGGAGTCCCGGTCACGGAGTTACTGCATTTTTTCCCCCCGAAGACTTAGCGATTTGAAAAACTTCGGAATCGGGGTTCGGGGATGCCAAATCTTGCAAATGGTCTCTGTTCGGCGCGAAACTCGACACGCAGCACCGCCTCGGCAAACTACAGCTGCAAGCGTTGACGGTGCGTCGAACGAAGTCCCGGTCACAGAGTTAGTAGCGAAAGAGTTCGTTCAATGTCAAATAGCCAAAAAAAAAAAATTTGCTGGTATGAAAACGTCATTCTTATTGACGTTTTTGTATTTAAATAGAAAACGTCATTTCCTTTGACGATTTTGGTGCAGCGTTGAAAACGTCATTACAGATGATGCTTTTTGCTTGGTTATTTCTAAATTTCATCGTTAAATAGAAAACGTTATTAGGTTTGACGCTTTTTTAAAAAACGTCATCTATAATAACGCTTAACTATTGTTTGGTAAATATTAAAAAAGTGACCTGGTATAATATATATTGATTAAAATAAACCTATTTTCGTATTTTCGTAAAAGGCGACAAAAAAATTCCCGTGACAAAATATCTCTATCACCCCGTTTCCCACGTCACACAAACGCAAAACCGTAGACGGAGGGGGGAAAGATTAGCGTTAGGGTTTGACAATGGAGGGTTGGAATCCGAACACCAAGTCGACCCTGACGCAGATACCCCTTCTGTCGACGAAGGCGGGCCCACGCGACGGAGCGGCATGGACGCGGAGGCTGAAGGAGGAGTACAAGGCGTTGATCGCCTACACGTCGATGAACAAGTCCAAAGACAACGACTGGTTCCGAATCTCCGCCGCCAACCCCGAGGGCACCACGTGGACCGGCAAGTGCTGGTACGTCCACAACCGCCTCAAGTACGAATTCGACCTCCAATTCGACATCCCCGTCACCTACCCCTCCACCGCCCCGGAGATCGAGCTGCCGGACTCGATGGCAAGACCTACAAGGTGTTGTGATTGGTAGACCTTTTACTTCCAATTCTTTTGATCAATGTGGTTCTGAATTGGTCGTAATTTAATGGAAATTTTGCTGGTTTTAGATGTATAGAGGAGGGAAGATATGCTTGACCGTGCAATTCAAGCCTCTCTGGGCCAAGAACTGGTATGATTATGTCCTTTCTGTTTCTTTTGAATTCCAATATTATCGTTGGAAATAGGATTGTGACACTCCAAGATTTCTTTTTACTCAAGTGAAATTTGGATATGATTTGTTGTTGTTGGTCTCAATTAATTAGATCTGGAAGAAGATTTTTCTAGCGGGTATTGCCGGAAATATAAATCGATATTTTTACTATTACTTTATACATTTTGGATGCCATTGGTTTGCAATTCTGTGTTACTGTTTATTTTGTTGCTAACAAATTGATTGGGACAGAAAAAAGAAAACAGAAATTTGACTTGTATGTTATATGTTGTTTGTGTCTCATTTCACAAGAAGTCACTTCATGAGATTGAATTGTTGTAGTAGGCGTGGCTGAGAACTTCTTTTTTGTTTTTTCCTTCTCTTTTTAGTGAATTATATTAGGTTCATGATTTGAATATTGTTTCCATCATTTTGAAATATGAAATTGTAATTGACTTGTTCTTCTGATTTTGTTTTGACAGCCCTAGGTTTGGTATGGCGCATGCTCTTTGTTTGCATCTCACACCATGGCTTGCTGCAGAAATTCCCATTCTTGTGGATTCTAGTATGGTTAAGCATAAAGATGGTGCTGCCTCAGCTGGTGAGTCTTTGTAATTTTGTCTTACCAATTGTGTAGTGATTTTGTTTAACTTTTTCCAGAGATCATAGTTTGTGTAAAGAATAAATGTTGAATAATTGATGTGTATTTTATGGATTCGCAGTGAGGTGTACAATACATCCATTGAAATTTATAAGATATGGCTGAAACATAAAAATCTTTGCTATAATTGATGCTTAGGCTACTGCTATTCATTTTGGATTGTCAACTTCTACGAGTTGAGTAACAACAAACCTTCAGGTACTGTTTTATTCAATGTTTGTTCAATTACTCTTTTACCCGCGAATGCAATGATTAACAACCATTTGTTCTGTTGTCTTTTTTTCCTTTTTGTCTTATGGTTTCACTAAGTATAATATTTAAATTGGCAGGGAATTCTTTTGACTGGAGCACCTGGAACACGCAAAACGCTGCTTGCCAAGGTAA
This sequence comes from Euryodendron excelsum, assembly GCA_033060915.1. Taxonomy (NCBI): domain Eukaryota; kingdom Viridiplantae; phylum Streptophyta; class Magnoliopsida; order Ericales; family Pentaphylacaceae; genus Euryodendron; species Euryodendron excelsum. Next base: position 34,049,001 of record CM065391.1, on the reverse strand, counting down.
GTTATTGCATATTCTTACAAATGGTTCTTAAGGTTTTTCATGAACTTATTGTCTGTGGTATTTGACTGAAGTGCTTGAGCAATTTATAGGCTGCTAGGGGTTAGGTTACTGCCCATGTATTACTCTTGAAACCACCTCACCTGCTTCTGTGTAATAAGGCTGTTTGACACCATTATAAACACTAAAAGCTCTAGGTTTTTATGTTTCCTTTAACCCTTGAATAGTGAGTGTGGTTGCTAATACAAATTGGTGGCCCCTTTAATTTTTGTTTGCTTTATAATTTAACCTTACTTTTCTCAATATACAGATTACAGGCACATGAAAAATCACAGTGCATTCATAGCCATTGGGAGGTACAATTGGATAGGTGCATGGGTTGGAGAGCAGCTCTGCTTAGACTCACAAGGTGCGTTTGGGAGGAAAGGACCATTGCTCTTTTGAATCTTGGATTTGTGGAGTGATTGGAAAATGAATGGGAAATGAAACTATTACTTATAAATAGTCATTTTTATATGGGTAACCAATAAAATAAAAAAAGCTTTTTATGACGAATATGTATTCATTTTCTTCTCATTTTCCTAAACCAAGAAATGGAAGAAAGGAATTTAGCTTCTTTTCACCTCATTTTCTTTTCATAATTTTTCCGTTCCTTTTCCAGTTTCATTTACTTCAAGAAATCCAAGATTCAAAACATAGCATACATGATTAACCTGATATGCCAAATTATTGTAAGCAAGTGGACTGATTGCCCATTTCAGTATACTAAAATTATCATTCTTCAATATAAAAGAAAACCGTGTCATAATAAAGATAATGTCATTAGACTCCAATTATGTGGTCTATGCAAGAGTTTCTCATTGTACCATGTTTTAGAATGTGGTGTGCCCCTTGCCCCATTGTTGTTACATTTGTAAATGACACAGTTTGATGGACAATTGAATCCGAGTCAATTACGTCTTTCTTTTTTGTTTTTTTTTTTTTTCACTTGAGTTGTTTTTGGCCTTTCTTTTGTCCTTTTGTGAGCCTTCAACTCGTTTCTAGTCTCCCCTCCATATTGGTTTATGTTGCCTATGGCCAGACCATCTAAATGACTTCCTCTGTTACTCTAGTTAATGCTGATTTTAATTTCTCACAAATGCTGCCAATTTTTATTCAGTCACAGTCTTGTATTGCCTCGAGAAGGGCTATAAAAAGCTGCAGTTATATAATAAACACGGAACAAAATTTCCACCTTCTGTTGAAGCTATGTATTTTTCTTGGTTTATCAAAACAACCTCAAATTTCCTTATTGAATGTAAATGGATTGTAGAGCTGTCCTTTTGTTTTCTCTACATATATTCGGATCTTTGATTTCTGATATTGGATACACATGTATCTCAATACTGCTTCCCACTTTTAATTTTAACTTTTAGGTTTGCTATTATGGGCAACATTATCATTGCTTCGCCTATAGTCATGATCATGAACAGTGGGTGACATATGATAACAAAACTGTGAAGGTAAAATTCACTTCGTAGATTAGTTTATTGCATTATAATTTGATTTATTTTAGTTTGATTAATCTGTGCTTGATATCCAGGTAATTGGTGGCTGGGAGGATGTTCTTACCATTTGCGAGAGAGGACATTTGCAACCTCAGGTTCTTCTGTTTGAAGCTGTAAACTAGGTAGTAGGTTCTATGGGGAATTCGTTACATTTTTTGGTGGACTTGGAGATTTGAGTTTAAGCTTGGCGTTCGTTTACAGTCAAGTGATAGCTTCCTGCCCGCACTCTATACATTCATGGAAGTGAAGCTTGCCATATTCATTATAGAGGTTTTGTTGGAGCAACTGGTTTTCTCAGAGACACTGGTACAAAAAGGGTTGTGTTTTAGAATGAAGAAATCATGTGATTGAAAAGCCAAAGAGTGGATTTTTGGTACCATTGACCTCCAAATACTGTATCAGCAGATACGAGATTCCTGTCCATGAAAATTTTCTCCTATTTCTTGGGTCTTTCGAATAAGGTGGTTTGGCCAAAGAGCAGTGACTGCCAGATTACCAGGCCATAAAAGCACTGAAGCGTGTGATACTGACTTCTCAACAGTTGTACACGTCGAATACTGGTTACTTAGATTCCCAAACTCTGTAAATTGTTTTTGCAAAGAGCGATGGATTGTATAGAGCATCATGGTCCCTTGGGTCGGGATACTGCAGCTTAAAGTTTTCTTTTCCGGGTTCCCCTTTTGGATAGGTAATGTCAATCGAAGGAATGTAAAGAAAACTCTTTTTGATGGCTCATTATTCATGTTCTAAACTTTGGCTGAGTAATATTTATTCAACATTTCTTTTTGGGCATGTATTGCAATCTTCATTGTATTGCTCAACAATTACAGTGAAATGTTGTACAGATAATTTGTATATCGATCGTGATGGCAACAATTTTCACTCAGAGGTGGTATAGCCTTCCCAGCCGGAAACTCTGGGACTCCATCTCTATTCCCCAACACTAGGAGACTTCCCAAGCTAAGGTAGTTTTGTTATGATGCTAGTAATCTTTATGTTTTGTGAAAACACATTAGCATACCAAGCACTTGTTTTATACATCTCGAGCCTTGTGTTATACATTTCAGGAAGCAGTTTAATACTGAACAGTTAAACCATAAATACCATATATAAACCTTCATCATATCATACAATACCATGAGCTTCCCATGGCCGAACTAATAAGCATGTAAAAAACAAAATATACAAAGCGACGTACAACATAGGAGGAGCAGTTCCTGAACAAGCCAGGAAAGCATATATGTTGTCAAGAAGAATATTTTCATGACTTTGCTCCAAAGTTCCTTCTAAAATGCCTCTCTACACCAAAGAATAAATAAGGAATCATTGGTCCACTCTTATGTCTTGCTTGATCCCTCCCTCACACAGGGATCAGAATTGGATATCACTCCTGAACAACATCAACATACTTATGGAGCCAGGCATGCACCCATGATTTTGACAACATCTCAACATATAATATTAGTAAAAATGATTATAACATGAGTTTCATCATCAAGTCACTTTCTCTTGATGTAAGATTGAATAGACGAAGCTCTCTCACTTATGATTTCTCAGTCAAGCGTGAGAACCGATGTATAGCCTTGCATGGAAAATATATAGCACTTGATACTTCTTTCCTCTCACCTCTTTCAAACATGGGAAACACCGAAGAAGGATTTGCATATAGAAATGCAGGCCATTAACTAGATAACCAGTGTGTAATCAATATTAAGGGCCCAAAATAATGCCACAGAGCACGGAAAATAGGCCTTCTATGAAGGGAAATGAATCATCAATGTCACATTAACTTCTTCAATTGATTGTAGTCGTCATACACAATTTAGATAGAAGGTTAAATTCTTCAAGCAGTCACTGAACCTATAAAGAGACAAGCAAAGTTACACGTACCTCCCACAGAACACCAAAGACAGCATCCTTGAACTTAACCATCCATGTCCAAAGCTCTTCAAGCCACCTTTCCACTCCACCACGCCGGTGAAACTATAATTTTTCAAAATGCAGTTTAACGGTTTTGGATATGGTCAAAGGAATACAAACCAATACTTTGATGATAGATCCGAAATAAAGAAGACAGAAACAACAAAAGATTAGCCAGGATTCCACCCACAACTACGGCATGCTAGAAGTTCGAATGCCAAGAAACAAGGAATCTCACATGCATGATTTACAAAATAGTTTGCTTGTGCAATTGTCAATAAAAACACCATGATATCCTGCTATTATTTGGTTCAGAGCTATGTGAATGAGGAGAAGCAATCAAAGAAAGACTTTGCTGCTGTTCAGTTCAACCTTTTTCTGAAAAGTAGAACAACCTATGGCCACTGACTTCAACTTTTATTTTTCTGTTTCTGGTTCCTTTTCTTTTTTATTATTTCACCTGCTGCGTCCATCATCATCAAATTTATTTTATGATCCATAACCCGTGGAATGTCATGAACCTGAAGCCGATATGGAGCTTTTTTACTTGCTCATGTCGTGCACTTGATAACGTAACCATAAGGTAGAGTGTTCTAATACCATGATATCAACAACAAACCAAAATTTTCTTTGCACCATTCCAAGGGAAACAAATAGAAACCACAAGTAGATATATGAATTCAAAATAATAGGAAATCCAATGTTCAGAGGGGGGTAGAGAGAGAGAGAGAGACCTGCAATGACAATTCCTCCAAAATGCTGCAAAATATATTGGTGCCACTAACAATGGATTGTCTTGCAACAATAGAATCATTATCACGTAACGACGCCAATAAGACTGGCATTAATACTGAAGAGTGATCCATTGCCTTTAACCCAATCTCCTCCACCGCCCTAGCAACCAATTAGACCGACATTGTATCAAACCATCAAATAATAATTTAAAGCAACAGGGACATTTACACAGATACCTCAAATAGATATAGATATGCCACGTAAATATGGCAGTATTAATTGATTTTTGACACATGTTCCCTGATAAGATTAAGTGATAAAATGATAGTAGGTTTGGGTGGTGGGTTGGAGGGGTAATTCCTCTATGCTTGACTGAGACAATATGGGTTGTACTGAGTCTACTAATTATCCACTGATTTAATTGCGATATCTATAGTTTGAAAAACGTGAATGCCACTTTGTACTATGCTTAAAAGAACAGGCCCATTGTTTTTTAAGAACCTCAATGAAACCCATGCACTGTTGATGAAACATATTGCACCATAGTTGGGCAGCTTGGGCCTCTGGCATGCGGATAAAGCATATGCATGTAGTCCCATTAGTTACTTATCCAAAATTAGATTTTCCTACATTTTAAGGTTTTACTATTCACATCGTTATCATAGATATGCAGCATACACAACAAATAAGCAATTCACCTGGATTGTGCTGGGATATATTACTCGACTCGACTAAACTCAAATAAGCCTTGCATGAATCCTGTTTCACCATTCTGCTCTATTAGGGTCTCAATCTCAGTTAAACCGCAATATAACAATTTCTTTCTTTATTATCTCAATCCAAATTAATTTTGGTGAAACAATATTAAAGAGATAATCCTCCACCTAATTACTGAATAAAACTTTAGAAAACAGCAGGATGGAAATCTTCAATGACTCGTGCAATCACCATGTTTAGTTCCTACACACAGGAATAACTCAACCCATCTGAGTAAAATAACAGGGCAAGACATCATGCCCAGTTCTTGTTTTTTTATCTTTTTCTTTGCCCCTGGTACGTAAACAAGAAACAAAAGGTTCAGCCAGCTGTTTATTTTTCTGCAAATCATGTGCAAATCACAGACTCTAATCATGCAATGATAAGCTAGTATAACATTATCCAGATTATTCAAGATGTACCTTTCTTCGCTTCTAAATATTCCTTACTCCCAAAATTTACAAGAAACGAGTTTAGCTCGTTCCTTAATCATTAAAATTTGTGCTTTAGTGTGACCCAGTAGCATCCTTCCACTGAAGAAGACGATTAAATTTTGTTTTCTCAATTAATTTTGAAGAGGATGATCATGGGAGGGGGAAACCACCTTCAAGCATTATCATTTGGTGGTTTGCTATAATAAGTTAAGAGGTGACTTGAAATGCACATTCCAGATGGCTTCCATTCTTGCACCTCCAGTGTCATGCTTGGCCCTGCACAACAGCATTAACAAGAAATTAAGTCAACTTAATTAGGTTAGATAACTTTGGCCTGCAGAATCCGAGGAGCACCAAAATTGAAGGTTAAAGAGCGAATATATTGGTAGAGTCCACCATTGTCCTGCTAAGTACTGCAGTATGCGAGTAAATATATGAAGATGCAACAGTTTTTATTTGTGTAGAAGAAGAAGAAGAAGATGGGGATCTCTTACCAGAAGAGAACCTAATCCCAGCATGTCTCGATCTTTGTCATAAAACTAATACTACCATCTTGTGTGCAGCAGAAGAGGATAGAATTTTGCGCTTTCTTTACTCACTCCAATCCCAACCTGATATGAGATTCCCACATTTCCAATATTTTTGCAGGAAGCATATGATCAATTGGCAATGTTATGGCACTAATGTAAAACAGAAAAAAAAAAGGGGGAAGTGACATACTGTGAAGAGGACAATGAAATTTCCAAATTTCAATGTGATGAGCTGCTGCCAGTGTTGTGTTGCACAAATTCTGGTGACCCAATGTAGGTATATGGGATGTGGGCTATTTTCTGCCAATCCTCACCGTTATCTTTCATGCATCGTTCTTCAAGATCTGGACATCCTCGGATAGATAGATGTTGGACATTACTTAGATGTTGCAGACATTCTGGCAGTGACATGATGTTATGACAATCAGATATTGCCAGAGATCTCAGCGAAACAAGGTTCAAAAACCATTCAGGCAAGTAACTTAAGCCAGCACAACCATGGATTTCCAGAGTTTGCAAGGTTGTGACATGTTGTAGTCCCTCTGGCAGGGATGTTAGCTCTGGACAGCTTATAACGTGCAAACTCTGAAGTGAGGACAGGTGCTCTATGTCAGTTGGCAAATTAGCCAGATTCGGACAGTACATAATTGTTAAGTGCTTGAGAGCTGGGAGGTGTAGCATTCCTTCAGGCAAATATGTTATGCTGCTGCAGTTCTCAATTGACAAAGATTGAAGAGAACTCAAGGCTTGCATACTTTCCGGCAGGGAGATGAGATTATGGCACTCAGTAATCTCCAAATGCTCCAAAGAAGTGAGTTTTTGCAGTTCTTGTGGCAGAGAGAGAAGCTCCTCACACCAACGAATTGCCAATGACTTGAGAGCTGTGAGGCCTCCCAAATTTGAAGAGAGAGACCGAAGCTTTGGACATGAACTAATCGTCAAAGACATGAGACCTGTATTGTTTTCCAGCAAACTTGGAAGAAAAACCAACTGTCCTGTGAAGATATCAATAACAAGGGTGGATAGTGAAGTGAGGTTAGCTGCTGATCTTAGCATTCCTTCATTGCAGATCCTTAGCTCCAGATGTTGAAGTATGGGAAACCGAGGCATGGCTACCAACCTAGGGCATTTGGTGATGGTCAATTTGACAAGAGAAGGAAATTCATCCCTCATGTTCATATCCCACCAGAATTCCAACAGAGGGAAGTCTATCAGGACCAGCTCTTTCAATGATGGGAATGCTCTCTCAGTGCCCATGCCATAGAATTCTCTGCCAATGTTCTTCACAGCTGCCATTCCTTGTATGTGGATAATCTCTAGAAATGGAAGCTGCCCCAATGCAGGGAGTTGAGGACAACTTTTGCAGTTAACCAACACAATTTTAGACAAGTTTGGGAGTTCAAGAGCACCGATCCATTTTGGAAAGTAGACTCCCCCATATCCTTCAATTGAAATATGTTTTAAATTTTGATGTGGTTGGAGACACTCAAGCAACCCTTCTTCCGCTCTGCAGCTGACTCTACTAGCGCTCGTGTTTGAACTCTCATCACGGTCTCCCCATGATAAACTCAAGGACTGAAGTTTCGGCTTTCCCTTTAAGTTTGCCAATCTACCTTCACTTGCGCGTTCCACTAGCTCCAGGCGTTTAATGTTTAGCATACCTTGTAACCGCAGCCTTCCCAGCTGTCTAAGGCTTTTACCAACAGTGAGGCCTACGACAAATATTGGCAGAGTTTGGAGCTGTCGTAGAAATCCAATATCATCTGGTAAATGAGTCAGCCTTTCGCAACCATTCAAGAACAGGTGTGTTAGATTGACAAGACTACTTAATCTCCTTGGTAGCTCAATAAGCCCATAGCAACCAGAGAGATTCAGCACCTGCAAGTTACCTAGGCTGCAAATACTTTTAGGTAATCTTTCAACGAGAGTGTTTGACAAATCAAGGTACCTCAAGGATATTAAGCAGGAAATTGAGTCATGCATCTTCTTAAGGCCGCTGCCACTGAGATCTAGGACACGAAGGCATCGAAAACTAGAGAACACATCAGGAGGAACTTCTCCAAGATCACCTTTGGTAAACAATAAAATCAGGGTTCGCAATTTTGTCGCTTCATACAGTGCTTTTGGAATGGTATGTAGCTTTACATTACAGGCCACGGAAGAGTGACGAATTTGGGCAAGACTTCCTGGTACATGATCCTGATGTTCCAGCATAATGAACTCATTTCCTGCAACAGATCGCGCAAGATCAAGAATCAGATCGTGCATTTTGCATTCTGTAATAGTTCCGTCTTTGCTTTTCTTCGCATCTTCGAAGAAAAATATCCACATTAGTTCATTGAAATGCTCATTACCAATGTCCTCAAGTGGCCTTCTTTCTCCCCATGATTGAATTAAGCCTTGCGCAATCCACAGGTGGATTAACTTCTCCTTCTCAATAACAAAGTTTCTAGGAAATACTGAGCAGTAAGTGAAGCATCCTTTGAGATATGATGGCAAATGACTATAACTCAACCGCAAGGCCGGTAATATTCCAGTTTCATGTTCACACGGAATATTCCAAATATCACTATCTTGCACAAATAGCCATTCTCTTTCCTCCCTCTTGAAGCGCATTAAACTTCCTAGTGTCTTTGCAGCTAAAGGCACGCCTCCACACTTCTTAACGATTTGTTTTCCGATTTGAAGTAGCTTTGCGCAGTCTTCTTCATCGTTGCAAAACGCCCGTTGCTTGAACAAAGCCCAACAGTGATCATCGGCTAAACCCTGCAGCTGGTGTGGGGAAACTGTACCCATTATTGATGCAACCTTTCTACTACGAGTGGTCACCATTATTTTGCTTCCTCTTGCGCCATGTCTCAATGGAACCCTTAGTTTGTCCCACTCCTCGTGATCTTCGTTCCACACATCATCCAGCACAAGTAAGTATCTCTTTCTGCCTAACAAGTTCCAGAGTCGGGATTGAAGAACATCCATCCCCAATAATTCACATCTATTCATGGTCGCCGACTCTATTATCAATTTCATGACCTTTCTCACATCGAAATCTTCATTCACACACACCCACATCCTCAGCTCGAAATGGGTTGTTACCCTCTCATCATTGTATGCCAGTTGAGCAAGGGTAGTTTTACCAAGGCCTCCTAAGCCAACTAGGGGAATAATTGAGATATCTTGATAAACTTTGCCTTGTTCATTGGACAGTAAAAGCTGAACTATCTTTTCTTTATCTTCTTCTCTACCAAGAACTTCAGATTCAATAACAAAAGAGCCAGTTTGTCTCTTCCCACCTCCCGTTTCAGACCCTCTCCTAGTAACTACTCCTGTCCTCAAGCTGAAGTTAGACTTCTCTGTCACCAACAAGTCTAGTCTGTCTCTGATTTCTTTGAACTTCAGTAGCATATTATTAGAGGAGATGAAGCTACTTACCTGCTCCAAGAAGCCACTGCCGAATCTCTCGGACAACATGGCATAGAAAGATAACTCATCAAGCAAGTCATCAGCGTCGTAAGCTACTTGCCTTAGCTCTTTCAACCAAATTCCCAGAGCTTTCTCTCTTATCTGTTGCTCTTCTGCATCTTCAAGCACTGCCAGAATCACTGAAACTGTATGCCGAAGCTCATTAATATCCTTTTTAAAGCCAAATCGGATAGCAATCTGTTCTAGAAACGGGGTGGCTAGTTTATCCAAGACCACCTGTAAGAGAGGGGATAGAACTATTTGATCCATTTGCAAGCACTAAAGAATCAGGAATGAAACTGAGATGTGTTCTCTCTCTCTCTCTCTCTCTCTCTCTCTCCAAGTAGCAGGAGATTAAAATTGATCGTCCGTTCACGCTCTAAAAATGCCGCAGTCAATTACGTAGTTGCACCACTAACATCTTTGTACTGATTTTTGATACTTTGGGATAGTTTGTCCGAATGAGACAAATTACATAAAACGGGTGGTGGACTTTGTCAATCCTCTTGGCTACGCTGGTCGATTTCAAATATCAAAAGATACTCTTCTTTTCAATTCAACGTTTATTGTGATTATGAGAAGATTGCGACACACATTTCTTAAAATTAAAAACAAAACAGAAAACATTTGGAGAAGATTGCCCCATTAAAATCCAATATTATTGCCTTTATAATTACTGGGGGGTGGGGCAGAAGCGGTGCCCTTTCAATCTCTTAAATTTCGAAACCATTTGCAGTGAAAAAAAATTTAGTAACAAGGTAGTACTAAGTACTCGGTATTTATTTTTATCAAATGATAACAAGTAATATGTAAATACATTACTATCTTAAATTATAGTGTAGTAAGAAGACTTTTAAAAAAAAATACTACGTAACAAAATATAGTAAGATATGACCTTAAAAGTTTTCACATTATCTCACAAATTAAGCTTAGTGGTGTATTCGTGTTATCATTTGATAGAAATAAGTACCGAATACTCAACACTACCAAACTACTAAACTATTTTTAGGAGAGAAAAAAAATTGACATACAATTGTAGAAGGAATTTTAATAGTCAAAATTATCTTTAATTGCTTCAACTAATAAAATGAAACAAATTTGTAAAAATTAAAAATTTTAAAGATATTTTTAATAAGGGAAAGAGATAAACAATTTATAGAGTGTTGCCTTTATATAAATACTTTCATACTCATACTCTGTTCGCGCAACTACGAAGACAATAGATTGATGTCGGTTTACATTGGGTTCTTTCTAGAATCATTTAGGCTTTACTAAAATAAATTCTGGGTTTTTGGTTGAAGTAATTACAAAACTCAAAAGAAAAAGGATTGCTATTTTGATAGAAAAATGCTATATGTAATTTTATTTCTCAATTTATTTTTTCACTCCTAGACATAATTGAATAACTCTCACATAAATTTATTGATTTTGGTCTTATAGCCTTATGTTTAGGAGTTAGAAAAAAGATTGAGAAATATGATTGTATATGGTAATACTCATATTTTTTTTTGCTAATTGGGCGTCCGAGTCAATTTGCGCGCATCTCGACTAATTTCGAGATCTGGTATTACTCATTTTGATAATACTACAATGGTGTTTCCACTACGTGGGTTGATCAAATAATGCAAATAAAGATGAAAAATAAGGAGTGAGTAGTGGGTGATTACAAGGTTGTACACATCAAATTATTTATTAATTCTCAATTTCTTTTAAATTTTTATGTTAATTATATTTTGTTGCAGGTGACTCACAAGTTCATTCAAATTATCATTCTATCATTAAAATGCTTCACGTACCAATGTTTACTTTTAGTATAGTATAGACTCTAGACTATAGATGGTGGTCCCAAATTCTTTAGCCTCAACAAAATCTATAACTACCAGTGAACATAAGTTATTCTTGTAGGGTTTTTATTATGTTTCTTTGTGGCAAATTATTATTCATATAAATTATATAATGTATAAAATTTATATAATTTATATAAACGGTGACTCTGTATAAATTTTAAAAAATAGTTGAAAAAAAAAAAATTACCCTTGTAGGGCTCTCAAATTGATCACAAAACAAAAGAAGGAAAAGAGAAAAATGAATAAAATAAATGCTCATCGACATCAAATGAAAAGCTTAAGTGACAAATGTACGCTTCACTGCGTTTTGGGGGATGAATTTGATGAGACAGGCAAGGGATTAAAAATTTTCAAATGAAGTTGGATTATGATGGGTTAATTCTCAATATGAAATCCCCTCATAAATAGATTTGGATATAATTCAATTTAGCAGATTATTTCGCTTTTCAATTCCTTCGGGCTAAAATTTATCAAAAAATAATTTATTTTTAATTAATTTTTAATCAAATACCAACAAAGGTCCTAAACAAAGTAGAAAGTAATTTGTCATAAAATTTAGAGTTCATTTCACTTTGTACTCTTGCACTTTACTCTCAATTCTACTTTAATTCTTTCACTTTTAAATGTAACAATCAACTTCTTGGAGTTTCGATCAAATGCCACTTTGACTCTTTTGTTAGTTACTGTTATATTACTTAACGGTAAATGATTATGTGGGTCTCATATGTAAAAATTTTAAAGGTAATATAAGAATTTCACACATTATGTTTGAGAATAAGAAAAATGATTGAGAAATAAAATTGTATATATCATCTTTAGGATTAATTATTAACACGCCCTCTAAATTACGAATCAATATATAATTAATCAGTGTGAATTAGTATAATGTTAAAAATAAAGTATAATTAGTAAGACAAAAATTAAATTTTTAAAAAATAAGTAATTTCATTAAAAAAAATAACTAACACACCCATTCAAGTTATTTTTTTAAAAATCTAATTTTTGTCTTACTAATTATACTTTGTTTTTAAGATTATACTGATTCACATTGATTAATTATATACTGATTCATAATTCAAAAGGTGTGTTAATAATTAATTCAAAAGATGATATATACAATTTTATTTCTCATTCTCAAATACAATGCGTAAAATTTCTATATTGCCCTTAAAATTTTTACATGTAAGGCTCATATGACCATTTTCAATTAAATAATATAATGATAGTTAATGAAATGTCCAAAGTCACACTAGGCCAAAACCAATAGGTTGACTATTACATTTTAAAGTGGAAGGGTTAAAATGGGGCATAGAAAGTGTAGGTATAAAAAGTGAAATTAACCCTAAAAGAATTTTTAGTGGATTGACGAAAATGTCATTTGTCATCGTAAAAAATATCTGTCCTTTGAAATCGCTCTTCATTCCAAACTCTCCTTTTTCTGTTCTTTTTGAATTCCTTTTTCCAAAAAAAATTTCCGTGACAAATATCTCTATCACCCCGTTTCCCACAGCACAGAAACGCAAACAGTAGACGGAGGGGGGAAAGATTAGGGTTAGGGTTTGACAATGGAGGGTTGGGATCCGAACACCAAGTCGACCCTGACGCAGATACCCCTTCTGTCGACGAAGGCCGGCCCACGCGACGGAGCGGCATGGACACAGAGGCTGAAGGAGGAGTACAAGGCGTTGATCGCCTACACGTCGATGAACAAGTCCAAAGACAACGATTGGTTCCGAATCTCCGCCGCCAACCCCGAGGGCACCAGGTGGACCGGCAAGTGCTGGTACGTCCACAACCTCCTCAAGTACGAATTCGACCTCCAATTCGACATCCCTGTCACCTACCCCTCCACCGCCCCGGAGATCGAGCTGCCCCAACTCGATGGCAAGACCCACAAGGTATTGTGATTGTGAATCTTTTGCCTCCAATTCTTTTGATCAATGTGGTTCTGAACTTATCGTAATTTACTGGAAATTTTGTGGTTTCAGATGTATAGAGGGGGGAAGATATGCTTGACCGTGCATTTCAAGCCTCTTTGGGCCAAGAACTGGTATGCTTATGTCCTTTCTGCTTCTTTTGAATTCCATTTTGATCGTTGGATATATGATTATAACACTCCAATGTGTGATGTGTGGGTTTCTTTTTGCTTGAGTTGAATTTGGATATGATTTGTAATTGTTGGTCTCAATTAATTAGATTTGGAAGAAGATTAGTGGGTATTGCCGGAAATATAATTCGATATTTTTCCTATGACTTGATGCATTTTGGATGCCATTGGTTTGCAATTCTTTCTTACTGTTTATTTGGTTGCTAACAAATTGATTGGGACAGAGAAAAAGAAAATAAAAATTTCAGTTCTGTGTTCTGTGTTGTTTGGGTATCAGTTCATGAGAAGTCACTTCAGTTTGATTGAATTGTTGTAGTAGGCTTGCTGAGAACTTTTTTTTTTTTCCCTTTCTTTTTAGTGAATTATATTAGGTTCATGATTTGAATATTTTTTCCGTCATTTTGGAATTTGGAACTGTAGTTGACTTGTTCTTCTGATATTGTTTTGGCAGCCCTAGGTTTGGTACAGCGCATGCTCTTTGTTTGGGTCTCGCGCCATGGCTTGCTGCAGAAATTCCCATTCTTGTGGATTCTGGTATGGTTAAGCACAAAGATGATGCTGCCTCAGCTAGCGAGTCTTTGTAATTTTGTCTTACTGATGGTCTAGCGTTTAACTTTTCTCAGAGATCATAGTTTGGGTAACGAATAAATGTCAGAATAATTGATGTGTAATTTGTGGATTCCCATTGACGTGTGCAATACATCCGTTGAAATTTATAACATATTTCTGAAACATAAGATTTTGAAATGCTTCTTGCACTCTGTGTTTGGAAATCGGTTATGTTATGCAAAATGAGAGTGGTGTATATCTTTTTACTCAACTTTCTGTGTGTTTCATATTGACTAAATAGTTCTTGTTTGTTGATATAGGCTATGAGGAGGGTATTGCTCATGCTTACCCTGAATTGTCATTTTGTTTTGTCCTGTACATAATTTTTACCTGCAGATTTTTAGGTCAGAAAGTGATAGTCGATCATCTCAGTGGAATAATCTTGCCTTTTTTGCATTTTGAAGTGTATTCATGTCCGAATACAATTGCATCTGGAATTAGTTTATGTATGTGATGATCACATGAATTCTTTCATAAATTGTGCATCTCAATAACGTGTGGATGCATAAAAAAAGGGAAGGTTGATGCACATATGAGAGAAACTTAGCCATAAAACTATCCATTAGTTTTATTTTGATCTTTTGGAACCTTCACTCCGGCGCTCATTAGAACTACTAAAAATCTCCTTCCTAGTTTTCCATGTGTGGTTCTCTCTCTCGCTCTCTCTCTCTCGCAAGATCATTGTTATGAAATTATTGTTTGATGACAACCTCATAGGTGGTGAACGTGAAGTTACTTTTTATTTTTATTTTTATCAGTTATAATTTATATCGTGCTACATAATCTAGTGACTAGTGATAGTTGACTTTAGGATTCAAATTATTTTTTATTAACTTAGGAATATCATGATTCAATTATTGATAGTTGAACGGTTGAAGAATGAAAATGGAATATGCAATTTTCTGACTTGGGAATATTAGTTGTAGCATCTTCATGAAAGATGGATATGATCGGGACTCTAGATGATTGAATTGTCATCAAGTTTGGAAAATGTAGAAGGATAAAGTGAAATGCAGTTTTACGCACTTCAAGTGACTATTCGGCATCCTAGAGCCATCTAAGGTTATGGTAAAATTGTAACATAACTGCAATCACATGTGGGTTGGATTTGCATTGGGTTGCTTTGGGCTGAAGACCAACCACAGTGTGACCCTGAGTTGAATAGGGCTGAGTTGAATAGGCTGTGTGTTTGCAACGCTAACGCTGTTTGGTAACACTTTCGTTTTTGCTTTTGAAAATCTTGAAACTAAAATATAAAACAGTGTTGAGAAACTTTTGCATGCCGCACCTACTGGCTGATGTTAGCATATCTCAACAGTGTTTGGTAATTGTCTTCAATTTTCGTTTTCAAAATTTTTGAAAATACTAAGGAAAAACATGGAACAAATTTGAAAATGTTTCTTGTTTTCCTTTTTCAAGGCTTTCCCCTTCCCTCCCTCACCACCAATTACCACCACCACCACCACCACCACATGCTGTCGGCCACTGCCGACCAACTCTGGCCACCACCTCCCATCATGTAAAATTAATGAAAGATAAGTAACAAATTTGCGATTATGAAACATGCTTTTTATTTTTGTTTTATTTTTTGTGAAAGCCTAAAAACAAAAACACAAAAAACTAATAAAAACAGACAACAACAAAAAATGAAAATTGACAGCGTGCATTTACAATAATAAGGGAATAAACAAGTTCAATAACCCCGAATACACAATTCCAGTCTTTTTTTTTTTTTTTTTTTCCCTTTTCGTCACCTATAGATATTACATTGCGATCAATATTATTTTTCCATGTAAAATAGTGAAGCAAGTCCTGACTCCTGATTAGCATGAAAAAAACCCGGCATCTTTCATCTCAGAGTAGTCTTGCATTATTCAAAAGCAAGTCTTCCTCCTGTAAAACCACCATAGCACAATGCGCTAAATCATGACAGAGGCTGCAAACCGTCTAAGGTAATGTTTTCAGGAGAGTGTTAGCTAGGAAGATCAAGATGCCTCTGATACTGAGGTATTCAGCATAACATTACAGGTTACAGAGGATATAACATTATTGAGGATATGTATACCATAGAAGAAACTCGCATAAAATTTTAAACAAGGCTTTTAAGAAACTTTTTTGAGACATTTCAGAAACTGTAAAGGAAACTTTTAAAAAAACTATTTTGTAAACTCCCACGAAACACACGATTCTCATCATTAGTATTTTCCATACTTTCAAATTCTATTTTCAACAATAATATGTAATTGTTAAAATAAGTTTGTATACATATTGAGTAGCATTAGTATTTTAATGTAATTGCTATTTTCAAGGTTCTTAATATATTTTTTGTAAGTTTTTGTATCACCAAGTGTTTCCACTTCCCATAATATTCTTAGGCCACGTTTTAGGTATCTGTTTCTTGTACCGTTTCCCACTTCCGTTTCCGACATTGACAAGAACCAAGGAGGGACATAGAGATTCAAAGACCAGCGACTCAATGTTTTGGTCAACTAGAATCCCAAATTCAACTTTTAGCGCTCGAATGCAGGTGAGGACCAAGGAGAGAAAGATAGATTCATAGACCAGTAACTCAGCGAACAGAAAGCACAAGCAGCCAATCGAAGTCCAAACTACTTGAATCTATTGTATGCACTGTCCTTCAACGAACTAATGTTCTTTTTCTCAAAGCAGTAAGTCAGCCAGCCCGACCATTCTTGTCGAGAAATGGAGTAAGGGATGACCTTAACTACCATCCCTGAGGGGAACCGAGCAGTAACCCCCCAAGAGGGGGACTTCGAGGGGTAACGTACCGATCTAACTCATAGTAATAAACTAGAAGTAGAAAGAGTTAATATCCTTAATTGAACTCTTAGCTCTTTAAAAACAGTTCTCTTATCCACTTCTATGAGCTAGATTGATTATATGACTATTTTTATCTAAACAAAATGCTTATAAAATACCTTATAATAAGGGTATAGCTTATACTCTATACACTGGTTTCTTCCAAGTTTTAACTCTTATGTCCTCATCCTCAACAGGTTTTGGTTGGATAGCTGTTGTGGTCATAGGCCTTTCAGGGATGTTTTCTCTGATCTTTTCGAGTTGGTCGGAGACAAGAAAGCTTCAGTTGAGAGTTGCTTGTCTAGTTCAGCAGGTGAGATAGATTGGTCTCAACAGTTCGTTTTACCGTGCTTTGAGTGCTCATAAGGTGAGTTCATTTCCTTGGAAAGGCATTTGAAAGACTAGAGCTCCCCCCAAGGTGGCCTTTTTTGTGTGGAGAGCCTCGAGGGAGGCTATTCTAACTATTGATAAGTTAAGAAAGAGGAAAAAAATTATTTTGGATTGATGTTATATGTGTAAGCATAGTGAGGAGTTGGCTAATCATCTCCTTCTCCACTGTCCAGTTACTAGGGACATTTGGAGTATGGTGTTTGCTCTACTCGGGGTGGAGTGGGTGATGCATTTCTCAGTTGCGACTTTAATGTCTTGTTAGGGTCACGGCTGTCCGCGAAGAGATGTTAGAAGGTTTTGGACGTCATCCCATTTTGTGTTATGTGGAATATATGGTGGGAAAGAAATTGTAGAGCTTTTGAAGGAGTGGAGCATCCGATTCATAGTATAAAAGGATTCATTCTTGTGTCCTTATTTTTTTGGATGTCTGAATTGGTTCATTTTTGCTTATCTTCTTTTGTGGAGTTATTGGGCAATTTGTATATGCCTATAGGTATTTAGGCTTTGTGGGGATTGGTTTTTGGCTGTTTATTTTTGCCTTCTGTATAGGGTTTGCCCCCTTTCTGGCGTTTGCTTTCTATATACTTGTTCACTTACCAAAAAAAAAAAACAACATGCTACAACCCCGCAATATGAACTACACACTCTCTTTACTGATTTTGCTCTACAGGAGAAATGAGCTGTGGTAGAAACACAAACTAGTTTATATATTCACTGGTAAAATGTCGTATGAAATTTGAAACAATTAGAAGTAAGGAGTTGAAGTGACTTACTCATGAGATATCAACAGCAAGCGATGCTATGGTTTAAAACTTGGAGAGCTGATTGCAATATTGCGTCTCTGCTGCAACGATGATCCAATGTAGGTATGTGGTATGTGAGATATCTTGGACCAGTCCTCACCTCCCGTTTTCTGGCATCTTGCCTCAAGATCAGGACAACCTCCGATGGAAAGGTGTTGGAGTGCACTGAGATGTTGCAAGCCTTCTGGCAAGGACTTCACATTCTGACAGTCTGTGATTGCTAGAGACCGAAGTGAAGCAAGGTTCTCTATCCATTCTGGTAATTCCACCAGCTTTGGACAGCTGCGAATTTCCAGGTTTTGCAATGTGCTGACATGTTGTAGTCCATCTGGCAGAGATGCTACTTCCGGACAACTTAGAATGTTCAAACTTCTTAGGGCTGAGAGATACTGTAAACAATTTGGAAGACACTCCAGATTTGGACAATACATAATCACTAGGTGTTCGAGGGCTGTAAGGTACTTCATTCCCATTGGCAAAGAAGTCAGGTTTCCACAGTTCTCAATGGAAAAGGACCGAAGCGAAACCAAGCCACTCATGGCTTCCTCGGGCAAAGAGATAAGACCAGGGCACTCTATGATCTCCAAGGACTCCAAACAAGTGAAGTTCCTCATTCCTTGTGGTAAGGTGTTTAACTCCTCACACCACCTTATAGTCAATGATTTCAGATTTTTGAGGTTCCTCAAATCCCATGGCAATGAACTAAGTTGGGGACAAGAGCTAATTGTCAATGACATAAGACAAGGATTGTTCTGCAACAAACCTTGTGGCAGATGTAATAACTCTGGGAAGACATCAATTACAAGGGTGGAGAGTGAGTTTAGCTCCGCTGCTGATCTTAAGATCATCGTGTCGCAGCTCTGCAGTTCCAAATGTTGTAGAGAGGGAAACCTCGGCATGGTTGTCAAAATAGGACATTTGCTGATAGTTAGTTTGTTCAGACACACGAATGACTCTGTTGAGTAGGTGCTCTCCCATGTTCTCAGATGAGGAAAATTCTTGATCGTCAGCTTATTCAGCTTTGGAAATGGTCTTTCCATACCGTTCCCATAAAACTCACAACCAATATTCACTACAGCATCCATCTGTTGAATGTACAGAACCTTGAGGTTGGGGAGTTGCCCAAGTGCAGGAAGTCTCTGGCATTTGCTGCAGTTAAGCAACATCAGCTCAGTCAGATTGGGGAGTGTAACAGCATCCATCCATTGTGGAAATGTACTCCCTGGGTACTCTTTCACAGCCAACCGTCTTAAAGAAGCGTTTGGACAGAGGTTTTCAAGCAATATCTCTACATTGGTATTGTGGCTACGCCCCACAGCAGTATTCCGTGCTGGCACTGGCAAGTGACGATCCATCTTACCCTCATCATCATCATCTCCCCATGCTAGTCTCAGTGAGTGAAGCTTCTTATACAACAGCTCAGCATCCCAACCTTGACTTTCATCTGCTACTTTCTCCAAGTGTCTAATGTTTAGCTCACCGCGAAGGTCAAGGTGCATTAATTGAATGAGGCTTTCCCCATATGTATGGCCAACAACAAAGATTGGCAGTGTCTGAAGTTTCCTTAACTTTCCAATGGAGGCTGGCAGGCCAGAAAGTCTTGCACAATCTTTTATATATAGATGTCTCAGGTTTATCAAATTAGTTATCGTACTGGGCAGCTCCATGAGGTAATTGCAGCTGGACAGATTTAGGGTCTGCAAATTATAAAGATGGCAGATAGTTGCAGGTAATATTTTGAAGAGATTGTTAGAGAGGTCAAGATACCTCAGATGTATGAAGCGACCAAGTGATTTATGCAGCCTTTCAATGCCACATCCGCTCAAATTCAGTACTCTGAGGCGTTTGAAGGCTGCAATTCTCTTAGGAAGGTTTTCCCCAGAGGCATAACTTGGAGACAACAACTTTAGGGTACGCAACTTCTTAGCTTCATATAAGGCTTCAGGAACCAAGGAAGAATTGAAATTGGAAACAACCAATGCATGACGAGTTTGTGCAAGATTACTATGAACTTCTAGTGACTCATAACTTTGAGACCCATTACTTTGTGAAATGCTGTCTTGCTCTAGTGTCAAGAACTCATTTCCAGCAACTGATTGTGCAAGATCTCGAATCAGATCATGCATTTTGAACTTAGTTACGTTGCTGTCATCTGATTGACTTACCCGTTGGAAGAAAGACATCCACAATAAGTCGTTGAAATACTCATTGCCAGTGTCCTCCATCGTAAGGGAATGCCCATCACAAGACAATTGAATCAAGCCTTCAGAAATCCATAGATGTATCAACTCTTCCTTGTTTATTTCATAATTCTTAGGAAACAGCGAGCAATATGCAAAGCATCGTTTTAGATGTGATGGCAAGTGATTGTAGCTCAACCACAAGACCGATAAAATTCTGCTCTCGCCTTCATACAAGTTCCACAATCCACTCCCTTGCACATATGACCACTCACTTTCTTCTCTTTTCAGGCGCAACAGACTTCCGAGAATCTTGGCTGCTAGGGGCAGACCTTTACACTTCTCGACAATCTTCCTACCAATGGGCAAAAGGTTCGGATGACTCTCTGCTTCTCCCTCCGCAAAGGCTCGATGTTTGAACAAAGTCCAGCATTCATCCTCAGCTAGAACTCCCACAACATATGGGGCAGTTGTTGTCATCATTGATGCGACTTTGACATTGCGGGTAGTAACTAAAATTTTGCTTCCATTTGTGCCGCCTTTCAATGGATTTCTAAGTTTATCCCATTCATCCTGATCATCATCCCAGACATCATCCAACACTAGTAAGTACCTCTTCCCACACAGTGATTCCCGCAATTGAGACTGCAAAACCCCCATTTGTGCAGACTCACACTTGTGTTTAGTGGCATAGTCCAAAATCTCACCTATCAGCTTTCTCATATTAAACTTATCAGAGGCTGAAATCCAAATTCTTAAATCGAAATTTCTTGTCACCCTCTGGTCATTATACACTAATTGTGCAAGGGTTGTTTTTCCGATTCCCCCCATTCCGACTATAGGTATTATCGGAACGTCCATTGAATTGCTTGTGTTGGGTGACAACAACATTTCAACTAACCTTTCTGCATCATCTTCTCTACCACAGATTTCCGACTCATCCACATAAGGTCCTGTTTGCTGCCTCTCTCCTATCTCGGATTGTACGCATGCCACAACTTCTCTGAGTTGGAAGTTAGACATCTCTCTGGCTATGTCCTCTAACCTCTTTCGGATCTGTTTCAGTTTACCAGACAATTTAAAGTAATTTGCATATGGTTCGAGAAGAAAACAAGACACCCATACCTTCTTCTTCTTCTTCAAGTTTCTTCGGACAATTGTGGTGGTGATTTTGTCGAACAGGTCATCTGCATCATAAGCCACGTCTTTAAGCTTGGTTAGCCAAATCTTCACCTTCTTATATTTGAGCTGTTGCTCCTCTGCATCTTCTATGACTGCTTGAATTATCTGTAACGTCCTCTCTAGCTTTTTGATCTCCTTGAAATCTCTACCGAATCGCAGTTCTGAAAGGAGTGGAGAGGCTAATTTTTCAAATATCACCCGTAGAAGTGGTGATAATAATACTACTTCCGCCATTATAGGATTGCCTTGTTAAGTTCTTGCAGAGTGTGGGGCAGAGAAATTCAAACTCTCCTTGGTGGATCAATGTTCTGTTTACTTGAGGGAGCAGAGAGCTTCGGGGCAGGCGTTTATCCTCAAATTTTGAAAATTCAGCAATGGCGTCTTGACCCCGTTTACTTTGCAGGTCTTCACTCGTTAATGTCTTATGGTGTGTTTGTAACTTTAAGGAGAGAAATAGAAATGAAGGGAAAGTAAGTGTGAGGGAAATTTTAGAGAAAGTGGTCATTTTTTGTGTTTGGTTTTACAAAGAAGGAGAGAAAAATAAGTAAGAATAGGCCTTGTTTGGTAACTTTTTTGTTTTTGTTTTGGTATTTTATTTTTAAATTTTAAAAACAAAAATTGTTTAATATTTTTTTATTTTAGTTGTTTATAAAATTTTGAAAAAAAAAACAAAAAATACCAAAATGAACACAATGGTAACTTACAAATATTCATCACTATATCATAAAAATCACACAAAAAAACAAACAACAAAAAATAAAAACTGACAGCATCACCGAATAGGACCATTCTTTCCTTTTGTTTGATTTCTGAAAAGAGTTCGAAAATAACACGGAGAGAGCAAATAAAATATTTCTGTTTTCCTCTTAAATTCAGAACCAAACAGATAGGAATGAAGGAAAATTTACTTCCTCTTTCTTTCCCTTAAGTTCCACAGACAATGTCAAACTTGGGGGGTCATTTTCAGGGGCAATTGTTTAGTGGAGTGCATGTCATCAGCAATTTGAGTGAAGAAAAGAAAAAAGATAAAGTCAAAAAAAATTTTGGGCTTATTTAAGCTGTCTCTGTTAAGCATAGAAAGTAAATCACGAAATACTACGTATGAATGTTATATTTATTAAACAAAAGAAAAATAAAATTACTTACGCAACTTCTTATTCTATAGGTAACCGAATGAAAAAATAAATTTTTTTTGACAAATACCTATTCATGTTTTCTCATTTTCCGAACACAACCAAAAAAAGAAAAAAATTTCATTTCATTTTCTTCCCCCATTTTTTACTTTCTCCTGTTTTTAACAAATCTGAGATCCAAGAATAGAGGTTGCCTCCTTGCGTAAAGGCTAGATTCACAAGGGTATGTTCATACTTCTCCTAAGTCCTAAGTGGTGAATTGAGGAGTTGATCGACCCTCGTAATTCTTGTCTTCGAATTATAAGTTTATAACATTGCACCTCTACTGTGAACTTAAATCTACAGTTGTTTAGTAAGATCTCAATGGTATGGATGATGTCAATAGAAGAACAAGGCATGAGAGAGAGATATATTCAGCACTTACAATTATATAAGTTGCCTCTAATGAGCCCAGAAAGTGAACCCAAAGACGGGGAAAGATTACCTGTTCCTATAACGAAACAGAGGTCGCTAATTAAAAGCATTACATAAAAACGAGGCATATGAATAATTACATACATAGAAACTTATTTCTCTCTCTTTTATCCTTCTTTCATCAACCACAAATTCCAAATTAGAAATTCGGACCAGCCGCCAGGATCTCCTCTGTGAGCTTGTTGTCGGTTCCAAGCTTGTAGTTCGCAAACACTTCAAAGTTCTTCTTAAACAAACCCCCCAACTTCAACAGTGTGTCCTTGTAGGCCTTCTTGTCATTCCACTGAAAATACAACACAAATGCATCCAATTGTTACAACAAAGTAACAACTTTGAAATCTACATGGGAAGATTGGCATACTGGAAATAGCAACTTACAGTGTTCACCGGATCTAGGATTTCTGAAGGCACACCCTCAATCTCGGCCGGTATCTCAAGCCCAAACACCTCAGTCTTGGCGTAGTTCACGTTCAAAAGACTCCCCGAGTGTATCGCGTCAATGATTTTCCGGGTATATGCTAGCTTGATACGATTCCCAGATCCATAGCTGCAAATCAAATTCACCTCAAAATTTATCTCTAATAACTTGAAATGCATCACTCGGATACTGGCAGTGGCGGAGCCAAAAAATTAATCTCGGAGAAACCACTAATCACAACCAAGAATTTTTTTTCTTTTTTAATCAACATTGGGACATTTTGTTTTATATATAAATATATATATATAATACATTAATTTTTATTAATATATAAATGGGTCTTTAAAGTAAAAAAATTTGAACATTTATATATTTTCATAATAAAAATTGAAAAACATTTCTAAAACTAGTGATAAATTAGGACTTTTAAAAAATTGGAGAGGGCAAATTGAAAATTATTTTTAAAATTGAGAAAAAATATAGGTGACTTTTTAAAAATTGGGGGTTAAAGAAAAAATTATTTTTAAAATATAGGTTAAAATATAACTTTTCAAAATCAGAGGCATTTAGAAATTTTTAAAGAATAAAACTGATTTTTATTTTCAAAACTAAGAGTAAAAATAAATTTTTTGAAAGTTGAAGGAGGAAAGTACCCTTCAACTTTGGGTACTAGTCATGGTTAGAGTTGATTTACCTTCCACCAGACCAGCCGGTGTTAACGAGCCAGCCAGTCGCCCCATGCTTCCTCATTTTCTCGGCCAGCATGGCGGCGTACTTGGTTGGGTGAAGCATTATAAACGCTGCACCAAAGCAGGCCGAGAAGGTCGCTGTCGGCTCTTTTATACCGTCCTCTGTTCCAGCAACGAGGGCAGTGTAGCCACTGATGAAGTGGTACATTGTCTGCGCCAAGCTCAGCTTGCTCACGGGCGGAAGCACGCCAAACGCGTCGCAGGCCAGAAGGATGACGTTCTTCGGATGTGGACCGACGCATGGGATCTTCGCGTTGGGGATGTATTCTATTGGGTATGCTGCCCGAGTGTTCTCTGCAACATCAAGAACCAAGTCACAATAAGTATTCGCAGAGCTTGATTTTCAATATTTTCAGCTTGTGAATCTCTAGTTTAACACGCATTTACCCGTGACAGATTTATCCGAGTAATCCACTTCTCGAGTATGCTCGTCAAACACCACATTTTCCAGCACTGCCGGAACAAGCAAATCATATTAGTTAGAGATGAGATAGAGTATTTATCTGTCTCTTTTAGCTAATGAAAAATAGAAATTTGCTAGTTTTTTATGGGAATTAAAAGGCTCTATAGGTAATGGACGATCCTATTTGATACACTAAGCAATTGGAGGTTCTCGCTCTTATTGTGTCAGGACCTATGGGCTAAAAAACAGTCTTAGGTAGACAGTTTTTATGAAGGCGTAGGCCTCCCAAAACGGAATAGAGGCTTCAACAAATAATTCAGGTTCATGAGAAAATTGAACTGACATGAGGTATGCTCAATGTTTTGGAGAAAATGATTCATAAGACAAGATAAAAATCCTTCAACGGGATAAGAAACTTGAGATTAACTCTAATATAAATATTTGCCAACGACGACTTAAAAAATGTTACCGGTTCCAAACTTAATGGCATTCCAAATATCAGGCTCTTTCTCCCTCGCCAGGTCAATGCACTTCGCGTAGCAACCACCCTCGATGTTTGACACACCATTCTCGCTCCAGCAATGCTCATCATCTCCGATCAAGTACCTATTATGATCCGTAGACAGCGTTGTCTTTCCAGTACCTAAGACAAAACACGAGCAAAGTAGAAATTGGTAACAAAGCATACAGAAAAGTGACCGAAGGGTCAAGGAGAGAGATCGAAAGAAGGCACATATCGGGTGGTAGGTTATGGCTCGATCATCCCATCGTATACCTGAGAGTCCAAAGAAGAGGGCAACATCACCATCTTTCCCGACATTGCAGCCGGAGTGAAGGGAGAGGATTTGGCGCTTAGGCATGAGATAGTGCATTACGCTGAACAGGCCTTTCTTCATTTCCCCAGCATATTGGGTGCCGAGGATGACCATTTCCCTCCTAGCAAGATTGAGGTCTATGCTAGTCGAGGAAGTCATATAATGGGTGTAACGGTTACATGGGAATTGGCCGGCATTGTATATTGTGAAGTCCGGAGTACCGAAATTCTCCAGCTCCTCAGGAGTGGGTCGGATACACCTGCAACCGACCCGGTTATCTTACATAGACTAGACTAATATTGTTTCATCTCTCTGGATTTTCCTGTTTTTCATTACCTTGATACACAGATTTTTTTAAGGACAAAGGATGTTGAAGATCGGAATACTTATCTCGTGAAGATTAGCATTTGTAGAATGTACAAAAAAATACAGAGAATTCAGATGGTTAAGTGTAGTTTTTGGTGTATTTACTTACATGTTGTGCATGAACAAGGAATGGTAAGCTCTGGCGGATACAATTCGGACTTTGATCTGGTGATCCGGGTCCCAGTTCAGAAACTGATCGTTCACAAACACCTGAAATAGCAAAATGCAGATTACAGAGGTGATTATCAGAATACTAATGGTATTTTCAACAAACACCTGATATGGGTTTACAGACACAAGGAGCTAGTATGAAAAATTAGGATCAATTGACGACCCCTTTCATGGTCCTCTCTCCAAAGCCAGGATTGATCTTTAAACTTTGAAGTAACGGGGTTTAGCTACACATTGAACAACTAACTATAGCACTAAATAAATAAATATATATATACTTTATGACAAGGAAGTCACTTCAAAACAGAGTCATATTGGACCCACATCAACAGTATAATTCTCGGATACATGCATATCACCTTAAAACAACAGTTAAACCTGAGAATCACCGACATGAATCGAACTCCAGATGTCGAATTTACATTACCCAGTTTACAGCAACAGATACGTTTACCATAGTGATGGCAAAAAGAAAACTATAATTATAAATGCAGAGAAAGCTAAGGGACCATTGAATATTATGATGACAACTTGAAATACGCATTGAGAAAAAGAAGTGTGCACACGCTGATAACGTAGTTAGTGCCAAGAAAGGCTCTTGCAACTGTAATCACGACCATACCATGACAGGTCCATGCCTCAAAGTTTGAGAGATCTGTTTTTCATATAAATTGAACCTTTTCAACTAGGCGCATCCTATTCCAACGGGACAGCCGTCACTAATCCTTTGGTAATTGGGGCATAAGTAATGATGTGGCCTTCCACGATCTGGACGTTGAAGGGGTCCCTAATGGGGAAAGTGACAAAAAGTGATTCTATTGCATGTCCAGCTTTAAAATTGCTGTTGGGATGTCAACTTTTGATATCTTCCTACGGATCACTCCCTGGCCTTGTAAGTTGTAACCACTGAAAAAGGAGAGATATATATATATATATAAATAAACACGTCTCCTCCATAACTATTCTTTAAAAGAAAAATACTCAGACTGTGTTTTGGAACCCATATTTATTAAAAGAAAAAAAAAGTGAGAAAAAAAACAAAATAATTTTTTTTTTTATTTTCTTTTCCTTCACTTTTTCTTTTACCACACCAAATTTTCTACCTTGGCTATCTTACCAATCATGAGTAACATATATATATGATAAATGCTAATATGTGTCATGTTAAGTTTGTTTCATTGCATTGTATAATTGTTTTTAAGAGAGAGAAATAAAAATAGAAATATAAATAAGTTTATGTTTAACATTACTTATTCGGCCAAAAGGACCATTAAACTTGACCACACGCACCACCGACACTAAATAAGTTTTTTTTAATGACTATCCTTCTACATTAATAGATCCTTAGGATTCTGCAGATTTTCTGGGTCCATTTTGGGGACCAAGAAACCATGTGATACATCATTACCCACAATGCAATATGGATAGAATCACACTAGACTCCATATATTAAAGATGACAATATGGGATGGCCACTCATGCCATACCCAAAAAAATGCCCATGTAGAATGACAGAGATAGGTCAGTCCAACCGATCAAGCATATATAGTTTTGTCAATATGAGAGAAGAAGCCAAGAAGCAAACATCATCAAATTAACAACCTACTGTGTCGTAAAAGTGACGAAGACAACGAACATTGACGACAGTAGCGGCACCGCAGGGTCAGTAACCGTTTGTGCATCGTGACAAAAGTCACAAAACATAAGTCATATACATTCCTGTCCAAAGGTAAGGTTATCTCTAACAAGTAAACTCTTCAGAGTCTCACAAACACCAACACCAACAATTCATTAGTCTCAAGTAGGATGAGACTTGGTTGAATCGGGTCTATATTAAGAATAATTTTTATCATCTTACAATTAAATTTTAAATCTGTCTAATTTAAAAATTATATTCACAAGCCTGCTAATTTAATCTAATTTTTTTAATAAATAATTTTCTTTTTTAAAAATAATTTTAAATAACATAAAATCTAAATACATATATATTAATATATATAAATATATTAACTACACTATTATAAAACAAACCCTTTTGGTAAAGCCTCTATTTTGGTGAAGTGAAGCCTCCGCTTTGGTTAGACTTTTTTCTATTGACACAAATGACTTATAACAGAAAGTTTGTTTAGTATGCATTTAAGTACATGCAAGGAGTAATTATGTAATACCCACTAACAAATCACCAACTACTTACTTTCTATTTTTGCTCTCCACTTGCACAAACTGATCACTCACATGGTTGGACACCATTCTAGTTTTTATGTATCTCAGACCGGGCTAAGTTTCAAACAAAATTTCCTAAGGAACCAAAAAACTTATAAACTCTATAAATTATGAGCCATCTTAGACGGGCCTAGCAGGCATCCGACCTATGACTACTCCTAATCTCAGGTAAAATGCGGATCAACCCAGACATGCAATTATCCTCCAAGGGACCAACTACCTGTATACCAGTTTAGTAGGAAAAAAAAGATTTAGTGGTGGTAATTCCTATTAAATGATGACATGTAGTGTATAAATACATCAGCAACATGAGTTAGTAGAGTAGTAGAAAAACTTTCAAAAAAAAAATCTCACATGACAAAATCTTATAGAATATTTCTTTAAAAGCCTT
This sequence comes from Euryodendron excelsum, assembly GCA_033060915.1. Lineage (NCBI taxonomy): Eukaryota > Viridiplantae > Streptophyta > Magnoliopsida > Ericales > Pentaphylacaceae > Euryodendron > Euryodendron excelsum. The sequence goes on along the minus strand of CM065391.1, from coordinate 34,020,542 downwards.
TTTACTACTGTACTAACTCATATTGTTGATGTATACACACATCACGTATCAATATTTTATAAGAATTATCACCGAGTACGGACTAACGATTTTTCCTTTAGCAGGGAATTAAAGTCCATCAAAGACTTTACTAAGAAAGTGGCCAAAACCATTTCGGAGTTTAATAGTTAGGGGCTTAATAATAAAATAGATCACAAGATTCTAAGCCGTAATCAATTGTGGATTATAACATGGGAAAGTCAACTAATCAATTTCTAACTCGGAGCAATTTCGGGGAAAAAAACATTATTATAAATTAAATCGTGTTAGCAAAGGATAAAGTTACAAAATGGTGGTTTCCTAGCACTGACGAGAGACAAATCAACGTAGAAGCACCTTAATTGTTTTTCTCTTTCACCGTAGGTCACAGAAAGCCAAATATAATTTAAAATTATTAAATAAGTAATAAATGAAATTATACGGAAATGGTATATGACAACTTAGCCAATGATGTACACTAACCCAGATATTATATTAGATTCTGTATGTAAGCTCAGAATCTTCTTTATTTTTCCAAAGTAGAGAAAAGAGGGATTGGTATCAAGTACCTTGTCCAAGGAGCACAAGTAATCAACGGCTCTCTCTCTGTTGACCAAGAAAGTGTGTTCGTCCATTTCAATGTTGGGTGAGCCCCTACGATCATGAAAATGACACCCATGAAAGCGAGGTAAACAGTATTATTAAAAAAAGAACAGAGAAAATAATAATTTTCTTCCTTATCTGTTTGATTTTTATTTTGTAAGGAAAGAGAAAAATAAATCTAAAGAAATACAAAGAGAAAGTCACCTTCCTCTCTTATTTTCAATAGTTATCATATTCTTTTCTTGCCCCTGAATTTTTAAACACAGGAAAGTGGTTTTCCATCTTTTGTCAAATTAAACAGAGAAAAAAACATCTTTCCCTTTCCCTTTTTCTTCCACAAGTTCGAGACAGGCTCTGAAGTATGAATTCCAAACTGCCAAATAAAGGCCAAGTTGAAACGTATATAGGAGCAGAGAAAAGGGTGACTTACTTTCCCCACCAAAGCTCATCAGAGGTGGTCTCATCCTTAACAACGCGCTTGTCTCTGGGTGCGCGACCTGTTTTTGCTCCGGAAAGTGTGGCTAACGCGCCACCCTCCGTGATGAATGATCCTTTCTCGTATTTTATGGCTTGCTCGTATAGCTCTGCATGGTTAAAATCGTACTGAGAAGCATCAAGTTATCTAGCTATGAATTGTTGGCAGAAGAAACTGTGGAGAACACGGGAAAAAATACCTAAAGTCAAAACGTAGTTGATCAGGCATCTTCCTTTTGGTTATGGAATTCAATAAAAGACTCTTGACTATTTTTGTAATATAAAATAAAGATCTCAATTCTTGATTTCTCCTTCGAAAATTCTATTTTTAAATAAAAAATTCTATAAAAATGATAACAGTTTTTAAATTATAAATCAAAATGATGAATATTTTGATTTAAAATTAAAGGATCTAAAACATTATTTTGTATGAAATTTGTGTAAAAATTCTGTTTATATAACAGTACTTTTAGTGAAAATTGTTCGAGCCTACACTATAAATAATTCTCATCTAATTTAAAACTAAATTTTCAAGCTATCCTAAAACAAAAATTAAATGCTCAAGCCCACTCATTTAATTAAAAAAAATTTTACTAAATTTTTTTTTTAAAAATAATATTAAATAACATAAAATTTAAATACATAAATGTATTAGCTTACGTCTTTAAAATAAATTTCTAAACCCGCCCATAAATATAATCCGGTCTTAAAAAAAATCTCAGTCATGTAAATGATAGGTAGGTTTGGATTTACTAGCTGAACATTGAGCCCATTGCTACTCCTGGGTATGAATTCTTTTTCTTTTTTTTTTAATCATACAAGTCTTAAAGAATGGAATGGATCGCAATTTTGAAAATACCCCCCTTAGATGGGATATGTCATTTATTTTAAAGTGACGGAATCAAAGTTAAGATCTCGTAGATCAGCTGTCAGCTGTTTTTATATAAATTTCCTTTCAATGCATTATTTTAAAATACGATATGCAGGGGAGGAAAATCCATTCTTTTTATTGCATGACTTTATATAGCGCCATTTATCATTGAGAGAAAGGAAATTACCAGCAGGGGAGAGATTGTAGAGGATGTGGGTGAACTTGAGGCCACTGTCACTGATGTTGAGGGTTGGAGTGTAATGGTGCTGGGTCACGTGCGACACCTTCGGCGTTTCTGACTTCCTCGCCGGATCTCCTCTCACCACCTTTGGCCCGGTCTCCCTCGTCAGCGATGCCAACGAAGCACTGTTTAGTTACCAAAAGCCAAAACATAAATTAATCAAATCCTACAGCTAGGGTCAAAGTAGCAAGGGATAAGCATGACGAAACAGCGTCGTTCCACTGATGCGTACCTGATTGACTGGAGCTGTTGCTTCTGCCGCTCTTCGTCGGAGATGGCGGCGGCGAAGGCACCCTGAGTCCCTTTAATGGGCGTAGTGGGCGCAGACTTCTTCCTCTGAAGGGAATGCAACTCGTCGATCGTCTGAGCCTTCACCGAAGGCCCGCTGTCGTCGTGGCAGATCTCGTCGTGCTTCTTCTTGTGCGTCTGAATCTTCGCCAGCCCGTTCCGGCCTTTCCCAATATTGCCGGCAGCGAAGCTGAATTCTCCATTCTCAGCACCGTTCGTCGCCATTTTTTTTTCTCTGCAACATAGTACATAACAAAACTCGTCAATGAAGAACTCGGATCGGATTTGATCATATAGAAATCAAAATTTAAAACTTATCTAAGTAGCAAACTGATATTCAAATTCGCGAGATTTAGCGATATGAGAGAGAGAGAGAGAGAGAGAGCTAACCGGAAACTGCAAGCGCAGGAAGAAGACGCTGAAAACAGAGTAAAACGCTAATGAGAAATGAATAACAGAGAAAAGGGTTGAACCATCCAAAGTGTTCGGTTATGAAGGTTTCGAAATGGAGATGAGGATGCGATGCGATCTTGGGTGCCGTGGTGTCTCGGCTTTATAGGCATCAGTCGACCATGCCAGGCTTAACCATGGTCTAGTTAACCATGGTTAATTACTGACCCAAAAAGGGTTTAGTTCCCAGATAAGCATTAAAAGAATGGAAAATAGAAAAGCAACCGGGGAAGGGGGCGAAAGAGTCCAAAACTCAAATTAAAGACGAAACAGAAGGCCGCTGTGGGATGAAGCTCTCACGAAATATGAGTAAAAAACAAAACTTTTTTTACCCTACGAGGACGAGGCTAACTTGCACTGTCTGGCCGGCTGATATAAATATGTTACCGTTGTCTGCGTTTGACACGTGTTCTCTCTTTCCTGAATCTTCTCTCTAGGTTTATGAACGGTTAATAGATGATCTCCAACCCCATTAAGGACGAGTAAAAAAAGTAATAAGTTAAAACTATAAGTCCCAAAAAAAAAAATTACATCCAAACAAGTGCTAAACATACAGGCTTTTCTTTTGCTTAAAATAGATAAAAAAAAAAAAAACATATCCCTTTCTTCCCCGACATTTCCGAAAAATGTTCACATAAAATACATCAATAGTTTTTTTATTCTAATAAAATCCAATTTGACTAGATATTAGACATAAATAAGCGAGAAATAGAACAGATAAATGGGGAACAAATAATTCTAGGAGGAAATACCTTGCCAAAAAATCAATCCTTATTTGCCAATTACACATTGTCTAACCAAATCTAATTGTGTTCAAATATTAGTTATTTAACTTTCGAGTTGGTTGAGCTGAACCGATCATAAGCCAAACTTAAAAAATTTAAATTTTTTAGTACATATAAACTTATTCAATGAAAAATTTATTTTCAGTTGAGTTCAAAAACATTAATAACCTTTAAAATAAATTAAATTTTAATTTATTTAAATAACAAATTAATTTCAAACAAAACTTGTGCAGCTTAATTTAAAAATAGGGACACCTCTAGATGCCAGATGATGCAGCGATCATGAATGAAGACACTGTTTTTTTATTTTTTCATTCTCTTTTTTCTTTTCGTTTTGTCAAATGTTACACGTCAAGATCTAGTCGGAGAAGCCACATTCTATCTGGTTTAGCTGTACCATACATATCTCAGTCACCATGACGTGTTAGTAGGGCGTAAATTAATAAGAATTAATTTAGAAAATTTTTAGCGCTGCATTTTGAATAAGAAGGTGAGCTGGCATTAAATTAATATAATAAATAAAATGTTGTCCTTCCTGTGTCGTACGTAGATTCGTGGAATGTATTAACGGGTCCACTTGAAGAGTGGGTCGTGGTTCAACCCCTCAGTTTCAGCACTAGAATGGGAATGTGTTAAATGGGTTTTTGTATTCTTAAGCTGTGTTTGGTATAGTTTATGGGTTGACTTTTTTATAAGTTTATAAGTAAAAAAATTAATAAAAGTTAGTTTTTTTATTTTTTTGTTTATTTTTATTTAAACTAATATCAAAAAATAAAAAAAGTTAAAAAATTTTGACTTTTTTTATTAGCAAATTTAAAAAAAACTTAATTTTTAAACCCTACCAAACAGGCAATTAATGTTGGATTTGGTTAATATGCAAATTGAATCAGAAAAGTTTACATCTGGAGTCCATTCCACAATGGGTTTGATGCACTCTTTTTTATTTTACGGTGATGATATACATACAGAGAAACTATATATAAAAACCATATAAGATGAAGTAATTTAATTGTGGGCTTATCACTTTAAAATAAAAATTAATTAAAATAATATTTAATTATAATGCTATCATTGTTACATTATTTTTTTTGTTTAGCGGTCAGAGATATTTAGGCCAACTTGCTACACCTCTACTAATCTCTTCTCTAGTACTATCAAAAACAAATCATTCACACCGAGACTAGAATATTCACAATAGATTTATGCCTTGGATCCACCTTTTGCATTTGGCAATAGCCGAGCTCTTGAATTTCCAAAGAGAGATCAACAGCTTTGGCCAACTAGCACTACCACATCATTATGATGCAAGATATGTATAAAAATTCTGAAAAAACAACGTTTTAATTTTATTTTAGGGTAACAATCTACATATGAAAAAATGTTCAGAATTATGTAGTTGAATTGTAGGCTTATTACTTTAAAATAAAAAGAATTCACCAAAATGTCATGTAATTATAAAACTACCAACGCCACATTATTTTAGTACTAACACAGCATTTTGTTTAGAAATTCTAAAAGAATAACATTTTTCTTTGTTTTATATTTGTTACATTCTGGCAAAAACAAAATTTTCAACTTGATCGAATGGTTAGTGTTATTAATTTTAAATTTTTTTTTTCTTATTTTAGTTTTTGATTGACTCTAACACTTTATTTATTTTTTAGTGTTTTATTAGTAAGGAAACTTAACAACACTATATCAAAATTAACAAAGTGACTAGGTCCTGGGGAACTACTTGACCAATGGTATCATGAAAGGTTAACTTGCCAAATAATTCTCATATGTCATACCATGCAGCTGCTGAACTTTCTTCTTCCCTAAAAAGCTATCGATCTCTAAATTGAGATATGCAAATCTTGTCATGCTAAAAATTAGTGAAAATTCATCATATATCATATGATCATTCACATTAATTTGATCATTTTTTAGTAGTTTTGAGAAATCAAACAAATCGTATAATTGATTTTGTTCTATTCCTATTACTAACACAAAAAAAGGATATATTAGTTAACTATTTGGGCTTATTTGGTTGTCCCCAAAATTATGAATGACTAATTTTGAATTAGCTAATCTATGAATTGGATAATTCACGTGTTTGGTTGCAGAAATATAACAACTCAAAAACCTAACAAAATTTATTTATTTTTATGAAAATTTTAAATTTGTGTTCAGTATTTCCTTCGCAATATATTTTTGTTACAATAATCTATTTTATTAGTGGCATACACAAATCTCAAATTAACTCATCAGAAATGGACAAATTTTAAATTAGTTAATTCAAAATGAAATATTTCATTCATGCAACTAAACACCCCATGTTTTGATGATAGTCTTGGATTTTATTGAAGGGTTATTAGTTAAGAAATGTCTATCTCGCTTTATGGCCTGTCTATATTGGGCATGAAAAAAACAAAAATAGAAAACAAATAAAATAACAGATTACGAGATTTACAATTTTAAGATTTTACCTGTCACTCTTCTTCTCACATGAATAGCTCTTAAATTGTGTGAGAGAAAGAAATTTAAGGAGCCAATTTCAAAGATTATAAATCTCGTAATTCCCATCATATAATATTTGAAAATAAAATCCTGTTTTTTCTAGTTTTAGTTTTGATTTTATTTTCGTTTTTCGTGTTTAAAAAATTAAAAATTCAAAAATATTATATTTTTTTCTCAAAAATCAAAAAAATAGAAACGTAAAAAATTCCATTATTTTTAACATAAAACCTATTCAGAAAACTCACAACATAAGTTATGGCATGGTAGCAAATTGGAGAACATGCAAGGCTACTTCTCATCTCCATATGACTGACGGGAACCTCCTCTCCCCGTGAGCGGAGCGTGAGACCCGTGCCATGGCCCATGGACCTGACTTTTGTGAAGATCCCCCCCCCCCCCCCCCCCCCCCCCCCTCTCTCTCTCTCTCTCTCTCTCTCTCTCTCTCTCTCTCTATATATATATATACATTTTGGGGGCACATCTTTCAACGCAATTTATTTTTAGTATTTCCATCCTCCACTAATTGGATCTACTTGAGTTTTAACATTATCTCTTAACACGTTTTGACCGCCACTGATAAACCTTTAAAGTCTCTGGTCTGACCATAATGACATGAATAAGATAACTAAAAATAATTTTCAATTCGTAGTGGAAATGACAAAATTTAAAGGCCATGTTTGTTTTATGAGATTTATAAGGGAGATTAGAATCTTGGGCCATTAAATTTGAGGATTATTAATTTGACGAAAGGTAATTTGATAATTTTGACATCGAATTCCGAATCTTCGAATAACTAATTCATCCTTCCTGGATTATTTAATCTCGAGTATGTTGGAAACTCGCTCCGATTCCTTGTCTTGACTTTTTTTTTTTTTTTTTTGCTCGACTAACTGCAAGATAATGTCAGAGAGAAAATTACTAGCACAATCTTACAATCTTATCTTACAAGATAAAGGCAACCTATTAGTTGAATGCATAATTTTGAACAAATTGTAAGCTTTTTGTAGGATTCTTGTACTTAAAATGGAATAAGCTCCCAATTAATCAAATACTATCCTTGAGGATCCCTATGGGTACAGATTTACAGACAAATGAAAATACGATTATAAGCATGCAGTCAATGCTTTCTGACCAAAATTTTAGGTGCCTAGCTTGCTACCAAAATAACCAGAAATAGTTGGAAGATGAGAAGTATAGATCATGATGAGCAAAAAAAATTGGAACATTCGGAAGAGTGTGAAAGTGGGGGAGGCTATGAGCTATTAAGATGCAAAGCTTGAGGCTGTGATATGCTTCTTGTTTCTAATTTAGTTTGATGTTGCATTAATAGGAAAAAATGACTATACCAGAAGTGGGAGGGTACTTGTCTGGCAGAGATTTAGGACATGTTTGGTTAGGGGATAAAAAAATTATAGATAAGTAATACTGTAGAATTAGAAAAGTGGTGATAGGTGATAAGTAATATTTGATGTGATGGAGGATTATTCATACTACGTTTGGGTAGGATGAGATTATGATAGGGATAAAAAATATTATTTCAACAAAATATCATATTAAAAATAAAAAAATTAATTTTAAATTATAATATAGCTATTTAATATTATATTAACTTATTGTAATAATAAAAGAAGGGTAAAAATATTATTTTAAAATTTATCTCAAGAAAAGGGATAAGTAATATCACTTCCTTCGTGATATTGCTTATCCTCTATTGTAAGGAATTAATAGTCTGAAGGGATAACTAATCTCATATAATTTTTTTTATTAAACATAAATTTGATTGGACTCACAAAATAACTAATCTAATTTTCAACTTTTATTCTCCTACCAAACATGCCCTTAAAGTATTCTCTCTCTCACAGTTTTTTGACATTGACGTGTGAGAGAGGAATTGAATGGAGCCGACTTGGGAATGGTATGATATGGTATGGTCGTCCGGAGACAGAAACTGCTTTGAAAATGATGGGCGGAACAGTTGAAGGGTTTGGAGGACAATCTCCAATTTCCCAATAAATTACTGAGTGTTTTCGAAACATTACACCTCCACCTAACAAGTGGAGTATTTTTTATTTTTTTGATGATTTAGTACTCGGGCCACAGCTTGTGCTTGAAATTTGTATAGTTTTTTATTTCACACAAATTAATAATTATCAGTTAAAAATCGTAAATGTGAAATATTTAACAACTTATTATTATATGAGAATTGAAATAAGAATAATGTGTTACTCTATAAACTTCGAATAAACTTTTCTATCCATGCATAGGCCCCAACATTTATAAAAGGCGGCCTTTCGGCTAAGGCACTCTTATTTTTACCCGATCGAGAAAACTTTGAAGTTTGAGCACTTCCAGATAAGGCCTTACCAGGCTTTTAGGCTCTGAACCTTAATCCAAACCCGGTCATGGCCAGCCTTCAGGCTGCAATTTGGCCTACCGCCTACCACATGGAGGGGAGATGATCAGACCCCTACCGGCAACTGGAAAAAAGTTCCTAGTACCGAATTTTCAATACTTATTTCTATCAAATTAAGACACGTAATCGATCGGCAATATTAATTCAGTGTAAATGCAGATATTTTTTGATGATACAATAAACTTATAAGTCTTCTTCGGATCAACGCTCAAAATCTATCAGAGTCAAGAGGCAAACTAATAGAACTAAGTACCGGTAGTGTGTCGGCTCTATGCTGTTTGATGCCTAAATTAGGATGGTTAGAAGGTTTTGAATGATATTCAAAGTAGTGAATAGTGACGTACCTTTTCATAGGGTGAATTCTGTATTTAGAGCATGTGGTGTTGCAGTGATCTCAGTGTGATTGATTGCCCCGATCGCAATAGACAATTTTAATTGATTCTGATTTCTTGAATCTCGATTGACCATTTATGAGATGATATTCTTAGAAAATCAAGGCGGGGATTTTGGACCTCCAAGTGTTGACGAGCTCCTTAGAGACAGACCTGGTATAACTAGGGCCTTGTCAAACCTGTCACACCCCTCCTGGTTCAGCACGGCTGGGGAGGTAGGTCGGGCGACAGGAGAGAGTTGGATCTGTTCTCATCACTTTTAGAAAAATAAATGTCATATATCACAAAATAATAGGAATAACTATAAAAATGTTATAAAAGCAAAGAATATAAGCTGGAGAATATAAATCAACACAAAATATGTATCGTGAATAGTTCTTCAGGAACTATCAAATATTTATCATATTTATTCTTCAGGAATATGTAGGGTTAATCTTCTGGATCACCCAAAACTTTATTGCTAATATAAAATAATAATACAACATAATTTTTACAACTCACCTAGACAGCTTTTCTTCTCTTTCCTCTCTTTGATTTCTCTCCTCTTTCTTTTCTCTCTGTATTGTATTCGTTGCCTAGAATGAATCTAGGCAACTCTTATTTATAGGCAAAGAGCAAGAGAACAAATGAGGGAGGGGGGGGCTGCGGAAATTAATACAGCCAAAGATGAGGCGGCTGTAGGTCAGCCAATATGTCACACTCCCCCTTGGATGACCTTTTGGGTATGTTAAAACTGCCTCATTAAAACCTTGCTAGGAAAAACCCAGTGGGAAAAAAAAACCATAGCGAAGGAAAAAGAGTACAGTACTTAACTCCCCCTGAAGAATAAGAAAATGATCTGCTTCATGAAAGATTTCTGAGACGGCGCATACCAATACCATGCACAAGCTTTTCAAATGTTGCAGTTGGTAATGCCTTAGTAAATAAGTCGGCCAAATTATCACTAGACCGTATTTGCTGAACATCAAGATCACCACTTTTCTGGAGCTCATGTGTATGGAAGAACTTTGGAGAAATATGCTTCGTTCTGTCACCTTTAATGTAGCCTCCCTTAATCTGTGCAATACAAGCTGCATTATCCTCGTATAATATCGTCGATGTATTTTTGATTGTAGATAATCCGCAACTTTCTTGAATATGTTGAATCATGGATCTTAGCCAGATACACTCTCGGCTTGCTTCATGAATTGCAATTATCTCAGAATGATTTGAAGAAGTTGCAGTTAATGTCTGCTTCACTGATCGCCAGGATATAGCAGTGTTACCATAAGTAAACACATACCCAGTTTGAGACCTAGCTTTATGAGGATCAGAAAGGTAGCCAGTGTCTGCATAGCCAATCAATTCAGGTTGTGACTCATTGGAATAAAATAATCCCATATCAGTTGTCCCTCGTAGGTAACGCAGTATATGTTTCACTCCTTTCCAATGTCTTTGTGTTGGTGCAGAACTGTATCGTGCCAATAAGTTGACAGAGAATGCTATATCAGGTCTTGTACAATTGGCAAGATACATAAGGGCGCCGATTGCACTAAGATATGGTACTTCAGGACCAAGAAGTTCTTCACCGTCATCTTGAGGACGGAAAATATCTTTATGTACATCTAGTGAACGGACAACCATTGGAGAACTTAATGGATGAGCTTTGTCCATGTAAAACCGCGTTAAAACCTTTTCAGTATATGCTGATTGATGGACAAGAATTCCATTGGATAAGTGCTCAATCTGTAAGCCAAGACAATACTTGGTTTTTCCAAGATCTTTCATTTCAAACTCCTTCTTTAAATCACAAGCAGATGTTGTCAGTTCTTCAGAAGTTCCAACAAGAGTCAAATCATCAACATAGACTGCAATAATAGTAAATCCAGATTCTGATTTCTTAATAAAAATGCATGGACAAATTGTATTATTCACATATCCATTTTGCAATAGATATTCACTAAGACGATTGTACCACATGCGTCCAGATTGTTTTAACCCATACAACGATCGTTGAAGCTTGATAGAATATAAGCTTCTAGATGAAATATGTGCTTCAGGCATTTTAAATCCTTCAGGAATTTTGATATATATATCATTATCTAATTCACCATACAAGTAGGCTGTCACGACGTCCATCAGACGCATATCCAGTCCTTTTGAGACTGATAAACTAATTAAGAATCTGAACGTAATGACATCCATTACAGGAGAGTATGTCTCATCATAATCAATACCAGGTCTCTGCGAGAAACCTTGTGCTACGAGTCGGGCTTTATATCGTACTATTTCATTTTTCTCATTTCGTTTTCGTACGAATACCCATTTATATCCAACAGGTTTCACATCTTCAGGTGTGTGGACTACAGGTCCAAATACTTTACGTTGTGCTAATGAGTGTAATTCTGCCTCAATAGCTTCTTTCCATTTTGGCCAATCAATTCTACGTCGACATTCGTCGACTGTCTGTGGTTCAGTCTTTTCATTACTTCTGGTAATGCCAAGAGCTACTTTAAATGAAAATATGTTGTCGACAACAATTTTATTTCTTTTCCAGCTTTCTCCTATATTCATATAACTTATTGAGATCTCATTATTTTCAGGTACCATATCACTTACAGGAGATATCTCTTCAGGAGGTTTCTCTTCTGGGAATTCTTCTTCAGGATTCTCTTCTTCAGGAAGTTTAGATATTGTGTTCTCTTCAGGAGCATCAACTTGCTTATGCATTGTTTCTTGTGTCTTCCTTTTTCTAGGAACCGTGTCTTTTGCACCGACAGGCCTCCCACGCTTCAAGCGTGTTTTAGATTCATTTGCTGCTGTACTAATAGATTGTCCTACAGGGACATTAATACGTGCTGGAGTATTAGCAGCTGGTATATGTGATTTTGTCACATTCTTTGTGTCGGTGAAGGCATCAGGCAATTGATTTGCAATTGTCTGTAAATGAATAATTCTGTGAATTTCTGATTCACATTGACTTGTTCGAGGATCAAGGTGAGACATTGTTGCAATATTCCAACTGATCTTTCGTTGTTTTTCTAATTGCGTCCTTTCTCCCCCTAATGGTGGGAAGACTGACTCATCAAAATGACAATCCGCGAAACGTGCCTTGAAGACATCACCTGTTAAGGGTTCCAAATATCTAATAATAGATGGAGAATCAAAACCAACATAAATTCCAAGTCTACGTTGGGGACCCATTTTAGTACGCTGTGGAAGTGAGATAGGGACATATACAGCACAACCAAAAACTCGTAAGTGAGAAATATTGGGTTGCTGACCAATAACAAGTTGTAATGGTGAGTACTGATGGTAAGCAGTTGGTCGGACTCTAACCAAAGATGCAGCATGCAATATGGCATGTCCCCAAGCAGAAACAGGTAATTTTGTTTTCATAAGTAAAGGTCGAGCAATCAATTGGAGCCGTTTTATAAACGCTTCAGCAAGACCATTTTGTGTATGTGTGTGGGCAACTGGGTGTTCAACATCAATCCCTATTGACATACAATAATCATCAAAGGTTTGAGATGTAAATTCTCCAGCATTATCTAGTCGTATCGACTTGATTGGGTAATCTGAAAACTGTGCCCGTAAGCGAATAATTTGAGTAAGCAGTCTAGCAAAAGCAATATTACGGGTAGAAAGCAAACAAACATGTGACCACCGTGTAGATGCATCTATTAAAACCATGAAATAACGAAATGGTCCACATGGAGGATGTATTGGCCCACAGATATCCCCGTGAATTCTGTGTAAGAATGATGGGGACTCAAGAATTACCTTGGAAGGAGATGGTTTGACAATTAATTTCCCCTGTGAACAGGCAGCACATGTATAATCATGTGACAACAGAATCTTCAGGTTCTTTAACGGATGTCCATGTGAATTGTCAATAATTCGACGCATCATGGTTGACCCTGGATGACCCAAACGATCATGCCATAGTATAAAATTCTTTGGGTCAAAGCACTTCTGGTGCATCACTACAGGTGATTCTTCTGCTCTTATAGAAGTATAATATAATCTAGAAGACAATGCAGCAAGTTTTTCTAATATATATTTCTTTCCTGAAATATAAGCAATAATGTAGAGTTGTTCTACATTATCTACATTCGTCGTCTCAATATGATATCCATTACGACGTATATCTTTAAAACTAATCAAATTTCGTGTAGATTTTGTAGAATACAATGCATCATCAATGCATAACTTTGTTCCTCTTGGCAATATTATATTGGCCCTTCCGGAGCCTTCAATTAATTTTGTTGTGCCAGAGATTGTCTTGACATTAGCTTCAAGTAATGTCAAATGTGAGAAATATTTTTTCTCGCGAAGAATTGTGTGTGTTGTTCCACTGTCTACCAGACATATGGCTTCACCATTCATTTTAGATATATTCAACGCGTTGATATGATCCATGTATCTATATAACATATTAAATGTGCTTAATTAAAACATGATCATTTATTACAAAGACAAGCAGATAAAGAAAACATTACACAAGCTGATAATAAACAACATAAACTAGAACAAATAGACAAGAAAATTAAGTAGTGTGGACATCTCCATCACCAATTAAATGATCTATTCTTCCACTTGCATCTTCAAAGAAATCTGAAATATCAAGATGAGAAATATCAACTTGGCCATCAAAATCTGTAAAATGCAATTCTGCATTTTTTTCTTTATCTTTAATTGAGGCTTGGTAAAGCTCTCTCAAATGTTTGGACGTACGACAGGTACGTGACCAATGGCCTCTCATCCCACACCTATAACAAGTATCTTCAGATTTCTTAGGAGGAGGTTGATTCTGTAACCCTTTCCCCTTTTCATATTTATTCCACTGCTGGTGGTATGGTGTGGTGTGGTATTTTTAAATCTCATATGATAACCTCCACGATAATGTCCACGATTGCGACTATTATTTCTGTCATTATCACGACCACGTCCGCGACCACGTCTGCTAATTGAGCTTGCATTCACTTCAGGGAATGGAGCTGAACCAGTAGGTCGGGACTGATGGTTTTTCAGTAACAACTCATTATTTTGCTCAGCCACAAGAAGACAGGATATTAATTCAGAATATTTCTTAAATCTACGCTCTCGATATTGCTGCTGCAGGAGCACATTCGAGGCATGAAATGTAGAAAATGTTTTTTCTAACATGTCTTCATCCGTAATCTTGTCCCCACATAATTTTAATCGTGAGCTGATTTTAAATAATGCAGAGTTGTACTCACTGACAGTTTTATAATCTTGCAACCTCAGGTGCATCCATTCAGATCTGGCTCTTGGGAGGATTACGGTCTTCTGGTGCTCGTATCTCTCCTTTAAATTTTGCCACAAGAGCAATGGATCTTTTATCGTGAGGTATTCTGATTTCAGTTCCTCATGAAGATGATGGCGAAGGAAAATCATAGCTTTTGCGCGATCCTGCTGGGATGCGTCATTTTCCTCCACTATTGTTTGTTCAAGTGCTTTTGCAGCAAGATGGATCTCGGCATCAAGGATCCACGATAAATAATTATCGCCAAAAATATCAAGGGCGGCAAATTCCAATTTGGCAAGATTTGACATTTTACAATGCTATACCATACAAAACAATAAGCTTAAATCAGGTATGGTGACAATATGATGTATAAATAATTAAACGAAAATCAATGCACTATTCATTGCATTTTATATTATATTTTCTTATTTCAATACTATTCATCACTATTCATGAATAGTAACATGCATCGATATATATATAATATTACTATTTCTGTCTTTATTCTAACTTTCAATCCATACATAAAAAAATAGTCAAGTCACATGTCTATGGAAAGGTATCGAAATATGGATTCCAGATCTCTAACTATCATAGGCAAATAATGCAAGATATAAGAGAAATAAAGCAACAAAGTTTTATTGCAATAGTGAATTACTGTTCATACTATTCACGCAAATTGAGTGCACAGTAAAGAATTCAAAATGAAGATAAATTACACAGAAAAAGTAGTATCATGATGTAAAGAAAACCATAAAGTAGTTAGAGCATCGTGCTGATAACGTGTTATAAAAGCAAAGAATATAAGCTGGAGAATATAAATCAACACAAAATATGTATCGTGAATAGTTCTTCAGGAACTATCAAATATTTATCATATTTATTTTTCAGGAATATGTAGGGTTAATCTTCTGGATCACCCAAAACTTTATTGCTAATATAAAATAATAATACAACATAATTTTTACAACTCACCTAGACAGCTTTTCTTCTCTTTCCTCTCTTTGATTTCTCTCCTCTTTCTTTTCTCTCTGTATTGTATTCGTTGCCTAGAATGAATCTAGGCAACTCTTATTTATAGGCAAAGAGCAAGAGAACAAATGAGGGAGGGGGGGCTGCGGAAATTAATACAGCCAAAGATGAGGCGGCTGTAGGTCAGCCAATATGTCACAAAAAAAAATTTTTTTTTTTACTATTTAACTACAGTAATTTTTTTCCCTATTTTTCCAGCAACTGGGCTCTGGGCCCTCTTCAAAGTATAGCTTGGGTTTTTGGGGGATTTGGGGAGGGAGGCTGGTTGTTAAAATTCCCTCTTCATGATGCTTGTCCACACTATTGGACTTGGCCATCCTGAAGCCACCCAAAGCCCTTTTTCTTCTTTCAAATTAATAGATTGGGCTGGATCTGGGTCATGAAAATAATGAGTTCAACTGCATGCAACCTGGATATAGTGGCCAATTCTCTAGTGTATATTTTTAAAAAAAGCCTAAGCCTTTCATCCCTTGCAAGAGCACATGTGGATGTTTATTGATATGGCTCTTAAAGTGGCACAGCTACCTCTAATAATATTCTTCACATTGTTTGAGCTAATATTAATGACTTCAGGATGTCTTTAGACCTAAAAACTTTCCTTCGGTCAGGTTGTTTCGTGTGAAGGAATCAAATCACACGGTGCGTTTAATAGAGTAACCATCAATAATTTTCGTAAAATGCTACTTTTTCAGAAAAATTTGTACAAAAAATCTACTAGAATGATGTGGTAGTAATATTATTGTAATTAAGAGAAATTATAAAGAATGTTTTGTTAGAAAATGAATGACTCTTATCCAACCACATCATTGTGGTAATAAATTATGTATGAATTTTTCTGTTCATTCTGATAATAAATTCTACATGAATTTTTCTGTTTGTATAGCATTTTTCATAATTTTCATCATTGAATATGATATTGTCTAAGTAGAATTTTTAAGCAGAGTCGAAGGATAGCACGTGCAGAATAAATTATGAACCGCAATGTGCAAAACAATGACAATCTTGAAGTTCACTTTAAGACATGTAATCTAATTTTCTAAGTGATATTCCACCAAACACATTATCCCGATTAGTTGGGAAGCCAGTTATTGCACAAGTGATTCCTTATTCTTGAATAATGGAAAAAAAAATCATATATTAGGTTATCATGGCCAAGAAAATGTTGTCTACAAGTTGTGCAGTTATCTTGGGATGCATGCTATACATGTACTGAAATAGAAATAAGGATTCATTCAAGCATGAGCCTGTCTAATTTGGCAAACTTAACTCTAATAACAGTGACAAGAACTCAGGTGCTAGCTTGATTGAAGTCAGTCTATCAGACTATCAGTTGGACATCTGTTCTGGCTTCTGCTTCATTGACAATTTCATTGTAGTTATTCTGATAACTATTGCAGTTGTTTATGAATTATAAATTATTACAATTCTATTCTGATAATAATAGAATCCTAATTAGTTTCTTTCAAATTCTCCGTTGCTTGAATCGATCATGACAACCATCATCTTCAGTGATTCAATTTATCATTCCGATAATAATTAAAGATTACACACGTATCGTGTGTGCCGACCCTAGCATATATAAACGCAGCTAATCAAATTGATGATATCTTGGACACTAAGGCAAGAATGTCGCATTTGGTTTGCGATGCTAGGTATTGGGTTCTGATATTCTCCTGAAGATCTGAAACAAGTTGCAGGCATTTGGTAGATGAACGTTGCGTACACTTGCATTATTTCTATCAACCTTTTCTTTTTAATATGAATATTTGGTCTTGTTTATCGATCTATGGTGTAACAGATAGAGGGTTCAACAACTCTTGACCAACCTTTGTTAAGTAACTTAAACTAAAAAACGAGTTTTGCACGCATCAAAATGTACGGATCTATTTAATTTATCATGGGAAAAATGAGTTTCTATTTCTGTTTTCAACATATATAAATGTTGATTACGGAAGAATTACAGCCTTCAATTAGCTCCATATTTTTATTTTTCAGTTACAAGTAGTAAAAGAGCAAACGCTAATCGTAAATATCATTTTTTATCTGCATACGGGGATTTGGAACCTTAGCTCATTTCTAATCAAGCAATATTTGCCGACGGAGGGGGGCGGTCAGGGGCCACGACCCTCCAAAATTTTAAAAATTTCCTCTATACCTAATAGATTTTGTGCTATTTAGAATATAATAGAGTGTATTGACCTCCAAAATTTCTAAATTTCCCTCCACCATTATGAATTTTTGGATATCTAGAATATTATCTATTGTATCGATCTTTAAAAAATAAAATAAAAATTCTTAACCCTCCTTTCAACCAAAAAAATTTTTTCTTAGTCCCCTCAACCAAAATCCTAAGTCTGCCACTGTGATCAAGTATTGAAATACATAGAGCTCTGAAGCAGCAACACAATAAAAGGGCAAACCCTGTACAAGGTGTAGAAAAAGAAAAACTTTAGTTAAAAAGAGCAATATCAGTTGATTTTTTTTTTTTTTAACTTTTTTATTTCTACAGAACTATGAAGTTTCATGTGGAGCATATCCTGAATGTGAGTATGAATCTTCTCCACGCCTTTCCCAGAAAAGTTGTGGCAGAAGGTGACCCAGGAAATCTTTAGTAAGCAATCCCCATCACACATCTTCGCTCCTACTCTTCCCACCCTATCCCTTTCTTTCAATACATATCTATGACCTTTGTATATATGAATACTATACTAATTTCTCAACTTGAAATAGCTGTGATATTAAAGTGGGGCAAGGATCTTATGCAGTACTGGTTTGTGCAATCCTGTACTGTCAGCATTTTTTTTAGCAATTTAGTCTAGTATTTTGTAAAAAAGTGAAGCTACTATACGGTGGGAATGACTGTAGATGGAGATCATACATGCAATGAACTGATACTAATAATTTGATTATTTTAGACATTTTTTGTTTTGTTAAAAAAGATTTGACGGCCGGAATGCTTCAGAAAATGTTTTAAAAGAGTATGTATATAGACAAACTCTATAAAATGGTGGATTTAATTTATTTTAAAATAAAATTTGAGCAACATTATATTCTCTTTAACATCACCAAAAGCTGACACCTTATATAACGAAATCTTTGCCTTGGTTCTCTTTAATATAATTAGATCGTAATATCTTGTATTATTTTCTAAATTAAACTTACTTTCTTAAATAAGTCCCAGAAGATATTGGGTACAACAGTGATACTACGTCATCATGTTAAAGTGATATAACAAATTAATAATACATACCCATATGAATATTTGAAATCTTAGTTATTTTGTTTTAGGAGGAACAATTTATATTTAAAACTCAAAACACTTGATAATTAAAATTTACATGATTATGTGGCTGTGTATTATTAATTTGTTATACCACATCAGTATAATGATATTGTACTACTGTTATACCTAATATTTTTTTAGCTAAGAAAGAAAGAAAAAAAAAGTAAAAACAAAAGTAAAAGAAAAATTTGTCCTAATATTGCATAAGGGTGATTCAGTGGATGGTATATATAGTGCCAAGAGAAGGCATCACTAACCTTAGTTTCCATGGAATAGAGTTTTGAGAGGATACCAAAATCCATGTAATTTAAAAACGTTATCAAGACACAGATCTAGAAGAGGCAAAAGACTTTGATACCCTTCTTTGATTTTTGGGAGATCTCCAAAGCTGAGGGTTTTGGTGTGTGGATAAAACGTGTTTTCCACCCGCGAATCAGAACACAAAGAAATCTGTTAGCACCCCCGCTCGTCGGTCAATGCTTTCCCACCACAACCAAATGTGCCCCTGGCTCTCTCTCTGTACAAAATAAAATATGAAATAAAAAAAAAAAAAAAACAATCGCAGAACAAAACGACCCGTTTGAGTTGAACACAGCGCCTTAAAACTAAGGCTAAAGCCTCCCATCCCTTCTCTCTCTCTCCAAAGAATCTAATCTAGGGTTAGGATTTGGACACAACCGAGGCTAATTTTCGACAGCCATGGCTGTTTCGAGTGCGTTTGCAGGGGCAAAGCTCGGGACTCTCGTTTTCAGCAGCACTGCCGCCGGCGGTTCGTCATCGTCAAGGTCGTCAGCGGCGGCGGCGTTGTCTCCATCTAAAATTCGGGTCCTCTGCAAACAAACTCGAACCAGACGAGCCCTAATTCGGAGAGGTGGTCCTACCATTCGGTGCGACGTTGCTTCCGATGTCTTGGTTCAGACAGCGGACAAGATCGAACCCAACGCGGCCTCGGCCTTTCCTTCTCCAAGCCTCTCTGCTCTCGAGCAGCTCAAGACCTCCGCCGCTGACAGTACGTCAATATTTCTTGTACTTAAAACATTCATATCCATACACACTATAATCTTTTGTTTTCATTGCAGTCGCGAATTGTTCACTGTGGCTGTTCTGTTAATTTCTTGATAAGTTCGATAATTGTCGTTATGTTTTTTGTGTATTCTTTACTCAGCAATGCATAATGCACTTCCAATTTAGTTTATGCTCGTATTTTCGTACATGGATTTTACCATTTCTTGTTAATATCAGCGAAAAAGTTTGGGCTTGTTTAGCTGGTTACAGGAGTCACGTATTAGGTCAGTGCATTGGAAATTTTGGAAAGTGCAAGTGAGATGGATTATTAATAGAGAAAGAACAAGCAAAGTGACGGGTGACCATGGATTGTCTCGCTGTAATTGTCTTAATTTAGTTAGGCATAATTTGAGATTCTGCACGCTGCTGCTAAAAATTTGGAATCTCAACAATGTTTTCTTTAGTTGGAGTAGATTGAATTTCTAAATTTCATGTGATAAACCGTGATTCTTTCATTTAGGTTGTGTAACATTGCAATTTCACAGTGGTGGAGCTGTGGCCATTCGGCTACCATATTTTGTATAAAACAAACCTGTTGAATTCGATTGAGGAAGCTTTCTTATGTAGAGTATGTTTTATCTATTGACTAGCTAACTGACATGGATTAGTTATCACAAATGTATCTAATAACATTGTTTCTCTCGAGAATGACCGCTTGTATGTAGCATATTTTTTTTTATGATGTTGTGCTTTCACTTGACACTTGTTTTTCATTGACATTTATCTATGAGGTATGCCAACTATTTACTTCTATTTGCCTTTTTCGGGGTATCTGTAACTGTTGAAGGATAAGTTTTATATAGCGACTTCAGCTGGTGACAGATGCATTTTCTGATGTGCAGCAGACAAATCGTCTCATTTGTTGCAACTTTTTTCTTTCTAATTCCTTATTTCTTAATTCAGCAGATTAGTAGCTTTAATTTAGTATTCCCCTGCCATTTTGCTGTTGTACTATGAAAAATCGCTCATTTCAATTTAGGTGACTGCTGACGTTGATATGCTGATTATATGTTTTTTTTTTTTTAATATTCACTTTTTCTGTAAACTTCTGCCTCTACATGGAATGCTTTGGCTCCGTCTTCATTTTGACACAAGAATGATGGTTGTGCGTTTTTTTCTACTAATTAGTGGAAGATAACCAGGTTTCTGTTTTTGAGTTACAGCAAATTCTTTTAAATTGTTTGGGTAATATTGAGAGGAAAGTTTTATTCATCCTTAGGAATTTAGGATATGCATGAATTAAATTTTCATAGATATCTCGGAAATTATATATTCACTGTATCAGGGTATACAAAGGAAAGGAGCAGCATCGTAGTAATTGGGCTCAGTATCCACACTGCACCTGTTGAAATGCGTGAAAAACTTGCCATTCCTGAAGCAGAATGGCCTCGAGCCATAGCAGAGCTGTGTGGCTTGAATCATATAGAAGAAGCTGCTGTCCTTAGTACCTGCAACAGGATGGAGATATATGTTGTAGCACTGTCTCAACATCGTGGTGTCAAAGAAGTGACTGAATGGATGTCAAAGGTACTTTCTTTTTTTCTGTCCTTACCCTTTTTTCACGCTGCGATTAGCTTATTCTGTTCCTTCAATTGCATTTTCTATTAGGCAAGAATTTCCTTAATGTGAAGTCGAATGTTTTCATCTGCATGAGATAGGCAAGATTGCTTAGGAGAACATTTACTGCATCCACATTGTGAGTGTCATATAGCATGGTATGGGTTTGACCAGAGTTTACTTGGCACATAAATTGACCTGGAGAATAGTTAAATTATCTGAAGATTCTGAGCTGTCATTTTAGTCATCACCATCAGACTGTTTTTCGTTCTTTCCTTTTCTCCCTCTCCTTTTTTGCGGGTTTAGGTTTTTTTAATAAATAGTGGAGTGCCTCATTTCCCTGCCTGTGTTCTATATATTTTCCACTTGTGACGATGTTGGAGCTTTCTGTCTAATGAGTGTGTGAAATATGTTACTCTGATAAAGTGAATGCAATTATCATATTAAGACATTTGCCTTTCTTTTGTGGTAGACAAGTGGGATTCCTGTTTTGGAGATTTGTCAGCACCGATTTTTGCTGTATAATAAAGATGCAACACAGCACCTCTTTGAAGTATCAGCAGGGCTAGACTCCCTAGTCTTAGGAGAAGGTCAAATCCTAGCTCAGGTTAAACAAGTGGTCAAAGTTGGGCAAGGAGTCACTGGCTTTGGCAGGAACATCAGCGGACTCTTCAAACATGCAATCACTCTTGGAAAACGGGTTAGAACTGAGACAAATATTGCCGCTGGGGCAGTTTCTGTTAGCTCAGCTGCTGTTGAGTTGGCCTTAATGAAGCTTCCTGAATCCTGTCATAATTCTGCGAGGATGTTGGTCATTGGAGCAGGCAAGATGGGGAAGCTTGTGATCAAACACTTGGTAGCAAAAGGATGCACCAAGATGGTGGTAGTGAACAGAACTGAGGAGAGAGTAGCTGCCATTCGTGAGGAGTTGGAGGATGTTGAGATAATCTACGAACCCCTTTCAGAAATGCTTACCTGTGCTGCTGAAGCAGATGTAATTTTCACCAGCACTGCATCGGAAACCCTATTATTTGTGAAAGAGCATGTAATGGATCTTCCACCTGTTGGTCAGGAAGTTGGGGGTTTGAGGCTTTTCATTGACATCTCTGTTCCTAGAAACGTGGGTTCATGTGTCGCGGATCTTGAGACTGCACGGGTTTATAATGTGGATGATCTTAAGGAGGTTGTGGCTGCTAATAAAGAGGATAGGCTTCGTAAAGCAATGGAAGCTCAGGCAATTATTGCTGAGGAGTCGAAACAATTCGAAGCGTGGAGGGATTCACTGGAGACTGTTCCTACTATCAAGAAATTGAGAGCTTACGCTGAAAGAATCAGAGTTGCAGAGCTAGAAAAATGCTTGTCAAAAATGGGTGACGATATCTCTAAGAAAACAAGGAGGGCCGTTGATGATCTCAGTAGGGGTATAGTTAACAAGCTCCTTCATGGTCCAATGCAGCATCTGAGATGCGATGGGAGTGACAGCCGGACTCTTAGTGAGACCCTTGAGAATATGCATGCCCTAAACAGAATGTTCAGTCTTGAGACCGAGATATCTGTTTTGGAACAGAAGATTCGAGCCAAGGTGGAGCAAAACCAGAAGTAAACTTCTATCTCAAATTTCTTTCACGATCCTTCTGTCACTTGAATCTGAATAAGAGGAAAGCTTACTTTCCCTGTCAGTAGTGTCCCTGTTGTAACTTAATTTGAATAGATAAACCATATAGGTCCCCGTGCGGGATCTTCCCAATTCATTTATCGGTGGTCAACACCTCCTCTAATTTGGGGGTTCCTTAATGTGTCTACAGTGTGTCTGCAAGTGGCCTTTCGGCTTTGTAGATTAGAGTTGAGGCTTAATCCATCATCCATGTGCTGAATGATTTGTCCCAAGTCTATTTCTGAAATACTTTTAATCCTTGTAATTAATTTACCGACGAATCCAATATTGAGGTTGGCTTCTTCAACATACCGTTTTGATGACATTCTGCTTACCTTTCTGCAATTGGAATAATACTGTGTAAATTTTATGGTTGTGAAGCTCAAGCAAGCTTGATATTTGCTATACAATCTATATCCATGAGAAACTGTTTTCAGATGCTTGGTTTAGATGGGTGTTGTTTTATTTCCATGACAGGTCATCAGGTTAGGCCAAATGGCTAAACTGCGCGATTCGTGAAATGGGTTTTCATGATTCAAGCTGCAAATTGAATTCAACATTGCTGTGGAGGAATATTACTCTATTCAAACAGGGCTAAATGTTTTATTACCATAGGGTAAGGAACTACTTTACAGAACAGGAAGGCTCTCAGCCCCATTACTGGAACTCCTTGAGAAAGTTAAAATGACCCCGGCTCGAGTTAACGCGTTTGCTCATCAGCCGGTTCAGGTAGGTAGTTCAGGTGGCTTAGGGATTCAAATTCACCTGGAGATAGGAATAGACGTTCGGTGGGTTGGGCTGGGCTCGAGTCGGACCGGATCTATCTAATAACACTTTGGACAGTAGTTCAAGCCCGGTTCAGCCCGATATTGGGTCTCAACTCTATTTTTCAAGCCCGTCCAAAAAATGAAAATAAAATCCCAGCCCGCCCATTTTGGCCTGATTTGCAACCAAGCCTCATTGTATTTGCTCAACCAAATAAAATACAGCAAAAAAGGAAAACTAATATTGCTGCAGATTGGGTTGCAAATTCAACAATCATCCCCAGTTCTCTAGCGACTATTTTGTACAAGGATTACCCAGCTTTGGAGCAACTCTAGCTGGGTTGTTCTATTTTTTTGAGGATTCTCTCTGTTTAGTGTAACTGACAAAAAAAAAAAAAAAAAAAAATTGATCAACCAATTTGCAGATGTATACACAGATCTCTTTGTATCCAGATCTAGCAAAAGAGAGAGAAGAAACCAATCAGATATATCAAGATCTGGTAAGGCAAAAAAGAAAATCTAAATGTGCAAGCAACATTAGGAAGCAGAAGAACACCATATGGATGTATACGAAATATGAAAAAAGAGAAAGAGAGAGATTAGCATCATGGCAGCTTTGATACTGAGGCTGAAGTTGATTTGGCCGCGGCATCTTCAGTATTTGCATCATGGCTGGCCTGCCATCATTGCTCCTTTTTATGGGAATTGGTTCTTGTCATACTCTTTGAAGGGGAAGAAAGGGAGAGCCGGCCAAAGAGCTGCTAGGGTTCGTGTATAATGTATAAGTGAGTATATATATTACTTATATTTTTTAAATAAATAAAACATTTGGGCCGGGCTGGGCATTGAAACATAATCTCAAGCACGACCTGAAAAATAATCAAGCCTTAAAATTTTACCCAGCCCAACTCTACGGGCCTAAAAATTAATCCCAGTTCCTAAAATAATTAGGCTGGGCTGGGCGGGCTTCTCAAGTTTACGGGTCGGTGTCCACCCCTACCTGTAGGCATATATATTAGTGACCACCCCCATTATGAGTAAGCATTCTGCCTGAGAAACTGTTGTAGTTAATATTCCGGCAGTAGAGACCGGGATTTTAAAGTAGTCTTGGAGGTGGTGAATCATTGAGATTATTAAAGAGTATCCAGCACTGGTGATAATTTTTGTCCATCACAATCTATACAAATATATATATATATATATATTAATATATGTCTGTGTAGGTGGAGAAAGAATCTTTGCAAATATAATCCTTTATTGGGCAAGTACCATTTAGATTAGGAAAAAAGAACAAAGAAAAAAAACCTAACCTTTGTGTGAGAGCAAATGCAGTGCAATCGTAGCCACTTATTTGTGACATTCTGCTAAGATATTTGTTGGTGGGATGGACCTAGGGTGGCCATAGCAAAGATGTAGGCCTGCCCAAATATGCGCATCATCTATAAAAAAATTTTTAGGTCTGATTATGTTAATAGGTGAGATTAAAATTTTTTGTAAAACCCGACCGAAGTTTATGTGAGAATTAGGTTGTATGTTATTTAATATTATTTTAAAAATTTATTTATTAATTTTTTTAGAGTTAAATGAACAAGTATGAAATTATAATTTTTATTTTCAATGGGCTTGAATTTGATTTTTGAGAATTGTTTGTTGGATAAATTTCGCTCTTTTCTATCTTTGCACCCATGGTGATTTCTTTTGGTTCCACTCTTTCTAATACAAAGGGCATGTTTGTTAAATCTTTTTGATCTAACTTTTTTTTTTAACTTATAAGTAAGAAGTTAATTTTTGTTTGCTTATCTTTAGTTTTTAAAGCTAAAAAAAACAAAAAAATTTAAATTATTTTGTTTATAAACAAAAAAAACTAAACTAAAAAAAATACAAAAAAATATACCAAACGCGTAGGCTGTCCAAAAAGTGTTAATTGAGATCATGATCTCCTAATCATTACCCACCAACAGTAGAATCATTCAATCCTATACTACCCCCCAACCACCACCCCCAAAAACAGTTTAGGCTCCTTCGTCGCGTTATAATCGATGGTTCTATCATTTCAATTTGTACTCAATGATCATGCGAAGTTGTAAAGTATCCCACTAAGAAAATCTATACAGATAGATATTAGCAGCATTAATACATTCGGTGCAAATTGAGTCTCTCTCTCCTCTCTCACTCTCTCTCTCTCTCTCTCTTGAATTGAAATGGAATGGCAGATTGAAGGACAAGGAAGGCCCATGTTCAATCAACTCTCTGCGGGGTTACTGCTTTCTCTACTCTGCAGAAAGGGCCGAGACGTCGGGTACTCCTTGTCCTCATTATACACTGCTACTCTCTCTCTCTCTCTTCTCTCTCTCTCTCTCTCTCTCTCTTCCTGACATTCTTTTCCAAATTACATCAACACCTTTTGAATTTATTTTGATGCTTAATTTAAAATCTAGCATTTTCGAAGCCGTGCAAATCACTGACTCTGTTCATCGACTTCTTCATTATTGCCACCTTAGCAAGCCGCTCAGCAGCTCTCCAAGCCGATGTTGGTGTCAGCCGCTCCCCATTCTCATCATTCAGCACCACTTCCCTCTCGTTTCTCCTCCGCCGTTGGATAATCTGCTGCTGCTCTAACTGCAGCTGATACTGACGCCGCCAGTGCAGCTCTGCCAGCTCCGCTTCTAAGCCTCGAATGTTGTACTCAGCCGATGTCGAGCTTGACTGCATCAGCAAAGCTCGAGCAGAAGCAAGCCAATGATGCGCGTTCGAAAAGTCATTGTGCTCAATTAATCGCCGAGCCTCGGCTATTGCTCGCGTAGTAACGAAGACATTTCTGAGCCGTTCGATTTTTGGCATCAATGATCGAACGGGTTGTGGCCGTGGGACCAGCAAAGCCTGTTCGCTACCGTTCATCACCTGCTGAGTAGCCGGTTCTGTATAACTTAAGCGAACTGATAGCACGTGGTGGGACCCAACCACAGGTGTGGGGACTTGCAACTCCAGGAGTAATTCTCTCTCTTCCTCGGCATAGAGGTCGCCCAGCCGGATAGTTCCAGAGCTGAGAACTGTAGGCCGGCCGTTGCAGGAATAAACGGCAGAGATCTCAGCCGGATCGGAGCCGAAAGCGAAGCCGAGCTCAATACGGAGATCTTGAAGCACCACACTCAATGAGCCACTAACGCACTTAGCAAAAGCGTCCTCAGCTGGCTCATGGCTATTGCCAACTTTCTCTCCAAAGCCAATCACGTGCACCGGAATTTCAAAATGAGTGAAACGGGTTGATGACACGTGAGAAGATCCATGCCGTCGACTGGCATTATAAGACAGGACCCGCTCATCCAGACCGTCTGATAGCAACATGATGTTGACAACTGGGTTCTTCTCACGACGGTCTTCAAGGACTTTGGTGGCTTTTCTCAGAGCATCAGCGACGCTACTCCCTTGGCTACACGTGAGCCGATCAATGATGCGCCTAGCCGCAAGCTGTCCCTGAGCAGTCATTCTTCTCAGGGGCAACAGCCGTTTGGGGCAAGCCGAGAACGCAACTATAGAGAGCCTATCAGCTGAGCCGAGCGATGATATGACTAATCGCATGGCTCGCTTCAGCATCTGCAGCTTTGCTCCGCTCATGCTTCCACTGACATCAAGCACCGTGACCAAATCGATAGGCGCACGGCGCGAAGGGTCAAGAAAATGCGCCGAGTTGCTAGTGTGCACCGGCGGAGGGGCCTTCACCCTCAGAGCCACCGCGTACGCCTCGTGGGTCCGCCCCACCGAAACCACCACAGCCTCCGGCATTAATGACACCTCCACATTCCTCACATCTCCGCCGTCAATCCCCCATTCATCGCTTGAGGAAGAATTTGGATTCACGAAGAAACCTCGAAACTCTTCAACCTCATCATCTTCGTCTTCCACCTCCGGTATCGAAAAGAAGGTGCCGCCGCCAGCTGCGGTTGACAGTAACGGTTCGTCGTCGTCGTAAGTCCTCCCGTCGGATTGTTTATTTTGTTGTCGGTTCGTGAGCGAAGCTTGCGACGGTGGCATTTGCTTGGTCGGCTCATGTTTTGCGTTGCTAGCTTCAACGTCGTCGTCTTGTTGGGATGGAGGTTGGGGCTGAATCTTGTGGACGGCGAGGAGGGGAACGTCTCTCCAGGTGGCGTTGCAGATTGGGCACACGAAGCTTCCGTTCTTTCTCACGTGCGCGGCTATGCAGTGGAAGTGAAAAGCGTGTGAGCATTCGGCTGTGTATATCGCCACTCCTTGACCCGTCTTCACACTCTGCAAGCATACTCCACAGCTACTCTGCAAAAATTAGCATTGCCCCATTAAGCTAAATTCTTTCCTCCTTCACTCAGTTATATAAATATATATATACAAATGCAAGAATTCTTACTCTGCAGAGACGGAGAGTGTTCTTCAGGATTGAAAATGGAGATCTTGGAGAAGATGGGTTTGAACCCCGAAGTGGTCTCGGGGTTTTTGTGGTGGCGATTGTGGTTTTGCATTGGAGATTCTGTCTAATAAGGCCATCTCCACCCGAAGATGCTTGAACTGGTGCTATAGTGGTTCGGCAACGCAGGTTTGGACTATTCACAGGTTGAGGCTGCAAGCGAGGCGTCGATGGGTTGCTTCCACCAGATAAAAACCCCAGTTTGGCACAGTTTCTGGGGCATGGACTCGGTTCTCGGCTTTGGCAGCTTTGTTGTTGTTGTTGCTTATCTGCAATGGTGGCTTCTCGATCACTAGGGATCGTAGTGCAAAAAGCTCTTCTCCAACCAGTGCCCATTTCTCAATGACCCAAAAGTTTCAGACCTCTAGTCAAGGCTACTCTTTATTTACTACTAGATATCTCTGTCTCTACATGCTTTATAATATTAGAGAGAGGAGATGGCGATAACGGAGGAAAAAGTTCTGTTGGGAACGATCTGAGGAAGCTGACACAGACGACAAAAGGGTAGGAATGAGTTGAGCAAAGAAGAGCATGGGATCAAATGAAGCAAACGATAGAGACAAATAGCTGAATTACGACGGAGAAAAGCCCAACTTAAACGCTCCCTTTGTTCTCTCTCTTTTTGCTGTCACTTAGTTATTCTCTCTCTCTCTCTCTCTCTATATATATGTATATATATATATATATATATTTCTTTGTATTGATAGCCCCAAAAAGATCCCTGCAACTAAAAAGGCTTGAGATCAGCTTCTCTCTCTCTCAGTAACGCTGCACTGGTAAAAAAACATTATATACAAAATGATTAAGACACTTCACTTTAAAACATAATATCTATAAAAATGCATTTATATAATTTTTTTTCAAAAATATGGATAATGTTATATAATTTTATCAGAAACAATTTCGTCCATAATTACGC
The DNA here is from genome assembly GCA_033060915.1 of Euryodendron excelsum. Classification (NCBI taxonomy): domain Eukaryota; kingdom Viridiplantae; phylum Streptophyta; class Magnoliopsida; order Ericales; family Pentaphylacaceae; genus Euryodendron; species Euryodendron excelsum. Next base: position 33,991,545 of record CM065391.1, on the reverse strand, counting down.
ACATATTTACATTATTCATTAATCTCAAAAGGCCTATAATTCTATATATCACACGGTATTCTTCTGTAAAAAATTTTGGGGTATATTTAGCATTTTCTATGCATAATATATGTGACTGAGAAAGGTCATGTACAGAAATTATATATGGTGCCTGGCTGGTATTAGCTCATTTTCTTTTACCACCGCAAGTGTCAATGGTAGCTTTTCTCTCCCAATTATCAAAGACAAACTCATGCTTTGTGCCTCGTGTCAGTCCATCCTCTCTCATTGTAACAGTTTAGTTTTGATTTTTTCTTAAAATAAAATTAATTAATGTTTGATGAAGCAAAACCTTGGTGGTCCTCACAGAGAGGAATTGTGCAAAATACTAAATACTACAAACAAATTGATGATCCAGGGTCATAACGATTCTAACCAGTACATATTACTTATCATATAAATAACTCGTTTGTTTGTGAGATAAGAAAAATGATGACGGATGATAAATAATACCATGATGTGATAGGAAATTACTCATATTATGTTTAGCTAGAAGAGAATAAGTAATATTATATTGTTATATTAGCTTGTTAGTTACTATAAAATTAATATTAATAGTATATTGTATTATTATAATCTAGTTATATAATATTATCCTGACCTATTATACTAGTAATAGAAGGGTAAAAATATAATTTTTATCTTATCTCAAGGGAGGAGATATGTAAAATCATCTCTCTTATAATATTAAAAATATCTCAGTTTAGAGGATTATATCTGTAGAGGAGATGTAATCCAATCTCTCTTTTTAATTTTTTGGTGCCAAATATGAGATTTATGAGCCCTATGAGATTGTAATTCCAATCCCTCAACCCTTAGCTTTCAAACAAACATGGCCGAAGAGATAAATTGGCTTAGAGTTCATTTTGTGATAAAAATATGAAGTTAGTAGATTAATGATAAATTATTTAATACTTTTAAAGCATAATGTGTTTTTACTTCTTCTCACATGGATTCGGACCACACACGTTGGATAACCTATTTGACCCATTTAGTACGTAATATATAGGAAATATAGCAAAGATGAATTGGTACTCCGGATATACACTGAATAATTCGTCTAGATTAACGGAAGCATCTACCAGACTACGTCGTAGAGTCAGTATTCCAAGTGAGTGTACCAAAAAAAATTAATAAAAAAATAGTATTTAACAGCTAGGTATCTAGTACTACAAGGGCCAGAGTGGTCATTTCGGTACAGATATTGATGTCAGTCTCCAGCTTTTGCACATCTCTAAGGTTAGTTAATAATCGTATCTGTGTCTGGGTGGAAAGTTAACACATTAAATTCACTGCAGAAAAAGTGGACCCAAATTAACTGAGAGAATTTATATGCATGGCGCTTTTTAAGCACGAACTTCAAATCTGATAGGAGAAATGCGCTTCTGGTCCGGTAATTTAATTTGCAATTTTGACAGCCTGTTTGGATCTTCATGAAGGGGAAGGGGTAGGTAAGGGAAAAAGCTGAGAATGGAAGGAAAATGTTTATCCTTTTCATGTTTGATTTTGTTAAAAAGGATAAAAAAAAAATCAAAGAAAAAGATAGAGAGTGACTGTTTTAACTTTTTTTCTCTTTTTTTAAATATTTTTATTTTATTTTTTAATTAAAAAAAAACAAAGTCTAATAATCAGATAGTACAAAATTTTTCAAGTACTCATACAAATCGTGTTTTGTCATGTGTTATTTATTACATTAACAGTTTATTTATTAATTATAAATTGATATTTTTAATATAATAAAATACTCCACGTTTTAATTTAATAGAGATGAATTACTACATGATTATAGGACTTTTTTTCCTTTGAAAAAGGAAGTCAAGTAGTATAAAATTATTTGGTATTTTTATCAATTAAAATTTTTCATATGTTATTTATTTTATTAAAATTTTTTTTATTAACAATAAATTTAAATTATTAAAATAATAAAATACTACACATCATAATTTAATAAAATTAAATACTAAACAATTGATCCTATCTAAATGCTGAATTTTTTTCCATCTTACTAATTAGGACGTATTCAATATTTTAGAAGTGTCACGTAAGCAAGTGAGCACAGAGGAGATGAAGTAAAATTAACACGATAATCATTGTTTTTTTAAAGTAAAATCAACAGGCAATAATTAGGACGGTGTCAGGTGGGGACCACTACAAAGAAAAACAGTCTGCCTCTATGTCTTAACGCCGTTAAAACCCTAACGGCCTAACCCCACTTTATTCGCTGACGTCTTCTTTGGTCTTCTCTTAAGAATCCGCGACTTCTGGAAAAACAGAAACACCTCTCGTCAAACATTCGGACTTTAGGGTAAAAGTGTAAAAAATCCAATAATAAAAATATGAACCCAATCTTAACCTAATCATTAATATAATCAAAGTTAGGCAGTGTAAAAAAGCCAATATAATCATTGTTGTCATTTTTAAGAAAGATGGCCTCTCTCTTTTCTAAACTTTAAAAATTAAGGGGCTGTTTGGATCAATTTTTAAATTAACTTATTTAAGTATCTTAATATATTTTTTACTAACTAAAGTTTATAGATAAGTAAAAAAAATAAATTTTATTTAAAATTAATAAAATAAATAAATAAATTGATACAAACAATCAATTATTTATTTTTGACACCTTCGACCAGGATGGAAATAAAAAACTAATCTTTTAAGATAAGTAGTGCAATAAGGGGTCACTATCTATATATTATAGAGTCAATGTTCAATATAGCTTTCAAACATAGCAATGTCATCAAAGATTTGAAGCGTGGCTTAAGATATCACAAAGCAAACCTGCCATGACATTATAAACAATTTCATGCAGATAAGGGTGGCGGCCATTGACCAAGAACAGAACCTAGGCGAGTCTAGGCCCTATAAAGGGTTCCTCTTCCTGTTCTTTTGTCAACCTTGCAGATTCAAAGATCTTAGTCTTGATATTTGAGAAGTTTGGGAAGATTTGATGAGATATTTTCACAGATTATGATTATATATAGATAGTAGAAGTGATCAAGCCCATGTCTGTAAATTCAACCAAGCTGCCGACTAAGTCGTTTGAGCATGAAAGAGATTGTCAGCTTGTGGGAGAGATAGCGAAAGGAGAGAGAAATTAGAAAAATAGATTTTTATTTTTTTTAGTTTTGTAAAGAAAAAAAAGAAAAGTTACTTTCCTTTTGTACGAAATTTAAAGATAAAAAAAAAATGATAATATGATAACCATTCAAAATGAAATAGAAAATAAAATGAAGGAAACGAGAAAGAAAATAACTTTTCTTTATATTTTATTAGATTTTCTTTTTCTTACCTCCTAAACGACAAAATCAAATGGAGGAAGGAAAGAAAATCATTATTTTCCTTGTTTTTTGTCCTTCTTTTTCTAAGTTCCAAACAGGCTTTTGGGGTTTGTTTGGCTTCATTTCTGCTAGATTTAGTTTTCAATTTTAGATTATGAAGTTTTTGGAAATGAAAGTAATAAGATGCTTAACAACACTATCATTTCCTGTCTGGTATGAATTTTGCATTTTTGGGAACTCATAAAACATATAGACTGTACCTTGAAAAAAAGTTACTTTGAAGAAAATTTTCCAAATTTAGGCCCCGTTTAGTAACGTTTATTATTATTTAAAAAAAAATAGCATTTGTTTAAAAAAAAATTAGTTATTTACAAAATTTGAAAAAAGAAAATTAAAAACACTAAAATAGATGTATTCTCTGTTATCAAAATATTAGTCTAGTACTATTGACACAACGATAATTTACAAATACTCATCACCAAACTAGTAAAAACACACAGCAAAAAATAAAAACTGACGGCGTTAATTTTTGAAAATAATTAAACTAATACATTTTCAGTATCATTTTCAATTTTATGTTTTAACAAAAAATTAAAAACATAAAATCTCTTTGTTCAAGATGGAGTAAATTGTGTTGACAGAATAATAATCATAGTTGCCAAATAAATGGTAGGAGTAGGACTGAGAATTAAAAAATGGTGTTGTCCAGTCATGTTTTTGTTGTTTATTCTTTAAAATATTTCTAAGGGGTTTGTCCTACTACTACTACTAGTAGGGTGCCCACTTTCGAGAAGGAAATTTTCTTCTAGAGTTGGACAATGATAATAATAATAATATTATTATTATTATTAATCTAGAATACATGTGCCTATAAGAAATAAATAGATATATCGGTAAAGTAGATACATTATTGGACTTACGGGATAATTTTTTATCACGATAACCTGAGGTGTACTTCCAGGTGGCATACGTGGCTGTCTTGTCAAAATTCTTGACCTAAGTAGAACGATCCTCAGAGAATTATTATTTATATTTTTATTTATTTCCTTCTTTATCCTATAATGATAAAGTATGAGAAGACTGTCATTCTTTAACCCAGCAAAGCGTCAGCCTTTATACAAAAAATAAATAAATTAAATTAAAGGAAAAGGCAACGGCAGCTACCAAACAAGAGCTCACTATTTATTTATCTTAGTTCTATTTCCTAGAATTTATATAAAAGTAATTAATAGAGATAATAAAAATATAGCCTCATTTAGTAACGCTGTTAGTTTTTATTTTTTATTGTATATTTTTGTTATTTATTTTTTGTGTGTTTTTTGTAGCTGGTGACGAGCATTTGTAAGCTACCCATTTTTGGTGTTTTTTATTTTTTTTTAGAATTTTGTAAACAACTAAAACTAAAAAAATATTAAACAATCATTATTTTTTAAAATTTTGAAAACAAAGATAAAAAAGTTATCAAACAAGGCCATTTTCTCTTATTTTTTGTTTTTGTTTTTGTTTTTTATTTTTACTATATCCTATTTTTGTTTTTTTCACTGTAATTTCAAATAATTGATAGCTGGGTCAGCGGCCACCATGCGCACTAGAACTCAGTGAAGGTTGGGAGTTGTGACAAATGATAATCAATAATGGACCTGCTTCAGGTTTATTACACGTGGGACCCTTGATGATCAAGACACTCCAAAATCCCCTTGTTGTGATTGGGAATGGACCCCACTTCTCACCATCCCAGCCATCAGACGGATACCGGATCTTCAGACACTTTCATGGGAGTAGCATATAACATTGCAGGGAAAGTATGGTATTGGACTACTAAAAAAACAGAAGAAACAAAACCAAAAAGATTGATCCAACGTTTTAAAATTGACCCAACAATACATGCATACTGCTTACTTTCTCATTCATGACTGGCTTATGGCCGCTGTCCATCCTTTCTACCACTAATATATCAGAGAAGTATTAATTTTGAAGTTCAAAGGTGGTCTACAACATATTGCATATTGAATAATACATTTATAAAATAGGGTTCCTGACCCCAAAAATTGTGTTGTTTTCTGAAAAATATTTTGAACTAACAAGTTTTGAAATCAGTTACCGACTTGATATAAATAATTTGTAGACATAAAATGATATGTCTGAATCGTGACCCCAATGTACCACCAGGCTCCAGAATTTTTTTTAGTGGGGTCATTTGATAACTTATTTTTATAGTAAATTGTTATTTATAAATTTACTAAAAAACGACATATATTTCTTTTAACATATAACTAGTCTTTAAGAAAAATTCGAAATAAAGAGTATATCTATAGTGGTGGAGCCAATTTATGCCTAGAGGGGCAACTGTTCTCCCTCAATTTATTTTTTAAATTATACTTTTACTTATATTTTAAAAATATTTTTCAATTTGATTATGAAATTACACCATCTTGAACAATTTAATGTTTAAATATTAGGTTTCAATTTATTAATATTGTCTTTTTTTTATGAATGATTAATACCATACAAATATGAAGATGACTCATTTTTCACCTCATAATGTGTTCTTCTATAGTCCTCCATCTTTTATGGGTTGGCCACAAGGTGCCGTACAATATAAGTGTGAGATTAATACTTTCGTGTATTAGTCGTTAAAATTTAAATAAAAATTATAGATTCCGTGATATTTAGGCATTCATGTATGTTATAGATATAAAAAGATTATACAAATAAGCTTTTTGTCCTAAATGTGTACAAATTCCTAGAAATTGGAAGTTTATTTTTATTTTTAACAAGGTGCTTTAAAATTTTCTTATTAAATATCATCCCTTTTTTTTTTTTTTTTTTTTTTTTTTTACCTTATTAGATATTTTAATGGGGTCAAATTATACATATATAGTGGGGTCAAGTCCTATGCAATTTAAAATTTTTTTAAAAATAATACATAGTTAAGGGTAGTTTTTGCAAGTTGAGTAGGTCAATTGATCCCACTCTCATCAACATGGTGCCGCCCATACTCACAAAAATATCACTGTCATTTGGTGAAAATTTTGGTGAGGCCAGGATACTATTTGTCTAACCAATCCTTGTGTCATGAATTCTAAATCCAACCAATACTATTAGTTACTAAGTACCAATCCAACTTCTAAGAACATAAAAATTTTCTAGGAAAACAGGGCCCCATAACAGGAAAACCAAAAAAAAAAAAAAACAAGGAAAAAAACGCAGATTTTTTCTCTTCATCAATCTTCCAAGAGCTCGTCGGCGGCATGTCCTTCAGCTTTCGACCAATGGGAGGAAAGGCCAATAACCTTCGACTCTAGAGTCTGAACTGAAAATGAGATTGGACAGTAAAATGCTATTTTTTAAAAAAATTTGTGTAACATTAAATGTTTTTGTAATTAAGAGTCATTGTGACGGGTATTCTATTTAAAAATGAAAGGTTCCCATCTGACGAGAATTTTGAGCAGTACTAATTAGCTTGTTAACGATAAGACTTGCACTGCCGTCAAGGATCGAAATAGAAAACAGTCTCTAGAGTGCATAAATCTAATCCTATCCGAGCTCCATTAATGGCTGTGGGAGTCTCCTTCACTTAGGTTGTCTAATTATTTCTTTTAACAAACTTGCAGAAATTAAGGGACTAATAGATGATTCAACTATCATGACAGAAGTTAGTGAGACAAAAAGCCAAAAGGTCAGGCGTGGTGAAACAAATTGTCAAAAGGGCTTATCCAGAAAACGACAGTCCCATTATCTAACAAATATAGGAAATGGGATTTGGGATGATTTTGTTATCGACAAATCTCGGTTGAGATCAAAATAAAATTTTGACAAACAAATGAATGAGACAAGATTGCAAATATCATTATTTTGAGTTTGCAATGATCTCACTTTGGATTAGGAAGTCTTAAAAGTGTTAAGTTGATTAGTGAGAAATTTGACTAAAGATGTAGCTTCGACCTACCTCTCCCACTAATGTGGTGGACACTTCCGGCAGCTAAACCAAAATATATATATATATATATACATATATTGGGGTACATCATACATGCATGTTTAGTTCCATAAGAGAGGAAATTCACCTTTTTTTTTTAATATTTTTTGAGTTCAACTGTCAAAGGTGTCCAGATCAGCTTACAACCACCGGTCTAATTTTCTCTCTAGTACAGGAAGGCCATTCACGCTAAGATTAGAGTATTAATAAGAAATAAATCTCTTGTCGCCAACTTGTGTACTTATCAAGAATCAAACTCTTGATCTCTTAAAAATAAACTAAGAGCCCTAACCAACTGAGTTAATCAGTTAGTTGAAAATCCAATTTTCTTGTCCAAGAGAAAAAAGAGAAAAAAAAAAAAAAAAAAAAACCCTACTGAAACTTCAAATCCCTATCTCCTCTTTTTTTCCTCTCAACTCTGGAAATCAAAATCAAGAAAAAAAAGCAGTAATGCATTGGATAGGGATTGCACAAAGTCGGGTATTTGATGAATAAGCGATGGCTAGACAGCTTGTTTTTCCAAACACTTCCTACCCGGAAGAAGATAATTACAATTACTTTTCGTCTTCCGTCGAGCTTGGTTATGTAACATGAATTTTCTCATTCTATGCTTAAGAATAAAAAAATATATAAATTTTTATTGCTGGAGCTAACCCTACTCTTTAACACCAAAGCATGTAATGTTTAGAACCCAAATTTATTAAAAAAAAATAAAAAAATAAGAAAAAATAGAACAAAATGAAAAAAAAATTCTCTCTTTTTTCTCACATTTTCCTATCTATCACCAAATCCTAAATCTAAACACAGCCTTGTGTCATTTTTCGCAACTCGTCACGCTTGCTAGACAGAGTGGCAATATACTATCGTTGAATCCAACACAGGTAAGAAGTAGGCAAAACAATATTCTAATTCCCAATCTTTCATCTTCTCTCCATGATCAAATGGACCATCAAATAGAAATACGGAACCATCCTCCACTTATTTCCTGAGTTGCTCTTAACTGCTTCATCTTTCTCTTTTATAGCAGTGGGTAAGAACTATGAACTGATTTCCTGATGCTTAACGCGATCGAGTGGATATTGAAAAACACACCGAAACAAAAAAAAAAAAAAATCCACAGGAAATACAATGAGCAAGTCCGTAATTTCAAGTTTGCAGCATACATGTGCGGACTGAAAGTGATAAAAATCTCCTCCATATAGAAAACCATGCTTAAATGCTCGCAAAATGTCTCAAATTCCATCACAGGTGACACAAGAATGGCTACAGACTGGTCGATGCACCATACTTGCAAGCAGTTGATGGGACCGAGACTAACGGAGAGTTTAGACTAAGAATACCAGATGTTTGACAAGCAATTCACTTTATATACTAACAAGAATATGCCACACAGTTCACTACTTCACATAAGTTGCAGAAATACTCCCAGGTAAAGGGTCTTAGGAGTTTTGTATTAGATCGATCAGACAAAGCTTAGGGAACATGAATTACCAGGAAATTAGAACACCAAGATCATAATCTCAGGCATTTACCCTTGATCTTCTGTACAGGTCCAACACCTTATATCAATCCTCAACCTTCACGAAAAATCTCGAGCAATTTGCTTTCAACTCTTACCACGGTTCCTTCGCCTCCATATTGCTGGATGGATAGAACATATGCATCAATGTTAATTAGTTCCTGTTCCGGCATTTCTCCACAGCCCTAGGAGCTGCACACGAAACCAAAGTTTCTGAGAGACACATTGATAGCATCCAGCCTACACAAACACGAAAGTAAACACACACCCAAAAAAAAAAAAAAAAAAAAAAAAAAAACATAAAAGCAACTCAAAACACAAGCAATCAAGCATCCTAGAATCCATCAACATATCCTAACATCTGAATTCGTCGGATCTGTCACATCCCCAACCTAATTAAACACAAATTAATATTACATTAAGTAGGGCGTGATCACACAAGTCACCGTACCTGCAAACGACACCTTACCATACCCCAAAAGGTAAACCACAAAATGACTAAACAGATATTCATATACGAACTAAGCATTCATACCGTATGATACAAGAAAAGTAAATCATAGATAGCTCAAGAACCACGTGTCCCTGATTTCACGAACAGACTTGCTAATCTTATAGCACAATATATGGAAGCTTAGATGGCAAGACCAACACCAATGAGTACTACTTTGCATGAACAGTTCATAAAACTGAATCTGCCAAACTTTGTGGGGGCAACTGATCTATTGGTAGCCGAAGAATGACTCAAAAAGTTAGAAGCTATCTTTGAGGTGATGGGCGTAACGGATGTACAAAAATTATCTTTGGCTACATTTATGTTAAAAGGTGAGGCAAGGAATTGGTGGGAAGCCATGATGAATGTTCAACCTGAAGGAGGACCGATCACATGGCAACGTTTTGTGATAATTTTTAATGAGCAATACTTTCACTTATCTATTATTATTAGAAAAAGCAGGAGTTATCACACTAAAACAAGGGAGCATGTCGATAGTGGAGTATGTAGAGCATTTTATAGCTTTGTCCAAATTTGGACCTGACTTAGTACGCGCGAATGATGCAAAATGTTAACGGTTCAAACAGGGACTAGAGTTATCGATCCGGTCTTGAGTATCTCCATTTGAGTTAACAAGGTATGTAGAGCTGGTGAACAAATCTAAAATTGTGGAACGGGATGCGAAAGAATATTCGGACAGACAGGAACAATTTAAAAAGAGAAGATTTGATTCAGAAGCTGAAATATCACGACAGAAGCCTTTAGAAATGGTGACAACTGTAGAACAAAGTCGAGCACAATCGAATCTTAGAGTGGGAGGTGCAAGATCTAATAGTTCGATGGGTACAAAGTGTTTTAGGGGCAGAGGATTAGGGAGGCCACCATTTAGACCGAATGGTTCCAGAGCGGGAAACATTGAAGGGATCGTTTGTTATAGATGTAGGGCTGAGGGACATGTGATTCGGGATTGTCCGATACCGTGGTCTAATACATGTTATCAATGTGAGCAACCGGGACATAACGAGATATTGTACCCAGAATCCTGCGACAACAACATCAGTAGATAGTGTGATTGGTGGTGGTGGTGGAAATAAGGGAGGAACAGAAAGTGCACAATGGGGACAAGTCACTACGCTTGAATCATGCACTCAAGCACGAGTCTATTCCATGACACTAAGGATGCGCAGGCTACTCCTAATGGTGCCATCCTTTTTTAACTGCTGGTAATCAATACACAATCTCATGGTGCCATCCTTTTTCTTCACAAACAAAACTGGTGCTCCCACGGCTATACACTTGGCTGAATGAATCTCTTATCAAGCAAGTCTTGCAACTGAAGTTCTACCTCCCACAATTCGAATGGTGCCATTCTATACGATGAAATTGACATTGGTGTTGTTCCCGATAACAATTCAATAAAAAATCCACTTTTCTGTCTAGTACCACCCCTAAAAGCTCATCTGGAAAGACATCTAAAAAGTCTTGAACCACAAGAATATCTAATAACTTCAGTTCTGATTTGGTAGTGTCAACGAAATGTACAAGATACCCTTCACATCCTTTCTGCAACAACTTCTTAGCTTCTAAAATTGATATCAAAAAAGTTAAAATTACATCTCTTTCCCCTTAAAATCTAAATTCTGCTTCATTCGGCATTCTAACAAAAGAAACAAGAGAAGCAAAGAAGATAAAAAAAGAAGAGAGGAAAAAGAAAGAGAGAAGGAGAGGCAGAGATCGAATTCCTCACTTAAGGTAATTGAACTAGAATAGGAGATTAGAAGCTATCTTGAAGCAGTAAAGCATCAACCATGACTGTTGTCCAGAATCTAGGCAGGAGCAGTCACTGTTAACCCTGTTTTCAAAACTTTAACAAGGTCTGATCTAAATTATTAAACAATGATTGGAAAAAGCACGAAAAACCCTTTACTTTAGGCTTAAAGTTTGCGTAGTTTGATTAAGAATTGAGAGAGAAAACTCTATCCAAATTTGAAAGAGTTTCTACTGCGAAAATCTGCAAAAAAAACAGCCACTTTCGAAGGTTGTTTGGCCTATCTAAATATCTTATTCCAAGCTAAATTTTTGTACACTTGAACTTTGAAATCTTAAGAAACTTTGGGCTTTGGTTTCAGCCAAAAATGTTAATATTTGAATTATGATGATTTTTTAAAGTTTAGCTGCCACCGCAGAATTCTGATGATGCCCAGATCTACAACCTCTAGTTTGACAAAACATTGGACCAAGTTAGAGTAGCTCAAAAATTATGAAATTTTTATTGTATCTAGGAGAAAACTTGATGATAATCTATACCAAATTTCAAGTCATTTAGATGTCGTTTACCTATATTACTAATTTATCAAAGATAAATCATCTACTATTGAATTTTCGTTTCTGCAGCACTGCCCTATTTTAAAAAATACCAAATAAATACTTAGGCATGTTCAAAAAAATGCAATTTGGTCTGGATACTCTCTGAGATGTTTATTTTGTGTTCTCAAAGTTTTAGAATTTTTTAGTATAAACTCACGAAATTATGTCCAAATTATGAGGCTTTTGTCAGTTTTGGTAGATTAGAAAACTTAATGTATTTTGGTGCTTTTCAATTATTGCATTACATTGGGAGTTTAATTGAGTTTATCATAAGTATTTCTAATACATAATTTCAGTTCTATAAATTATTTAGGGTGTATATATTAGATTGATTATTATTGGTGAATTATATATTGAAATTCCTAAACTAACACAGTTGAGGTGATAGAGGCTCACGGAGGACAAGAGCCATCAACATCAACCGAAGCCTAATCATACAATTGTGTGAGTGCGGTGACAGGTGGGATTTATGATAATCTTATTTATATTGCTTGTCTTTGATATGATTGGTGATGGTGATTATATCTATGAGGTGATTATATGTATGCGATAAAATTGATTATGGTATATTAGAGGTTATATATAAGGTGGAGGTAACATTGCATACATTCATCTTGTGTGCATTGCATTGCATAGAAAAAGGTTTTGCCGATATGGGGGTAACCTAAGGTTTAATTGTTTTTATTGATGATATATTGGTTTATTTCCATAGTCAAGAAGAACATGAGAATCATCTGAGACTTCTATTGCAAACTTTGAGGGAAGAACAATTATATGCCAAGTTCCACAAATATAAATTCTGGTTGGACAGAGTAGTATTCTTGAGCCCTGTGATATCTACGGAGGGAATTAATATGGATCCAAAAAAGATTGAAGTTGTGATTAACTGGGGACAACTGAAGAATGTTTCAAAAGTGAGAAGTTTATTGGGCTTAGTTGGCTATTATCGAAGGTTCATACAAGACTTTTCATCTATTGCAGTTCATTTGACTCGGTTGACGCGCAAAGAGACAAAGTTTGACTAAACAAATGATTGTGAGCGTAGTTTTCAAGAATTAAAAATCAAATTGACTACAGGACCAATATTAACCATTTCTTCAAGTAAGGGTGATTTTGTTATTTACAGTGATGTTTCACATCAAGGATTATGTTGTATTTTGATGCAAAAGAAAAGAGTTATAGCTTATGCGTCAAGATAGTTAAAGACACATGAAAAAAACTACCCTATACATGACTTGGAATTGGCAGCAGTGATGTTTGTATTGAAACTATGGAAACATTATTTGTACCGCAAATCTTTCGAGATATACACAGATCATCAAAGTTTGAAGTATTTATTTACTCAACAAGACTTGAATGCACGGCAGAGGAGATGGATGGAATTGATTAAAGATTATGAATGTGTAATTCATTACCATCTAGGAATAGCTAATGTAGTAGCTGATGCTTTGAGTCGGAGGTCTTCAAGTAGACTAGCTTGCATGCAATGTCATCGGGGAAGAATTATATACAGAAATGACTTTGTTGGAAGTGGAGTTTGAACAAAAAGGTAAGGGTGTCATGTTAGCTCATTTTCGGGTGAGACCGTTGTTAATTAATCGCATCCAGGAACTTCAAATGCAAGATGAGCGATTAATGAAGATTATGCAATAGGTGATGGAAAAGGTGCGCACTGATTTCTCTATTCTTGATGATGGTACTTTGATGTTGAGAAATCGTTTTTGTGTACTTAATCATTCGGTTTTGAAGAATGAAATTCTGAAGAAGGCGCATCACTCACTATATACTATGTATCCGAGCAGCACCAAGATGTACAAAGATTTTCAGGAGATATTGGTGGCCAGATATGAAAAAGGATATTGCTGAATTTGTGACAAAATGTTTAACTTGCCAACAAGTGAAAACTAAGCATCAAAGACTGATAGGTTTATTGCAGCCTTTCTCGATACCCTAGTAGAAATGAGAGCCTATCACTATGAATTTTGTTGTGGGACTACTAAAAACTCCTAGTGGACATGATTCTATATGGGCTATTATAGACATATTGACCAAGTCAGCTCATTTTCTTCCAATAAAGGTTGCTTATACGCTAGATCAATATGCCAAGTTATATGTGAAGGAGATTATCAGACTGCATGGAACGTCAGTATCTATAGTTTCGAACAGAGATCCAAGGTTTACTTCGAGATTTTGGTTTAGTCTTCAGCAAGCTATGGGTATATCATTGAAGTTTAGTACGACCTTTCATGCTCAGATAGACAGACAATCTGAAAAGACTATCCAAACTTTAGAAGATGTGCTACGAGCTTGATTTTAAAGGTCGTTGGGGTGATTACATTACTTTGATGGAGTTTGCGTATAACAACAATTATCAATCTAGCATTGGTATGGTAGGAGAAGTAGGACTCCAGTATGTTGGAGTGAAGTTGGTGATCCAAGACACAACTGAAAAAATTAAGACAGTTTAAGAGCATTTGAAGGTGGCACAGAGCAAATAGAAAAATTATGCAGATAACCGACATTATGAACTTGATTTCAAGGTGAGAAACCAGGTGTTTCTTAAAGTTTCTCTATAGAAAGGCATTCTAAGATTTGGAAGGAAAGATAAATTGAATCCAAGATAAATTGAGCCATATATTATTGTGGAAAGAGTTGGTGTTGTGTCTTACATGTTAGATCTACCTCCGAAAATGTCCAAGCTATGTAATGTTTTTCATGTATCTACATTAAGGAAGTATGTGTCAGATCCGTCTCATGTGTTGGTTCAGCAATCGGTTGAGTTAGCCGATGATTTCAGCTATGTTGAGGAGCCAGTTTAGATTTTAGACCGAAGAGAACAAATACTTCGCAATAAAGTGATACCATTGGTAAAAGTTTTGTGGCGAAGTTAAACGGTGGAGGAAGCTACTTGGGAGAGTGAGGAGTTAATGCAAAAATAAAATCCGTACTTGTTCCCATCAGGTAAGAGAATTTTAGAACGAAATTCTTTAAGGAGGAGAGAATTGTGAGATCCCAATCTTATAATTTCATCAGTAAATAATTATATTTATTGCATGGGTAGGTAATATGTAAAATTATATAGGTACATGTGTGTGTAATTCACTTACTTACTACAAAACTCATCATACTTCATTAGCCTTAATGTGGCGCATTCTTGATAACGAATAATCACTCATTGAGCCAACCTTATCTAAATTTACGCACAAATGTGGGTGATACTTCTATTGCATTGAGACATTCATGATATATATATATATATATTGATCATTTATACTTAGGTATGCATTGTGGTGCCTCTTTATCATTCTTTATGAATTTGATTATCTGCCGTGAGCACATTGACTTTTAGCTCACGCCCACACAGACTTTGTTAACATGTGAGCTAAGGATAGAGTTCAGTTCACTGTAATCCTAGTCATTGCCGCGGTGGCTTCTATGTTGGTGTCAAGAGTGTCGAGTCTTGAGAGCGAGCTTTTGTTACTTTTCTTTTGTTTCTTACCGTGTTTTGTATGAGACATTGGGTCTTAATTTTATATAATACTTTATGTCATGACTCCCCTCCTGACTCTTGTTGTGCCATACTTTCTACACTAAATCAAAATAAGTACACAAGATACATAGCGCTCACACTAACCGACATTAACAATACCTTAAGGTTCACTGCACTCCTAGATAATAACTCCACTAAGTATCCATACCGCACAATATAGGAAAAGTAAACCATGG
The DNA here is from genome assembly GCA_033060915.1 of Euryodendron excelsum. Classification (NCBI taxonomy): domain Eukaryota; kingdom Viridiplantae; phylum Streptophyta; class Magnoliopsida; order Ericales; family Pentaphylacaceae; genus Euryodendron; species Euryodendron excelsum. Next base: position 33,976,144 of record CM065391.1, on the reverse strand, counting down.
GCTACATCATTACAAATGACATAAAGTATTATATCAAATCAAGAACCAATGTCTCATACAAAACACGGCAAGAAGCAGAAGAAAAATAGCAAAAGCTTGCCCCTAAGACTCGACACTCCTGACACCAACATAGACGTCACTGCGGCGATAACTAGAACTACAGTGAACCAAACTTCATCCTTAACTCACCTGTCAACAAGATCTGTGTGGACGTGAGCTAAAAGTCAACGTGATCACGGTAAATAATCAAATTCATAAAGAATGATAAAGATGCACCACAATGCATACCTAGGTATAAATTATCAATATATATATATCATGAATGCCTCAATGTGATAAAAGTATCACCCACATGTGTGTACAAATTTAGATAACGTTGGCCCAATGAGTGATGGCTCGTTATCAAGGATGCCTCATATCGCTCGTTATCAAGGATGCCTCACATCGACACCCTCTTTGGGTTAACCCCACATCGGTTAAATCTCAGGTTAACCCCACATCGGCAAAACCTTCCTTTACGCAATGCAATATAAGGCACACAAGATGAATGTGTGCAATGCCACCTCCACCTCATATATAACCTCTAATATACCATCATCAATTTTACTGCATATATATAATCACCTCATAGATATAATTATCAACACCAATCATATCAAAGATTATCATAAATTATCATAAATTCCATCTGTCATCGCACTTACATCACTGTATGATTAGTCCTTGATTGATATTGATGACTCTTGTTTTCCGTGAGCCCCTATCACCTCAACCGTATTAATTTAGGAATTTCAATACATAATTTAGCAATAATGATCAATATAATGCATACACCCCAAACAAGTTATAGAACTGAAATTATGTATTAGAAATACTTATAATAATCTCAATTAAACTCCCAATGTAATGCAATAGCTGAAAAGTACCAAAGTACACTAAGTTCTCTGATTTGCCAAAACTGATACAGGCTTCATAATCTGAACATAATTTCGTGAGCTTATACCCAAAAATTTTAAAATTTTGGGAACACAAAATAGACATTTCAAAGAGTATCCAGACCAAATTGCACATTATTTTAACATGCCTAAGTATTTATTTGGTATTTTCTAAAACAGGACAATGCTGCAGAAATGAGAATTCAACAATAGATAATTTATCTTTGATAAATTAATAACATAGGTAAACGACATTTAAATGACCTGAAATTTGGTACCGATTATCATCAACCTTTCTCCTAAATACAATAAAAATTTCATAATTTTTGAACTACGCTAACTTGATCGAATACTTTGTCAAACCAAAGGTTGCAAATTTGTGCAAATCTGGACATCAGAATTCTGCAGTGACAGCTTAACTTTGAAAAATCACCATAATTCAAATATTAAACATTTTTTACTAAAACAAAAGCCCAAATTTCTCTAAGATTTCAAAGTTCAAGTGTAAAAAAATTCAGCTCGGCTTAAGATGTCTAGATAGGCCAAATAGTCTTCGAAAGTGGCTGTTTTCTACAAATTTTCGTAGTAAAAACTCTTCCAAATTTGGACAAAATTTTCTCTCTCAATTCTTAACTAAACTACACAAAATTTGAGCCTAAAGTGAAGAGTTTTTCGTGCTCTTTCCAACCACGATCTCAGAATTTAGATCAGACCTTATTAAGGTTTTAAAAACAGGGTTGACAGTGGCTGCTCCTGCCTATATTCTGGACAGCAGCCATGGTTGATGCTCCACTGCTTCAAGACAGTTTCTAATTTCCTATTCTAGTTCAATTTTACAGGCATGCAAGATCAGGAGCTGAACAATTGAAAGGATAACAATTACCTTAAGTGAAGAATCCAATCTTTATCTCTCCTTCTCTCTTCCCTTTTCCTCTCTTCTCTTCTATCTTCTTCTTTTCTCTCTCTCTCTCTCTCTCTCTCTCTCTCTCTCTCTCTCTCTCTCTCTCTCCAAACACTTGTTAGATAAATGTATATCTAGGTATCCCCCAACATTTCCCCACCTCATCACTTACATACTACATGTCATACCTTCATTAGTCTATACTAATGCATTCTTACATTAAGTAAAACATTTTAAGACTAATGAAGTATGATGAGCTTTATAGTAAGTAAATGAATTATATACATATGCACCCATATAATTTTACCTATTACCTACTCATGCAATAAATATAATTATTTACTGATGAAATTATAAGATTGGAGTCTCACATGATCAGTGTATATATTGGCGATGTATCAGAAATAAAGGAAATAAAAGAGCAATTTTGCAGGCCAATCTGTCAAAATATCCAAATTTACTATTTGAAATTGAAATTAAAACACAATTTCTGGACAAAAACTTCATTCTCTAGCAATTAGATTTTCTTGGTCGATATGCATCAGACAAGTGCTGGGAACTGCAAAATTTTTCATGACCTCGCTATAGTGCACACGCATAATACCAAAAAAAAAAAAAAAAACTGATCTGATTAGCAGAGACTAATCTACGTTATTAGAATAATACCTTTAAAATCTCTCTGGTTTGATCCCGAATAGCAACAGCTATAAATTTCAAAATCCTTTTACTTTGATATCGAACAGTAAGCAGCAGCGACAAGCATGAATCAATTGCTCAAACTCAACTTTCGGATTTCTGTTGTACCTCTCGTATACGCTTTACTCTAAAGAAAATGAGCTCACAGCTGCTAGGGTTTCTCTCCCTCACAAAAATATGTATATCTCAATTATGAACAAGTATAACCCTAACTACTCTTATAGGGCGTATATATAGAGATTACAACAAAAACTATATGATTAGTATAACTAGGATTTCCTACACAAATATAGATTCATAATCCAACCAGGATTAATCCCTATTTACGTAAATTATAATTTATACCACTAAAGAATTATAATTGCACTTCCTGCCATACTAGGAATTTATTTCAAACTCCATATTATTAAATGCTTATTTGTCTCCCCACATTAAGATTATAGATACTCGTCTATTAAATTAAATTTAATAAACTTATTTAATTCCTTGAGACATTCCACTTAATTTATTTGATATGTCGGATTCATAATCTACCTGCAAGGTTTGACATAATCAAAATTTATAAGCTTCCTGAAGGGGGTATCATCAATCCCTATACCGGGACGTGAATTTCATCAATAATTAATATTCACCATACACGTAATGTTATCGTCTAACTCACTGAGTTTATTGACCCACAAAGCATCTCACTCTTCTGTGAATCAAAACAATAAACACTACATGCACGTGTCTATTTATTATAATAGAATTAAGAACTTAAACACTCATAGTAATCATGAGGTATTAATTGTTTTATATAGTAAACATAAAAACAATTATCTCAACACGGTCCTATTCAATACACACAAAGTGTACTAGTGCAAGGAGTTGAAATTATACCGTTTTTCATAGTCAAGACAGATCTATTAAAACCTTGTACTATAGTCCTACTGATGGTGTATCCAGTTTCATCTAAAACCGTGAATGATAAATTTATATTTTATAAGAACTGACGATCTAATCTTTTGTGTATAAGATGTACTCTACACACCAAATCATCTACTATATAAAATAAGAGACATGCATAATCAATAAATAATACAATGCAAACATTGATCATACAGATTCTCATTAAAATGAAATAACCAATTTATTAATAAATACTAAAGCCATTTCAAAAAGCATGTCTTTTAGTACATATTCCTAACAATAGACAAGCACTTTCTCAAAACAACTTTCCAATTCCTGGGATGAACACAAAACAGCATCCAAGGAAAAACAGGTGAAGGTTACAACAAAAGAGAATTACTCACAACAGGATTTGCCTTTTGTTTTAAAACAGTTAAAGGTTAAAATAGCTTCAAAATAAACAAATGGACCACCAATAAACGCACCTAGGCCAATAGCATCAGAACTCTTCATGATCCTCAGCCTCTTGCAAGTATCAATAAACATCCTGTCATAGGTCCAAACATGAATTAGACTCCAAACACGAATTAGACTCCAAACACAAAATGCAACTTAGCAAAGAATACATTGGAACAATTTATATTACATTGGATTTTGTCAATCAAAATTTTAATGCTAAAGAAGTGCATCAAAGGAAAACTATGACCGGAAGCTACATAAACAATCTCATTAAAATTAGGCTGGAAATATTTTAATGCTCACAATGAGAACACCTTGGATGATTGAGTTCATAACAAGATGGAGGAATATTATTGAAGGATCTAAATTATTGAGCTACATGAGAGCGATCTCTCCAGACTATTTCCCCAACAGACGGCATCCGAAAAATAAGCTAGGAATCCCTTTTCAATCATTTTGAGGAAAAGTAGAGCAGGTATAAACAAGCACCTATACAGATATGGTGCAGGAGCAATTCTAACTTTGGGTTTTCCTGCAATTCTATAAAACGTAGGACACTCCTCCCCATTGTGGGCTTGTATATGGGACAATTGTTGACAAGACACCAATCTACACCAATGTTCAACAGTAGTCTCAAGACTTACAAAAGTGTCCACACTCCACAATCATTTATTCAAGAAATGTCGAAAAGCCAAGTGGTACCATAAGTTTTTCCTTTCTCTTTTAACACTTGTCTCAACACTTTCTTGTTAGATAGCTTGAAATGCATTATTGGTTTCAGAGTCTTGCCCATCTATGTGCACGTTCACCAACTGCATAGCTTACTCAAATGCAAGGAATATTTTCCTTTATGGCCAACGAAATAGTAATGTATCTTATCATTAGAATAAGAGAATTCCCACATACACACATGAGTCTTAATCAATTATATAAATGACAACTTGTGAACAAAAAACAAGCAAAAGTTATCAGAACACAAGAAGTGGATCAAAGCTTACTCCCAAGGGACATCACCCACAAGCATCCAGTCAGAATCCTTGTCCTCATAAGTAAGAACATATTCTGATCCATGCAGCAGATCCTTCAGCTTGCTTTCATTCAGCATCTCCCTGCCCGAGGCTCCATGAGATCCATATTGACCTGTTATCATACCAAAACCACAATAACTGGATCCATGCAAATGTCTTTAAAGTGCAAAAATAAGATCAACATACATTGCATAAATATCGAGCCCACCTACTACGACCATTGTGCCAAATTTAAATTCTAAAGTAGCATACCGATGGTAAAACAGCTAAACATCTTCTCAAGGGCAGAAGAGAGCTCCTGATATGCAGAGTAAGTTCTCAAGTCCACTTTCCTGAGATAAGGAGCACCATCCATGCTGACCTTAACAAGTAAAGCACCAGACCCTGCTTTTCCTTCTACTTCATCAGTGTTCTTCGAAGTAGTGGCCAACGTATTCTTCCGAAATGATCTTATAGGTGGCCAACCAACGACCTGTGCCCTGTCATGATCAAAGATGAAGACCATTCCCTAGGTTAAGCTCACTTTCTCACGAAACACCTCTTTTTCAAGACATCTACACTTACTTGGTACCAGGTGCACTGCTATTGTTGTTTGGAGCACCAGTACGATTTGGACCATTCTCATTGGCAGCGCAAGGCCACCCCTGGGACCCATGTTGAGGCACTACCTCTTTCATTTTGTCTGGCTGAGTCCCAGAGTTATCTCTTGCAGTACCAGATTTCAAAACCAAGTTTGGAGTAGCCCTAGGTGATAGCATAGAATTAACCTCAGAATTAGCAGCAATTTTTCCCTATACCACATATTGGGTAATTTCAATGTTAGACATTTCTGCAGAAAGCATCCAATTTCTTCAGGCGAATAAAAAAAAAAAAAAACACAGCATTTTTCACCTCTGAGAATCCATCCATAGCATCAGAGAACCCTCTTTTGTTGCCTGAAACAACTGTCTTATGGGATAACGAGTGATTGTTATCCTTTGAAGAATGCAAAGGGAAAAGTGGCTTCTCACTAAGTTTTGCCGAGCTTTGCAGGCAGAGTTCTGTATCTCTTTCAGGGGATTGGGATCCAGGAAGCCCAAGCCTCAGGTCTGTTGCCCTCAAATTCAAACAGCAAGTATTGTCTTCAGACAAAGTAGAGATTGTAGAGCTGCCCACGGAAGAACAATCTGATAACCCCATATAGTTATGCTCTTTTAATTCTGACCCATTCTGGCACATACTGTCCATGGAAGCCGAAGAAGCCGAAGAAGTGACATTGCTCTGACCCTCCTCCACAACTCCAAGCAGAGAAGGAGACATAAGAATTCAGAATCAAGATCTAATATCTTTGAAAACTGCTTTCAATAGGAAATTTGAATTAGAATTTTAACCCTCCATTTGAGGATTCCAACACAAGAAAAAAACTGATAAAAACACAACCAAAAACTTCAAAGGAAGGAAAAAGAAAATGCCAATGCATTAATAAAAGCTGGCTACGCTTGTTAAACAAACCATCCAATAAAAAATTCCTTGAATAACAAATTCTAGGAATTTTCCCTTTCGTATAAAAACATGGTCACACAATATGTTCTCTTTTCAAAAGTAGATGATAAAAAGAAAATAATAATCATAGTATATGTAACCCCAAATCTATAGAGATGCAAAAGTTGTACGAAAAAGCATGAAGTTCTCTTGATCTTAGGAAGTTAGGTGTCTTTGATTTCAAAGGCAGTGAAGTTCAGGTATGCCATTAGATAATAACCAAACCTTTTGCTGTTCTACACATTTAGGAACTGATAATTTCCAAATATATATCAAAAGAAAGTTTACAATATTCAACGCAGTGAGCTAAAAATGAGACCACCCAAATTCATGAACAAGTCTATAGCAATTTCAGGAACACTCCTACATATTGGTACTAATCCCTAATTAATACCTCAATTAATGATAATTTCGACTAATTTTAAAAGTAAAAAGAAAAGGGTTTTAGTTTAGAGTCCAAAGATCCAAAATTACTTTACCCCAATCAATTAGAGGAATACATACAGTATACATATATGTACATGTTTATGAATATAAACATACATATAGACATACAAAAGTACCTTCTATTTAAGCAATTTAAACCTCAAAATAAGTCGAAAACGTAAAGCAAAATGCAATCTCTTACTTGAAATGCATCACAGAAGATACAAGATGAGAAAAACGTAGCAAATAAAGCTAGTAAGGTGAATTTGTATGCCTACATATCAGAACATAGATCTAAAGAATCAAACAACCAAACGCATGAAGAAGTGCGAAAGAATTAAATTTCAAGCGTAGAATAACAAAGCACACTAACACTAATACAAAGACTAAATATACGCGTACACACATATATATAGAGAGAGAGGGGGGGAGGAAAGTTACAGAAAATGAAGAGAGATTAATCTTGGGCCAAATAGGGTACGAAGAACTGGGTTGTGCGCTAAAACAGCTTAGGACTTTTTGGAAGAGAAGCTGAGGGTGGGGGATTTACCTGAAGAAGTTTCTGGATCAGTTGCTGGTGAGACAGAGAAGACGATGATGGACTAAGCCTTTCTTCGATTTTCAGAGAAATTGAGAGAGAGAGAGAGAGAGAGAGAGAGAGCTAAGGACCCTCCCTTTGGCAGAAGTGATGAAGGATTATTTGCTGTCCGATTTGAAGCACAATGCGAATAAAATAACACTTGGGATAAAACAAAATAAAAAGCCTTTATAAATTGTGCGTGAATTTAAAACAAAAGGTAAGGAAGAAGTATAAATATAAAATAAAGTAAAACCAATTAAATTCTTTTTTATTTGATCGATTGGAAAATAAAAATAAATAAATATGTATTTATCAAAAAAATTCACTTTGTTGTTTTGTTACTCAAAAAATAAAAATACATATTTAATTTTATTTTCTAATACTTTTAAAAATTATAACTTTTCTATCGTGACTTCAGACTCGCTTAACATGTGCTGAACTCACTTTTTTTTTTGTAAGAAAATGAATGAAACAAAATAATTCACCTACAAATATACTAGGAAAGACTGCAATATGGAATTGACATTCAATTTTCAACTCCAACACAAACAACTGAAGTCCTCTTATGACAGTAATTGACTTGAAAGCTAAATATAAAGAAGAGCGTGTAATTACAAGAACCTTTATTTCTTGTTTCCAGCATTACTTACATATATATTTTATATGCAACACAATAAACTAAGTCTTTAACACCATCACTATCGACTATCGAGAGAGAGAGAGAGAGAGAGAGAGAGAGAGAGTTGCAAATTGACCCAATGCTAGCTTAGACTTCTTAGGGGAAAGCCAACTGAGTCTAAGAGAGTGAGACTCTTCATAGTTAAACAAAAGCCAAACCCAATATGGATTATAAATAGAAATGCAAATAATTGTGGCCTTGTAGATGGAAATGGGCAGAGTCCATCAGGTTTACCCAACTAATGTTTGGATAAGTTTGGATTTTCACATGTAGAGCACAAGTAGCTTTCGGCCTTTCAGTCATCTCTCCTCCAGTCTTCAGTACTTCTAGTTGGTTTAATTGACATAACCAAACAGCATGCAAATGATGAAGTTTGAAAGTTGTATAAATATACCCAGGGTAGTTACATTTATTTTTTTTTAATTTGAGCAAAAATTAATAATCGTAAACACATAACAATATTGGATTTAATTATAAAATAAATGAAAACAGTTAAAACTAACAATAATTTTGTTACAGGAATATTTTCATAATTTCATTTCTTTAAAATAAAATATTAAAAGATGATTTTGCCCTTTAATATCACGACAAAATTTTTCATTCAAGGAATATTTTTTATGCATGTGACATTTTTGTCATTTTATTAAATTTATTAGGATTTTATTAATTTTATAAATAAAATCAAATTATAATAGAGTTTTGTGTTTATTATCTGAATTTTACAAATCAGAAGGAAGTAACGTGTGATTACACCACTGCCCCGCATCCAATCAATTAAAGATTAGAACGCGTTCCAAACCCATGGCCCGCCATTGTCGTTTTCCCAAATTAAATTCAAGATAAATCCATAAAGTGACCGGAACTTTTTGGGCAGTGCCTTCCCGCAAAGACTTTTTTACCCCTAATGGATACTTTCATTTCGACAATTCATGGCCCGCCATTGTCGTTTTCTCAAATTAAGTTCAAGATAAACCCACAAGATGACCGGAACTTTTTGGGCAGTGCCTCCCGCAAAAAGACTCTTTTACCCCTAATGTATACTTTGATTTCAACCCTTCATGGCGCGCCATTGTGGTTTTCTCAAGTTAAGTTCAAGATAAACCCGTAAGATGACCGGAAATTTTTGGGCATTGCCTTCCAGCAAAAAGACTCTTTTACACCTAATGTATAGTTTCATTTGGACGTTTTGGAGCAGACTACTCATGCATACAAAACATGGGTGTGTGCCAAACGCTGTCGGCTAGCCATTTTCTTATGCAGTGGAACTGAGCAGTGGGACAGAAGCCAAAGGAACTGAGCAGCAAAGTAACTATGGGAAACAAAGAAAACACAATACTGGTTTAGCCCAATCTAACGATTTCAACCTCTTCTTACATGCAAATCATAATTTTAATGTCATAAATACCCCCTCACTTACATGCATGAGCCCTACCTAAGTGCTGTCAGATGCTGTAGCCTGTAGGCCACCAAAGTGGGAGCCTTTTACCTTTCTCTCCATTGGCAAAGGGCAAATATGTAAACTTAGTAAATAATTTTTTTTTTTTTTCATGGAAAGTGCACTGTTTTAATACCCTTGCGAAGGTTAGGTTTGTGAATGGATCGAGTTGGATTAAATTCGTGTTAAATTTAGAACCGATCCAATCTTGATCGGTTTTAAAATTTTAAACTCAGAATCGAACTGATCTTTTTAGAGAATCGAACCGAATCAATCTGAGTCGGTTCGAATTGGTTCGGTTCGATTTCATGTCTCGAATTTATTCAGGTCAATATTGGGTTGTTTCAGGTCAGATTTGCTTTTAATGATCAAAACGTGATTTTTTTATTAAAAAATTTTAAAAATAAAATTAATCTTGTATCCTAATTTTTTTAAAAAAAATAATAAAACGACATACAAATATGAATTAATAATAATAAGTTTAAATAATCATAATTTAAAGGCATATATAGAATATATGTAAACTTTTTTTTTTATAAATATAAGATTAGGTCTAGGTTTGGTTTTCGAGTTGATTCGAATTCAGAAAGTGTGAACTCGAAAACCAAACCGAAATGATCAAATTGGTCTTTTTTAGACCCAAAACCAAATCGAACCTTTTATTGATCCGAACCAAACCAAACCGATTTAGAGTGGTTGAATTTTTCAATTCTTTTCTGCACCCCTAATAAAGGTCATTTGTTTTATAACATGGTTGAGATTATGAGTAAATATATATTAAATTTGATACATTTACATTGTAAAAAATTTACACAGTATCAAAATATGATACACAATCACGAGTATTGTTTTTCGTACTTTTTAATCATGACATATTTTAGTGTCTAAACATTTACATTATCAATAAATATTAATGAAAAATAAAGTGAGTTAATTTAATCGGATCTGTATGGTTGGGATTAGAATAAAATAATAAGGAAAAGTTTGAGTAGAGACAGATGTGGAAGAGATTAGTGCAGGTGAGGGAAGAAAGCGGAACAGGTGGGAAGCGATATGAAGAGGTTGGGGCCCCGGGGGGAGAAGAAAGCGGATTTCGGAATAAGATTGTCTGGTTCGCCACGCCATCTTCACTCCCCTCGGAGATTATTAAATCAATCCCCACGCGCAGGTGCATTGAGCCTCGACGATACGCTCGAATTGTAATATGTTCGCTTGTAAATAAAAACAATAATATTCGAACTTGCTCTTAAAAATTCATTTAAGATTGATTTATTATATAAATATTTTTTTATTTATGAAGCTTAATAATTTTTTGAGTTTGATTTGATAAGCTCATATGTATTTTAAGACTTTCAAAAAAATTAAGTTCTATTTTTTTATAAACCAATTGTTTAAACCAATTTGCACGTACTTTAATTAATTTCGAAACTTATAAAATTTTCTCGTTCTGTAAAAGTTAAGTAATTATCTAGCCAAAAATTTTGAAAGTAATTTTAAAAAATTGATAATATTTAAAAAGAAAATTAAGTTACATGAGTTCCGTTATGGTCATGAAATTGTCTTGAGATAAATAAATATAAATATATTTTAAATTTTATTAAAATTTTAATCCATAGCTTAAAAAACCAGTTACTCGATTTGTTTTCTACGACCAAATTGACCCAAATTTCATTAGGATAGCATGTCACGCGCTCAAATATCGGTGGCATAGGAGTGGGAATTCGTCTATGGGGCAATATTTCAATGGGGGTGACTTATTAAGCAACATCATTAAGTACTTGCACCAGCATCGCACGCTTGACAGTCTTTAACATACGTGACATATTCTATAATATAAATACAGATACATACATGCATGCATATTTGACCACAGAGGCTCAATTGTTATCTGCTTAGTACCCATCTCAATTAAATTAAGAATATAAAACTCCATTTAGTTATAGATTCAGTTTCAATTTTTTAATTTTGTTTTTTAAAATTTGATAAAATCGCATTTGGCAGATTGATTCTAAAAATTATTTCCGTTGAAACCGCATTTGGTAAGTTAGTTTCGAAATTTATTTTTGAATTTTTTTTAGAAAACAATCCAGTTTCAAAAATCATTAAAAATGTGTTTTCTGAGTTTACAAAACCGTTTTCATACGAAAATGGAAACGATATGAAAACGATAGTATTTTTTATGGTCCCGTATTTTTGTTTTCGAGATCAAGAAAAACTAGATGTTCTCAAATTTTTTGGTTCCGAGAACACGAAAAACGAAAACGGAACCGAAATCGGAACCGGTTCCAAACAGGACCTAATATTTTATTATATTAGCAATATAAATTTATAATCAATGAAAAAAATTTTAATACAATAAATAACACATAAAAAAATTAAATATGCATAAGTACCGATGAACTTTGTACTACTGAACTTTTTTTTACCAACTTGTTCAAAATATACATCAGTTTGAAAATTATTTTGAGTATAGGTCATTACATGTCAATTCTTTTAGCAACACTTTAACTATAGATATTTTTTCATGAAGTTATACTAAGTCATATTGCTGTAGATCCTTATTTGGGGCCGTTCATTGAAAACTTCTCAAACTTGTCATCCTGTTACGAACTTGAAAAACAATATTATTGAGCACTGCCTTCATGTCTCTACTATTGTTAGTCATTAATCTATCATTTCTTTCTCTCTAGAGGAACTCTTTTGAGTTATTTTCCTAAACAATAATTTTTTTCATTAAAAACCTCTCAAACTTGCTATCCTGTTGCGAACTTGATAGACAATAACACTGAGCATACCTTTACGTCCCTACTATTGTTAGCCATTAATTTATTATTCCTTTCTCTCAAAAGAAAATAAATAGTTTTAACTTTTTTGAGTTGTTTTTTTAAACAACGATTTTTTAAGAAATTTAACTTTTTTGAGTTGTTTTTTTTAAAAACTAATTTTTAAAAAATTTTAACTTTCTTAATTATTTTTGTAAATAATAATTTTTTAAGAGACAACATTCACAAGAATAAAGTGTATGGAGTCGGATCGTTGGACCTACTTACCATTGGACAATTCGGATGTAGAGAAGCTATGAGATCATGGCCACTAGGAGTGGCCATGGCCGATGCCCGCTAGGTCCGTCGAAATGTATCAATGTTACATAAGATTTTGTTTGTTTACAGGCAAGATAGTTCTTAGTTTCAACTTGACATTTGGCTAGCATGAAGATCAACCGGAGGCTCACGTATAATATTTATATGTATATTTAAAAAAAACTTATTTTTTCTCTTCAGATCAAACCTAATAAAAAATATTTATTTTTTAAATTAAACCGTATAGTATATGTATTAAACATTTTACATATTATACTTTTGAAAAATACTAAATGAAAAATTAGATATCATTTGTTATAATTTAGTATATTATTAATTCTATAATAAATTTATAAAATTATAATTATAATAGGACAATTATTGTCCATTAAATTTATTCGACTGTATCAATTATAGAAAAAACTTATATAACTCATGGTCTATGCATCTTTACTAGTATTATGTTGTATATATTTGTGATATTTCTCTAATACTTGGTATATTTAAATTGTTAAACATACTCTTTTATAACTTTTTATTTGTACTCCATATATTAAATAAAAAAATTAAAATTTACCCATTCTTATATAAAGTATTGAAATAATAAAATAAAATTTATTTATCCACTACTTTAGTTTAGCTATTTGTTAATAATGTTTTAAAAATATTAACATATATGAGACAAAAATATTATCTACTAACATACATAAGAGGAAATTGTTATCTTATTTTTTGTCTCAACTTTTTAATCAATATTCGTATGATACCCGGATAATAAGATACTAGTATTTTCATGCCAAATTTTGTTACCGCATTTTTTTAAACAAATCATATTAAACTCATTTATATTACATATTATTTTTTTACCGGCTCGTATTTTGCTATGACTGGAGGAGCTTTTCCAATCATTTAATTTTGGTTTATGATTCTTGTATAATCAGACATGTGATTTTTAACAATGTGCTAAGATCAAAATGTTCATATTGGATTATGGAATAGAAAACTGTAACTACGGTCTAAAAGTGGTCCAACACTAGGCATGGCACACATGAAGCCTGCAGGCCTAGCTTGAAGTTTGCCCAGTGGGATTCAATTCTTTAGTGGCCTGGGTACGGCTGATCTGATCTAGGCCCATTACTTGAATTTTTTTCCTTTTCTCCAATAGACTATAAAAAGGACCCTTCATCTTTATTGAAGGCATCACGCATTCTCTTTTCTCTCTTGTTAATAAATTTCTCTCTGCCAAACCTCTCCATCTTATCTCTTACTTTCTTTGGTAAGTTTTTGTTTGTCTTTCCTTGACAATTGTTTATATTGTTATATTGTTTGTATTATTATTATTTGTTTATATTGTTATATTGTTTGTATTGTTATTGTTTGTGTTTTTGTTATCGTTTGTGTTTGTTAGCTGTAATATACTTGGGCGATTTTGATATCAGAGACATGTCTCTATACATGGTAACGTAAATTAAGGTACGTAATTCTGCGTATAAAGTTCGTATATACGGTTTATATAAAGTAGTGTTACTGTTTTTCTTTTTCTCCATTGCTCAAACAAGTAGTACAGTACCTAAGTCGTGCCTGATTTTGTTATCCCTTGTCTTATACCCGCGCAAAGGGGTGATATTGGGATGTGTCCGTAAGTCGTTGACAATTGTACTTGTTTGATCAATGGATGGTAGTCAGAAACACTAATGCTAGTTTATATTTTCTGTATAACGATATTTTATACAAGGAATTACATATTCTCTTTTAAAAATGATGAATCCTTTTCATCGAGCATCTTCTTCTAAGAAGATGATTAAGGCGGTTGAGGTAAATGAATACCCAGACCAATTAAAAACCCTTAATAAGTGGGTTATACTCTCTGTTCAACCTCCTCCTATCTATTAGATAGGTACTACTTTTGATTTGAAAGGCTTAAAAACTGTTAAAACAGTTGAACAAACTATAAGTTTAAATTCTGAAGAACAAACTATCTAACTTTTGGATACTATGGATCTCATAAGATATCAATAAATATAATTTTTTTACATATAGGACTTATACAAGTTGCCTTTAAGCCTCTTACCTTAAGTTGTTTACCAGCTAGTTTCTTAGCAGTCTTAAGAAGCGCTAGATGTCTTGATTGGAAATATTCCCTTATGGGAATTATGCAATCTAGTGTTGCTCATGGACCAGTCTACTTTAATGTCTGCCCCAATCTCCAACTATCTCTTACAGATACCAATCTATTGGATGCTGTGAGTTTGAATACCAAACTCCATGGTTATAATTTTTAATCAGGGTCTGAGCCATTGTGTCTCAGTTATAAGATTTATTTTAAAGTTCTTCACACTCTTGCACCTAATTGTAAGTTGTTTAGTCCCTTTGAAAATACTATTGTGATTGAATCTAATCTTCTTAGCTCTAATATAGCTACTAATTGTCAAATTACCTAGGACGAGGTTCACTTCCCAGACACATGGCAGCTTCAACTAGCTGTTCCACCTGCTCCACTGATTTAAGAAGAAGTAGATCAAATTATTCAAACTCCTGAAGGAGATATAGAGGTAAGATTTACTTTTAGAGCCTCTCAAGGATCGAGATCAAGATCTCTTTCCAGATCTTCTTCTACTAGATCTTTAATTCCTCCTTATTAGATTTCTTTTCCAGAAACTTCTAGAATCTCTACATCTAGACTTTCTAAAAATATTGAGTCTGTTAGAATTTCTAATCAACAAATTTCACATAGAATTTCTAAATCTTCAGTAGAAATATCTACTGCCTTTGAAATGAATTTTCGTCTTTAATGGATCTAAGTCCAGGAAGTAAATTAAGAGCAATCCTTAATAAGAAATTATTTCAGCCATATTATAAATCTTTTTTGTAATTGGTATTTTTTTAGTTTTAGTTTTACTGAGTTAGAAAATTATAAAAATCAATATTTTGATCATTTGAGTCATACTCAACAAATAGAATATTTTGTTCCATGGTTTCTCCAATATTATGTAGAAACTCATTATATTAATATGCTTGAAGAAAAAACTTGAATGACATATTCTAGATCTGTTATTCATTCTATTTTTCCTCTAACTGAACTTTTAAAAGTCACTAGCTCCTCAACTTCTCAAGTTTTAGAAGCTAATGCTTATGTTAAACTTTCTGTGGTTGATATAGTATCTATCACTATGAAAGATCTGAATCAAGCTTTTAAACAAAGTAATTATACGAATTTATATTTGCAAACAATTGGTCAACAATTGTTACATCTAGATCATAAGCTAGATCAACTACATACGAAGATTTCTCAAATGAAACTTCAAGAGATTAAACCCTCTAAGGAAGCTAAAGCTACCTAACAACCTCCTTTAGATATAAAAGGATTTAAATTAGAATCTACAGATGAATTTTATTGTGTTAGAAAACAAATTAAAATCTTTTCAAATTTCTACCCTTTCTGAAAAATCAAATCCTATATCTGATCCAGATATTTCTGATCAAGATGAACTTAATAAAATTGGGGCTGAACCTAGGCGTTTAGAATATTATTATTATAAACGATCTACTCCACAAGATGTATTATTTAAAGAAAATGATAATTTTATTCAAAATAATTATCAAGGTAATTCCATTTATGAATGAAATCTTGATGGTCTTGCGGATAAACAGATATTTGACATGTGTCATCGTATCTATATGTATAGTACTATTTGTAAACAACGTGGCAATAATGATAAAGTTATAGCCCAAATGATAATTAGTGGATTTACTGGTATCATCAAAGGATGGTGGGATAATTATTTGACTCCTATTGCTAAAGCTGAAATTTTAGATGCAGTTAAATAGGAGCCTACTCCTACCCCAAATGATCCTAATCATGTCACTATTACTGAATAATCAGTTTATACATTAATTTTAGCCATTTGTGAACATTTTACTGGACGATATTCTAGTAATAATGAAAATATTAGTACACTCCTTCAAAATTTACGATGTCGTACTCTTACCCATTTTAGATGGTATAAAAATGTATTTCTTAGTCGTGTTATGCAATTTTTCGATACTAATAGTGATCATTGAAAGTCTAAATTCATTGATAGTCTCCCATTTCTTTTTGTTGAGAGAATTAGAAAAGCTCTTTTGGTAGTCTTATAGATACCTGCATATAAGAAGGATTAGCTTTATGTAATGATATTAAATTGAAAAGTCAACTTAAAAAACAAAGATTCATTGAGAAGTCTCAATTAGGAGATTTTTGTGATAACTTTGCCATGGATATGTCGAAACCTCCTCCAGATTGTCATACACGATCTAAAGGAAAGAAGAAATCTAAATCTTCTTATAGGAAAAAGAAGAAGCATACACATGAAGCTCCTACAAATCAACCTTCTGAGAAGTTTGTTAAAAAATCTTCTTTTAAGAAGAAATCATCTACTTCTAAAAAAGAAATTAAATGTCGAAAGTGTGACAAATTTGGCCATTATGCCAATAAATGTCTCACGAAGAAGAAGTTAAATAAACTTCAAATAGATGAACAGCTAAAAGATACTTTAGCTAAATTATTTCTGAATAGTGGAAGTGAGCCTGAAGACTTTAAATCAGAGAATTCGGAGTCACATGAATTAGATCAAGTTCAAGAAGATGATATTTTGTTTTCTAGTGATATTGAATCAGACAAGAAAGATTCTTGTCCAGGAAATTGTAATTATTATAAAGCCATTGTTGATATGCATGGTCTGAGCATCAATATGCTTACTCACGATTAAGAAGTGATTATCAAAATCTTGGATCAAATTCTTGATACAACTATGAAAGCTCAAATGATTAAAAATTATCTGAAACAGGTTAAGAAAAAATATGATGTTCCTAATATTATTAATGCTTATAGCATGTCTGAGGTTATGAATAGGCTTCAGAATAAACAAGAGAAACCTATTACTTTACAGGATTTAAAAACTGAAATTAATCAGTTAAAGCAGAGATTAAATCTTTGAAAAATGATAACTTAAGTTTAATCACTAGGGTTAGTAACCTTGAATTAGGAAGACAGGTTTCTAGTTCTACAGAATCCTCTTAGTCTTCTCTTCCCCAATATTTGGCTATCTTAAATGAAGTCACTTCACAAAAGTGGTTCATTAAGATTACTTTATTCGTTCATAACGAATTATTAATTGAAAATCTCACTGCTTTGGTTGATAGTGGTGCAGATCTGAATTGTGTTCAAGAAGGGTTAATTCCAACCTAATATTTTGAGAAGACAAAGCATTCTTTGACTTTTGCTAGTGGTAATAAACTACAAATATAGTATAAGATTACTAATACACATATTTGTAATCAAGATGTATGCATTTCATCTAATTTTCTATTTGTGAAAAATTTACAACACGGTATTATACTTGGTACACCTTTCCTTTATAGTATTACACCTATTGAAAAAATTGATTCAACAGGTATATATACAAATCTAAACAATCAATGTATTGTTTTTCAATTTATAACTGACCCTCAAACTAGATATTTAAATGAAGTAAAAAATTATATTATTAGCAAAAGAAAATCAAATTAATTTTCTTAAACATGAAATTTCTGTTTGGAATATTGCTGAATCTGTAGTTAAACCTAAGATTCAAGATAAAATCAAATTGATTGAAAAACAGTTTTTTAGTAAAATTTGTAATGATCATCCCAATGTTTTTTGGGATAGAAAAAAACATATTGTCTCTCTTCCTTATGAAAATGATTTTTTTGATAGACAAATTCTAACAAGGGCTCGTCCTTGTCAAATGAGTCAAGAATATCTTGAATTCTGTAAAAAGAAAATTGCTTTCTTACTTGAGAAAAAACTCATTAGAAAATCCTATTCTCCTTGGAGTTGTACATGATTTTATCTGAATAAAAATGCTAAAATTGAAATGGGTGTTTCTCGATTAGTTATTAATTATAAACCCCTCAATAAAGTTTTAAAATGGATTAGGTATCCTATACTTAATAAAAAATATTTTCTTGATCGCCTTTATAAGGCTCTTATATTCTCTAAATTTGATTTAAAATCTGGATATTGGTAAATTCAGGTTGCTAAATTGGTAGATATAAAACAGCGTTTACTGTGCCAATAGGGCATTATGAATGGAATGTTATGCCTTTTGGTTTGAAAAATGGCATTCTGAATTTCAGAATATTATGAATGATATATTCATTCCTACACTGATTTTATTCTTGTGTATATTGATGATATTCTTGTCTTTTTTCAAACTTTTGATCAACATTTTCGTCATCTAGATATATTTAGAAAAATTATATTACAAAATGGATTAGTGATATCTGCTCTGAAAATGAAACTATTTTAAACAATTGTTCTATTTTTGGATCTTAACATCCATTAGAAACAAATTGTTCCTATTACACGTAGTATAGAGTTTGCCTCCAAATTTCCTGATGAAATTATGGATAAAACTCAATTACAAAGATTTCTAGGAAGTTTAAATTATATTAATCCTTATTATAAAAATCTTGTAAAAGATTCTGCTAGTTTATATGACAGATTAAAGAAAAATCCTTCCCCATGGACTCTAGATCGTACTCTGGCTGTTCAAAAAATTAAAACTAAGGTTAAAAATCTTCCTTGTTTAACTCTTGCTAATCCTGCATGATTTAAAATTGTACAAACAGATGCTAGTGATATTGGTTATGGTGGAATTCTTACTCAGGTTACACCTAACACCAAAAAGCAAATCTTGATAAGATATGCTTAAGAGAAATGGAACCCTGCACAGTCTAAATATGCTGCTGTTAAGAAAGAACTTCTTTCTATTGTTAAATGTATTTCTAAATTTCAAGATGATTTATTAAATCAAAAATTTTTATTAAAAACAGATTGTCTAGTTGCAAAATATATTTTCAGCAAAGATGTTAAATATGAAGCATCTAAGCACATAATTGCTAGATGGCAAGCACAATTATCTGTGTTTGACTTTTATATAGATTATATCAAATAGAAAGATAATTCTCTTCCTAATTTCCTTACTCGTGAATTTTTACAGGAATGAATCCATATAATCGTGAAAAAAGAAGGAGATATAACTCCAACAGAGGTCGAGGAAGGGGAAATACCCCCTCAAAAGGTCGTGGTTCTAACCAGGCCTCATCATCTGGAACTAAACTAGATAAAAACAAAATTACAGTCATATTTGTAACTGATCCTCTCTATGCCAAAGTGCAACAACTTATTGCACAAGAAGGCCAAAATACTGGTTCCCAACAAGGTAATATTGACCTTGAAGCATCATATGCTCAAATGGTGGAAACTCCATCACACTCTCTGGATCCTATTCAACTTCTTTATACAGATCATATTCTGTATCTTGAACCTGTTGATAGACAATGGGAAAATAATCTATGGTATCTCATGGATAAATATTTTCAAACATTTTCTTATCTTTTTGGAAGTTAAAAATTCCGAATGGCTATGCAAAAATTTTTGGAAATCACAGAATCTTGTGACTTTACAATTTTTTATGCTAATATGACTAGTAAAACTGGTTCCATTAGCTTTTCGAAATGTTATATTAAGAAAATCATTTTTCCTCATGAATGGAGATTACTTTCTCGTAATGAGAAACGATTTATTTTGCATGATATTTCTCATACTTGCAATTATTGGAACTATATCCAAGCTCTTACATGGGCTTTTTACTATGAAAACCCAAAATGAAAACACACTTGGTGGATTAAATTAAATCCCCAAATTTATAAAAAAAGGCTGGCCCCAATGGTTTTATGTTTGGTGGAAAAAATTTGGGCCTCTTCATACTATTTTATGTGATGTTGTCTAAGAACAACTGGCCCTTTGGGCTGCAAATTCGCCTCAAATTAATAAAATGGACCCAATCTATTATATGGACAGATCCAATCTTTTATATTTTTTTACAAAATTCGAAATACCCTGGATTTGGAAATGGACACCTATTGATAAAAAAGACCAAGATAACCTTCTTTGTCTTTATCGTCAATTCCATGTTGGTTGGTGGAATAAAATGGACAAAAAATTGGAGAAAACTGTAGTAGATATAGTTGTTATTTTGAAAGATTATCAATAAGAATTTGAGTTCTAGAGATTTCAAGCTTATCCTTTCACATCCAAATTGGATATCATGAAAAATGCATTAAAAATGCAAAATCCTCTTATGAAGGATAAAGAATTAATGTATAAATGTTTACGCCAATTAAAAGGAGAAATTTTGGCTACATTCAAATCTGACTCAGATTCAAATGAAGAGATGTCATCCCAATCATCTCAACACACTTGTCTAGTAGGAGAATCTCAATATCCATATGAGGATGAATCGAATCCTACGTCGACCACAGAGGATCTTTTTTATGCTATGCTCGAAATAATGGCCAAGAAAAAATCAAGAAGACCTCGATCTCATGCCTCGTCAAATAAGGATAAGGACGACAAAAAGTAGCCGTCCCATGTGAAGATATCTCTTCACTTTTCCAGTTGTCGTACTACCCGACAAAAAGACATTTTGTTTTTGACTCAAATGGCCAACCGACTCCAACTTTTCTGAGACCCACCACCATTATACGTCATTACTTTTATAAAGCATCTTTTGACTTTGTAAAAAAGTTTTTCGTTTTTGTCTCAGGACCTGTAATTAACATTTTGAAATCCGGAATAGCTGTTTTGTCTATAAAAAGGGACCCTTCACCCTTGTTGAAGGCACCACGTATTCTTTTTTCTCTGCTGTTAATAAATTTCTCTCAGTCAAACCTCTCCATCTTATCTCTTACTTTCTTTGATAAGTTTGTGTTTGTCTTTCCTTGAGTTTTGTTTATATTGTTGTATTGTTTGTATTGTTATTATTTGTTTATATTGTTATATTGTTTGTGTTTTTGTTATTGTTTGTGTTTGTTAGCTGTTATATACCTTTTTTAACTGTATTATTTAATTTTTACTAGCTTTTAGTATGATTTTTGGTTTTTTATTTTCTCCAATAGATAGCTAGTTTGAATAGCTTTTTTTTTAACAGTATTATTTAATTTTTACTGGCTTTTAGTACGATTTTCGGTAAAAAGGTTACAAATCTGAACTGAAAGCTCAAAAAAAGATAGAAATTTGAATTTCGATTGGAAAAAACTAGTTTAAAAAGCATGCAAAAAAGCTGATAGTTGAGGTGAGATCAGGTGTTTATTGGCAAACTCAAACGCTTTTCAAGCTTTGTGACAATCAAAACGGGCTAATTGGAAATCTATGCTCAGTCCATGTCAATATTTCATCAGAAGTTGCCCTAAATTTTTCAACTTCATTGACACCAAATATAGATAAAACTATTAGGTTGGTGATAAACGTATCCTAATCATTCTTAGACAACTTGGTTTCTCTCTTGGCATTTTGAGCTGAGATATTGCAAATCAAATGCCCAAAATGGAACGTCATATTACGGCTAATACAGGCCAAAAACCCAAACTTTGGGTAGGGTTTCGCCAATTATGATTCCCTCTCCTCGGGCCCCATATGTCCCATTTAATTTCTTGTCTGTCAACACAAAAAAACTTGTGAGATCATATTTGAAGGTTTTGAGCAGCAATAAGGATAATTTATTGTGACCTAGATATCATGTGTTCTAAACACAGAATCAGTTTCTTTGCAAAGTGAGAATAAGCCACGTATATTTGATCTTTCTCAAATCTCGTAGTGACAGAAGCCTCATGTTTGACGACTTCATTCTGGTAATGAATTTTGTCTTCAAATGTGATTAATTTACAAAGTGAGAATAGGCCGAGTAAATTTGATCTTTCTCAAACCTCATAGTGATAGAAGCCTCTTGTTTGGTGACTTCTTTCTAGTAACGAATTCTATCTTTAAATGCAAAGAAAATTAAAAAAAAGGAATACCATGACTCGAACATGAACATGAACATGAACACCTACTTATGAAAAATGCCATATAATGCTGTTAGCAATAAAATAAGCACTAGGGGATTTTTTTTTTATTTTTTATGTGTATGTGTGTATAAGCTTAACCACATAAAAATGGTATAGACACTAAACTATGGTCTAATTTATACTGGAAAAGTTGACAGCCTTTTTGCTTCTAAACTATGGTCTTCTTTAATTCACATGGACAGGGCAATGCTACGAACTTGGGGACTTGATCTCCAGGCATCAACACTGTCACGCTTTCGCTTTGATTTTTCTCTTCCGTCTGCAAAGAATATTTAACCCATTAAAAGACTATAATCAAATAGTATTAAGCTACACCTATATTTAGCGTTTGTTTGGTATAGCTTAGATTTAATTTTTTTATTTATAAGTAAAAAAAGCTAAGCTAAAAAAACTTAAAAAAAGCTGTACCAAATAGACTCTTAGACTTATATGACTACAATGATATTGTAATGGGGATAATGCTATATAAACAAAAAAATTTATACATAATTTATCACCAGAATGATGTATTTAGATAAGAGTTATTTACTTTAAAATAAAACATCCATCACAATAGCTCTTAATTATAATAATGTCATTGCCATTTGAAAATAGCTTATTGTAATTCTCAAAGATCAACATTTTCCTATTGTAATTCTCAAACATTAGAGAAGAAAAACTAGATATTGTTTATAAGCACTAGAAAATATGTGCGAGCACAGATTCTTCAACAAGGAACACGAGAGAGAGAGAGAGAGAGAGAGAGAGAGAGAGAGAGAGAGAGAGAGAGAGAGAGAGAGAGAGAGAGAGAGACCAAGGTATTTCTCGGAAGTGAATGACCAGTATCTTGTAGGGATTCGGAGTTTTCATCCATAGAAGATTGAAGTAGGGATCGAAGCTTGTCCCAGTGGTAGCAACAAGAGATGAAGCCACTCATGCAGAGCAACGTGACCAAGAGAAGAGCTAGACCTAGAGGGAACCCCAGGGACGGCCTCGATGATTCTTCTTCATCCCCCATCTCTCTCCCTGTCTTCTTCTTCTTCTTCTTCTTCTTCTTCTTCTTCCCTTCTCTCAAATGAGAGCAGATGAATCTGGATGGAATATATATACAATCTGAAATAAAATTCATCGATCAACTATTTTGGTCATGTGATCAATAGTTTCTGTCCTAACTTTACTGTACATTTATATGATCATATCCCACCATTAGCACCCACAAACAAGTTCTCTTTCTTGCGCTCCTACGCCACGACAGTTATCACACATGCATCCACAGTTAAAGCTATAGTATTCGTGGCCTTTCGTACAAATTTTCTTATCTGATAATCATATATAGTGTAATGCACAGGTACTTATATAGGTTATAACTTATCACGGCATTGAACCCCCATGATCAAATTATGACTCCTTTGAAATTTTACCGTCGGCCTTCTATGCAGGTATGCTTGGTACTGTGGAAGACGAATCAAGACGAAATTTATATGGTGTGAAGAGCAGTGGAGGACTGTAGGGGTGAAAAATAATCTTAAATAATTGTTTATAAGAATATGATAAATTTTAAAAAATATAAAGAATACGATAATATTCAAAACTCTATATATTGATATTAAATATTTTTTTTATACAAAACAACAATAATATTCAAAACTCATTATTAGACCTTCGGCGGTCTTGAGCATTCGATCTTTTAAGTATTCTTTTCTTAAAGTATCTTTTCATAACTACATAAAAATAAATTGTAAACAAATGTTCATAAATTTCAAGACAAAACAACATTTAATCTAAGAATTAAACAAGATAGTGAGGAGAATATATATATATATATATCAATAGCAATTAGGAAAAAATATATATCCAAAAATTGAACAGAAATTCTTCCATAAAAGACAAGCAATTAGGAGATAGATATATATATATATATATATATCAACAGCATTACAAGAAAACATATACAATACTAATTTTTCTGTTATGAGGAAAAAGCTAAAGAATAACAGTCACAGTTTTGTTATTCTTCAAGACTAAACATAACTTTTTTTCTTTTTTATGGTAAATTGATTATTGTAATATTTTTATACTGGCATTAACAATGAAAGAAAGCAAAAGAGAAAGTTCAGAACAGAGATTCAAGTTTTACAGATCTACGATATTTAGGTCCTTCAACAACTTCCTCAAGCGTGTGTCAAAGTTGGAGATAACAACCAATTTCGATAAAAATATCAGTGGTTTTTGTTTTTTCAAAAGACATAAGTGGTCTTTGTTTTCTCTAATATTAGGATTTTCAACAGCATGAAGACTTGAATGAGGGAGAGAAAGAGCATAGAGGAAGTATTTTTAGGGTGTAGGATATTTTGGCCCATTTAGGTGTATTTTAAATGAGTATGAATTTGGGTAAAAAAAAAAAATTTAAAATGGGTGTTGGGTTTGAATTGGACAAAGTCCATTTTTAAATTGGACGGGTAAAAATTATTTATTTATTTATTTTTTCAAAGTTCAGTGAGCTAAACGTCAGTCCGCCACTGGTGAAGAGTGTATCTAATATTCTGAATTGATAATCGAGTTGGCTTGAGCAGTTGGTATAAGTACCCACTCTTCTTGACTCTAACAATCACATGTTTGAACCTGTTTGCGATAATAGTTATGTGAATCAGATGTTATTGAGAATGAGCTTAATGTCCAAGTATTGAGAAGGAGCTTAATGTTCGCTCACACTTCGGTGGAGTTGCGGTCCCAAATTTGCCCTTTTTACGGTAAGTAGCTATGACTTAAACCAAACATTTTGATAAGAATCTTTATGACTACGTCCAAAGGGTTGATACTATGGTTGTCCTTTCCCACGTTTTCGCTCAACCCAAAAAAAAAAAAACAGAAGAGTGTATCTAGTGCTTTTCTAGCCTTTGTTTGTGCATACAGTCATCTACTTGCGAAAACTTGGACTCAACTTATATAGTGATATATATATATATACGTGCATATGTAGTGACGATTTGTCTAGTGTTCAAGTCTTTAACGTTATGTAGTGACGATTGCCTAGTGTTCAAGTCTTTAACGTTATCGTTTGAATTTAATTTCAAATCATTAGATTATAGTCATTTTCAATAACCATCAACAACTCCAGCTACTTCTAATTCGGCTTTTGTCAACACAAAGTGAAAAATGTTATGATTCAAGACCTAATCATTTGGCTGTGGAAAATCATCGGGTGGGGGCATGCAGGAGCTTGTGAGGGTTGGAAAACCTTGAGTTCATTAATAGGTATGAAATGAGAAACAAAGATTTGTTGTCTTACACGCTTAAATACAGTAATACATTTGAGAGAGAGAGAGAGAGAGAGAGAAGTTTATTGAATGGTGTGTGTATATTACCAATGGTGGATCCATTTTATGACGAAGTGTGACCAATCAAGAAAAGATAAACTCATTATCATCTGCATGAGATATAATAACAAATCGTATAAAAATTTGATTGAAAGCCAAATATGAGGGTTTTTACTTTTTTTTCTCATCAAGACATCCAGGGAATTAGAGACACTAATTAAATCAACAAACCAACTATAGGTACGGTTAGGCTAATAAGATCGGCTCCAAATGTCCAATTAATTAACTGTTTTAGATGGTTTGAGCTTCACTTGAAGTCAAATCCGAGACAATTATCTAAATTGCAACATTAAATATAAGCTTTGTATTGTGAGGAAAACAATAAAACAAATATTCAAGCAATCTTTTAGGTTATGTTTGGAACTCGAATTTGGTGATAGAAAAGAAAAGGAAAAGAGGAGAAAAAAGAGAACAAAATGAAAGAATATTTTTATTCTGTTGTTTCAAATCGTTTCATTTTTCCTTTTATTTTTATCACCAAATCTTTTTATTTTTCTTTTCGTTTACATTACCAAATTCTTGTTTTAAACACAGTCTTACAGTTTTGCCTCTAACCAATTTAATGAATAGAAAAGACTTATAAGTATGAGCTATTTTCTTGCTCGATCCTTTAGCCCTTTTAGGCTTAACGCGACTATACATGGGCCACGAAAGTATTAGGCTATGTATGGGGTAGTTTGCAGCTCAAGAGTGGCCCTTGGAGCATATTATTATTATATATTTTTATGGGAAGCCATATTATAATTATGTATGTATGTTATTGTAAAATATACAAGTGGTGCTACGATAATGTCTTCTTTATTGCAAGATTTCTCTCTTAACTCTAATTGCTTAATGGATTTGGTAAGGAAAAAAAAAAAAAAAACAAAAGATCCAAACATAACGTAAACGCTTTAGGGTATTCTTGAATCTTGACGTATAATCCTTAGATTATCGTTTTTACCTTCAAAAGATTAAGATAACCAAATCGAACTAGTTTTGATAAACTTTTATTTGTATTTTTAGTATAAGGTGAATCCTGTGTATGGAAACATCCATGCATCTTCCTAGATTCTGTTTGGAAATGTCTTGGCTTCTTCCTCTTGTTGTGTGCTTTATGCAACACCTTTGTTCATAAGATTGCCTTTTTAAATAAAGAGGCTCATTAATTCATTGGGCCATACTTACCAGAAGATTCACATCGATTAGAGTAGGCAACATGAGCTCAATGATAGTGCCATAGTTAATCAAACCTCCCCTTTATAATAGAAACGTGCAAAGCATGGTGAAAAATGACAAGGTTACACAAAATTACTGGTGTAAATGAGTTGAATCTAGACAAACCCCACAACGAGTTAACTTAACAAACTTTTAAAGAGATAAATATGAGTCTAATTCCGAATAGTTTGGTTAGCTCCACAGTATCATCAGCAAATTTCAATATTTGCAGACCAATATCATGAACATGCACAAAAAAAATTCATGTTTGTTATGGAGGTTATGCTGATTGATGGTTAACATTTACATTATTGAGATGCCCAATTTTGAAACCCCCACATAAGTTTTTAAGAGGGTATTTTGGTCTTTTGACAAGCCCATTTATGCCCGCATAGAATCCAAAAAAATATTCCCATATCACTAATGATATGATTAGAATATAGATCTGGTAGGGAAAAATAAAAGTGAAGAAAATATCAAATTATATTACGTGTTTGGTTGTTAGAGAAAATAGAGGGTAAAAGAATATAAAAAAGAAAATTAGTAAGGATTTGAAAACTCTCATTTTGTTTCTTTTTTCTCGATAAATTCCAATTCCAAAGACAATATCATTGAGCACCTCTCAAACTTGTCATTCTATTATGAACTTAAAAGACAATATCATTGAGCACTGTCTTCATGTCTTAACCATTAATTTATCATTCTTTTCTTTCCAAAGAAAATAAATAGTCCTAACTTTCTTGTGTTATTTTTTAAATAACGATTTTTTAAGAATCTTAACTCTTTTGAGTTATTTTTTTAAAGAGTAATTTTTAAAAAATTTTAACTCTTTTAAGTTATTTTTTAAACAGTATTTTTTTTAGAGACAAGATTCACAAGAATAAAGTGTAACCTTTGGACCAAATTGGAGATAGAGGAGCTATGAGATCATGGCCACTAGGGGGTGGCCATGGCCGATGGCCGCCAGGTCCGTCGAAATCTATCCATATTACATAAGATTTTGTTTGTTTATAGACAAGGTAGTTCTTAGTTTCAACTTGACATTTGGAGAGCATGAAGATCAACCGGAGGCTCAAGTATAATATTTATTACATATATTTAAAAAAAAACTTAGTTTTTCTCTTTAGATTTGAATCTAATAAAAAATATTTATTTTTTTTAATTAGACCGTATAGTATATGTATTAAATATTTTACATATTACACTTTTGAAAAATACTGGATGAAAAATTAGATATGATTTGTTATAATTTAGCATATTATTAATTCTATACTAAATTTATAAAATTATAATTAGAATAGGACAATTATTGTCCATTAAATTTATTCGACTTTATTAATTATAAAAAAAGCTTGTATAACTCATGGTCTGTGTATCTTTACTAGTATTATATCGTATATATTTGTGATATTTCTCTAATACTTGGTATATTTAAATTATTAAACAAACTCTTCTATAACTTCTTATTTGTACTCCATTTATTAAATAAAAAATTAAAATTGATAAATTAACCATTGAAATAATAAAATAAAATTTATTTATCTACTATTTTAGTTTAGCTGTTTGTTAATAATGTTTTAAAAATATTAACATATATGAGACAAAAATATTATCTACTAACATATATAAGAAGAAATTACTTATAAATATTACAGTATTTTTTGTCCCGACTTTTTAATCAATGTTCGTATGATATCCGGATAATAAGATACTAATATTTTTATGCCAAATTTTGTTACTACTTTTTTTTAAAAAAAATCATATTAAACCTGTACGTATTACATATTATTCTTTTACCATATCATATTTTACTAACTATGACTGGAGGAGTTTTTCCAATCATTTAATTTTGGTTTATGATTCTTGTATAATCAGACAAGTGATTTTTTAACAATGTGCTAAGATCAAAATGTTCAAATTGTATTATGGAATAGAAAACTGTAACTACGGTCTAAAAGTGGTCCAACACTAGGCATGGCCCATATCAAGCCTGCAGGCCTAGCTTGAAGTTTGTCCAGTGGGATTCAATTCTTTAGTGGCCTGGGTACGGCTGATCTAGGCCCATTACTTGAATTTTTTTTATTTTCTCCAATAGATAGCTGGTTTGAATAGCCCTTTTTTTTTTTTTTAACTGTATTATTTAATTTTTACTAGCTTTTAGTATGATTTTTGGTTTTTTATTTTCTCCAATAGATAGCTGGTTTGAATAGCCTTTTTTTTAACAGTATTATTTAATTTTTACTGGCTTTTAGTATGATTTTCGGTAAAAAGGTTACAAGTCTGAACTGAAAGCTCAACAAAAGATAGAAAATTTGAATTTCGATCGGAAAAAACTAGTTTAAAAAGCATGCAAAAAAGCTGATAGTTGAGGTGAGATCAGGTGTTTATTGGCAAACTCAAACGCTTTTCAAGCTTTGTGACAATCAAAACGGGCTAATTGGAAATCTATGCTTAATCCATGTCAATATTTCATCAGAAGCTGCCCTAAATTTTTCAACTTCATTGACACCAAATATAGATAAAACTATTAGGTTAGCGATAAACGTATCCTAATCATTCTTAGACAACTTGGTTTCTCTTTTGGCATTTTGAGTTGAGATGTTGCAAATCGAATGCCCAAAATGAACGTCATATTACGGCTAATACAGGCCAAAAACCCAAACTTTGGGTTGGGTTTCCCCAACTATGAACCCCTCTGCCCTGGCCCGATATGTCCCATTTTATTTATTGGTTGTCAACCCCAACAAAACTTGTGAGATCATATTTGAAGGTTTAATTTGAGCAGCAATTAGGTTAATTTATTGTGACCGAGATATCACATGTTCTAAACACAGAATCAGTTTCTTTGCAAAGTGAGAATAAGCCGCGTATATCTGATCTTTCTCAAATCTTGTAGTGACAGAAGCCTCATGTTTGATGACTTCATTTTGATGATGAATTCTGTCTTTAAATGCATGTGATTAATTTGCAAAGTGAGAATAAGCCGAGTAAATCTGATCTTTCTCAAACCTCGTAGTGATAGAAGCCTCATGTTTGGTGACTTCTTTTTAGTGATGAATTCTGTCTTTAAATGTAAAGAAAATTAAAAAAAAAAATGAATACCATGACTCGAACATGAACATGAACATGAACACCTACGTATGAAAAATATCATATAATGCTGTTAGCAATAATATAAACACTAGCGGTTTTTTTTATTTATGTGTATGTGTGTATAAGCTTAACCACATAAAAATGGTACAGATACTAAACTATTGTCTCATTTATACTGGAAAAGATGACAGCCTTTTTGCTTCTAAACTATGATCTTCTTTGACATGGACGGCAACGCAACGAACTTGGGGACTTGATCTCCAGGCATCAACACTGTCACGCTTTCGCTTTGATTCTTCTCTCCCTTCTGCAAAGAATATTTAACCCATTAAAAGACTATAATCAAATAGTATTAAGCTACGCCTATATTTAAGGTCTAACTTAAATTTAATTTTTTTATTTATAAGTCAAAAAAGTCTAGCTAAAAAAGCTTGAAAAAAGCTATACCAAATAGACTCTTAGACTTATATGACTACAATGATATTGTAACGGGGATAATGCTATACAAATAAAAAAATTCATACATAATTTATCATCAAAATCATGTGTTTGAATAAAAGTCATTCACTTTAAAATAAAATATCCATCACAATAGCTCTTAATTACAATAATGCAATTGCCATTTGAAAATAGCATATTGTAATTCTCAAAGATCACCATTTTCCTATTGTGTAATTCTCAAACATTAGAGAAGAAAAACTAGATATTGTTTATAAGCACTAGAAAATATGTGCGAGCACAGATTCTTCAACAAGGAACACGAGAGAGAGAGAGAGAGAGAGAGAGAGAGAGAGAGAGAGAGAGAGAGAGAGAGAGAGAGAGAGAGAGAGAGAGAGAGAGACCAAGGAATTTCTCGGAAGTGAATGACCAGTATCTTGTGGGGATTCGGAGTTTTCATCCATAGAAGATTGAAGTAGGGATCGAAGCTTGTCCCAGTGGTAGCAACAAGAGATGAAGCCACTCATGCAGAGCAACGTGACCAAGAGAAGAGCTAGACCTAGAGGGAACCCCAGGGACGGCCTCGATGATTCTTCTTCATCCCCCATCTCTCTCCCTGTCTTCTTCTTCTTCTTCTTCCCTTCTCTCAAAAGAGAGCAGATGAATCTGGATGGAATATATATACAATCTGAAATAAAATTCATCGATCAACTATTTTGGTCATATGATCAATAGTTTCTGTCCTAACTTTACTGTACATTCATATGATCATATCCCATCATCAGCACCCACAAACAAGTTCTCTTTCTTGCGCTCCCACGCCACGACAGTTATCACACATGCGTCCACTGTTTAAGCTATAGTATTCGTCGTCTTTTGTACAAATTTTCTTCTCTTATAATCATATATAGTGTAATGCACGGGTACTTATATAGGTTATAACTTACCACGGCATTGAACCCCCATGATCAAATTATGACTCCTTTGAAATTTTATCATCGGCCTTCTATGCAGGCATGCTTGGTACTGTGGAAGACGATTCAAGACGAAATTTATATGGTGTGAAGAGCAGTGGAGGACAGTAGGGTGAAAAATACTCTTAAATGATTATTATAGGTATATGATAAATTTAAAAAATATAAAGAATACGATAATATTCAAAACTCTATATATTGATATCAAATGTTTTTTTATACAAAATAATAATAATATTCAAAACTCATTATTAGACCCTCAGCGGTCTTGAGCATTCGATTTTTTAAGTATTCTTTTTTTAAAATATCTTTTGATAACTATATAAAAATAAATTGTAAACAAATGTTCATAAATTTCAAGACAAAACAACGCTTAATTCAAGAATTAAACAAGATAGTGAGGAGAAATATATATATATATATATATATATATCAACAACAATTAAGAAAAAAATATATATCCAAAATTGAATAGCAATTCTTTCATAGAAGACAAGCAATTAGAATATATATATATATATATATATATATATCAACAATATCACAGGAAAACATTTATAATACTAATTTTTCTGTTATGAGGAAAAAGCTAAAGAATAACAATCACAGTTTTGTTATTCTTCAAGACTAAACATGACTTTTTTTTTTTTGGTAAATTGATTATTGTAATATTTTTATACTAGCGTTAACAATGAAAGAAAACAAAAGAGAATGTCCAGAACGGAGATTCAAGTCTTACAGATCTACAATATTTAGGTCCTTCAACAACTTCCTGAAGCATGTGTCAAAGTTGGACACAGCAACCAATTTCGATAAAAACATCAGTGGTCTTTGTTTTCTGAAAAGATATCAGTGGTCTTTGTTTTCTCTAATATTGAGATTTTCAAAAACATGAAGACTTGAATGAGGGAGAGAGAGAGAGAGCACAGAGGGAGTATTTTTAGGGTGTTGGATATTTTGGCCCATTTGGGCGTATTTTAAATGGGTAGGGAATTGGGGCAAAAAAAATTTTAAAATAGGTATTGGGTTTGGATTGGACAAATAAAAATTATTTATTTATTTATATTTTTAAAGTTCAGTGGAGGTGGTCGACACCGCTCGGACAAACGTCGGTCTACCATTGGTGAAGAGTGTATCTAGTATTGCTGAGTTGGTAGTTGAGTTGGATTAAGCAGCTGGTATAAGTATCCACTCTTCTCTTACTCTAACAATCACATATTTGAATTTGTTTGCAATAATAGTTGTGTAAACCAGATGCTATTAAAAATGAGTTTAATGTCCAAGCATTGAGAAGGGGCTTAATGTTCGCTCGCATTTCAGTAGAGCTACGGTCGCGGGTTCACTCTTTCCAAGCAAAGTAGCAATGGCTTAAATCAAATATTCTAGTAAGAATTTCTATAATTTCACCCAAAAGGGTTGTTACGATGGTTGTCCTTCTCATGTTTTTGCTCAACCCAAATTAAAAAAAAACAAAAGAGTGTATCTATTGCTTTTCTAGCCTTTGTTTGTGCATACAGTCACCTACTTGCAAAACCTTGGACTTAACTTATATAGTGATATATATACGTGCATCTGTACTGACGATTTGTCTAGTGTTTAAGTCTTTAACGTTATCGTTTGAATTTAATTTCAAATCATTAGGTTATAGTCATTTTCAATAGCCATCAACAACTCCAGCTACTTCTAATTCGGCTTTTGTCAACACAGAGTGAAAAATGTTATGATTCAAGACCTAATCATGTGGCTGTGAAAAATCATCGGGTGGGGGCATGCAGGTGCTTGTGAGGGTTGGAAAACCTCGAGTTCATTAATACGTATGGAATGAGAAACAAAGATTTGTTGTCTTACACGCTTAAATACAGTAACACATTTGAGAGAGAGAGAGAGAGAGAGAGAGAGAGAGAGAAGTTTATTGAATGGTGTGTGTATATTACCAATGGTGGATCCATTTTATGACGAAGTGTGACCAATCAAGAAAAGATAAACTCATTATCATCTGCATGAGATATAATAACAAATCGTATAAAAATTTGATTGAAAGCCAAATATGAGGTTTTTTTTTTTTTTTCCTCATCAAGACATCCAAGGAATTAGAGCCACTAATTAAATCAACAAACCAACTATAGGTACAGTTAGGCTAATAAGATCGGCTCCAAATGTCCAATTAATTAACTGTTTTAGATGGTTTGAGCTTCACTTGAAGTCAAAGCCGAGACAATTATCTAAATTGCAACATTAAATATAAGCTTATATGTATTGTGAGGAAAACAATAAAACAAATATTCGAGCAATCTTTTAGGTTGTGTTTGTAATTCGAATTTGGTGGTAGAAAAGAAAAAGAAAAGAGCAGAAAAAAGAGAACAAAATGAAAGAATATTTTTATTCTATTTTTTTAAATCGTTTCATTTTTCTTTTCTTTTTCATCACCAAATCTTTTCATTTTTCTTTTATTTTACATTACCAAATTCTTGTTTCAAA
Source organism: Euryodendron excelsum (assembly GCA_033060915.1). NCBI lineage: Eukaryota > Viridiplantae > Streptophyta > Magnoliopsida > Ericales > Pentaphylacaceae > Euryodendron > Euryodendron excelsum. The sequence continues at coordinate 33,942,050 of CM065391.1, read as the reverse complement.
CACATTCTTACGGTTTTGCCTCTAACCAATTTAATGAATAGAAAAGACTTATAAGTATGAGCTATCTTCTTGCTCGATCCTTTAGCCCTTTTAGGCTTAATGCGACTATACATGGGCCACGAAAGTATTAGGCTATGTATGGGGTAGTTTGCAGCTCAAGAGTGGCCCTTGGAGCATATTATTATTATATATTTTTATGGGAAGCCATATTATAATTATGTATGTATGTTATTGTAAAATATACAAGTGGTGCTACGATAATGTCTTCTTTATTGCAAGATTTCTCTCTTAACTCTAATTGCTTAATGGATTTGGTAAGGAAAAAAAATAAATAAATAAAAGATCCAAACATAACATAAACGGTTTAGGGTATTCTTGAATCTTGATGTATAATCCTTAGATTATCGTTTGTACCTTCAAAAGATTAAGATAACCAAATCGAACTAGTTTAGATGAACTTTTATTTGTATTTTTAGTATAAGGTGAATCCTGTGTATGGAAACATCCATGCATCTTCCTAGATTCTGTTTGGAAATGTCTTGGCTTCTTCCTCTTGTTGTGTGCTTTATGTAACACCTTTGTTCATAAGATTGCCTTTTCAAATAAAGAGGGTCATTAATTGCTTGGGCCATACGTACCAGAAGATTCACATCGATTAGAGTAGGCAACATGAGCTCAATGATAGTGCCATAGTTAATCAAACCTCCCCTTTATAATAGGAACGTGCAAAGCATGGTGAAAAATAATAAGGTTACACGAAATTACAAGTGTAAACGAGTTAAGTCTAGACAAGCACAATAACGAGTTAACAAGCTTTTAAATAGGCAAATATGAGTCCAGCTCGAATTGCTTGGTTAGCTCTACAGTATTATTAACAAATTCCAACATTTGCAACCAATATCATGAACTTGCACAAAAAAATTCATGTTTGTGATGGAGGTTATGCTGATTGATGGTTAACAGTTACCTTATTGAGATGCCCAATTTTGAACCCCCCATAAAAGTTTTTAAGAGGGTATTTGGGTCTTTTGACAAGCCCATTTATGGCCCCATAGAATCCAACAAAATATTCCCATATTACTAATGATATGTTTAGAATAAAGATTTAGTGAGACAAAATGAAAGTGAAGAAAATATCAAATTATACTATGTGTTTGGTTGTTAGAAAAAGTGGAAGGTAAAAGAATATAAATAAAAAAATAAGTAAGGATTTAAAATATTTCATTTTATTTCTTTTTTCTCATATTTTCCTTTTTTCTTTTTTCTTGATAAATTCCGATTCCAAACACAATCTAAAACTAAGAGAAATATAGAACTTCCTTTTATTGGGCATGTGGAGAAACAAAGAAACCCTGCACCAGTAAACATGTGCACTTGAATCTGACCTTACAGAAACAGTTCTTGAAAGGGCTTTGATAAAAATAAAAAAGACAAACCACTTATTTTAGAATATAGAAGATTAAAGCACTACAACCTCTCACTTGCAAAGCTCCGAAATAAACAGAGGATTCAGAAATCTATCCCAACTCCCATGTGGTGGATCCACCACAAGCCTTCCCTTATCCTCTCTAACTGCAATTCTACAGACACCTTCCTCCATATCCTGCATTTCTAAACAATGCCTGCTTTATGTCTTCTGAACCAACAATTTCTCTCTGCTCCAATTCCTATCACCATCATAAAATTAAGACAATGAAAACATTATATATATATATATATATGTATATATATTTATATATCACTGGTCTGCCAAAAATTAAGCAATTGTAGGTGTGTACCTCTGAGCAAGAAACTTGCATTGCAAAATCATTGAAACAGCTAATAACACACTGTTGAATCTCAAGGCCTAATGCTTCAAAAGTAGTCACAGTTGATAGCAACAACCCCGGCTTCCCGGCGCAACGGATCTCAATCCGGGTATCCATATTTCTCCTTTCCACATCAAACTGCACAGCAAAATGCTTTTGAGAACTGATACAATTTGGGTTTTTGGGTTAGTGCCAAGATCTTTGATTGAGCATTGTAGAAATCATATGATACCTTGGGTGAATTCCTGACCAGGGCTTCATTATGCTTTACATCCTTGAAGGTGCTCATTGAGTTCAACTGATTTGAAGTACCCACTTCAATTTCCTCTTGCAAAGTGTTGATTCTCTCTACGAGCTCTTTCATGTAATCTATAGTGTCTCCAAGTATCGATGTCCTGTCCATCTATAAGAGAATTCATTTAAACAAACAGATGGTCTGCACAAATACAGAGACTAATTTGAGAAAATTTAAACCCATAATCCACAAATGAGCCTCAGTGATTACCTTGCTTATCTTAGGAACAACTGATCTGAGCATTGAAAGCCGGTCGTTTAACCGCTTCCTCCGCCGCCTCTCGGCCATCAGATTCTTTGACGGCTGTCCGGCCACCTTGACTTTGTTCTTTCTCTCCAGGCACAGACCCATGTTGAAAGCTGGTGCTTCAGTTGATTGAATTGGCTCCAATTTGCAAGGAGCCTGCAACTCCAAATTGTGAAGTTCATTCCCTATGAGGCTTGGTTCTTCATCATTCATGACTGAGATTGAGTAGTCCTCTTGAGGAGGGAATGGTGGATTATCAATATTGGTTCTAGATGAATGATCAGTGACAACTGGAGCTGAGAACTCATCTCCCAACGGGCGGTAGAATTCACTGAATGCAGAACAATTCAGGCTTTGATCTAACGGCAAAGTGGATTCTTCAAAGGAAGAATTTGGAGGAATTGCAAGTGGGTTTTCATCAAAACAATCAAGACTCCATCCATTGTTGTAGAAGTCACTCATTCCTGTAGGAATGGTTCCTTCCCAAGAGTCACTTCTTAGAGCTAGTAACTCCTCTAAGAAACCATGTTCATTGTACTCCATCTCTTTCTCTCTCTCTCTCTCTCAAAGAAGTTTTGGGTTGCTAAACTCTAATCCCAAGAACATGCCTTGATAATAGGAAGTTTCACCAAGAATATATAACAACACGAAAAATTCTATTATTACATAATATTTATAAAAAAAAATTCTATACTTGTATAACATTACATTAGTAACAAAAATAAAGTAGGCTGCCTCTTCATTATAAATGTATTAAATACGCATTATGGGGCGTATATATACACTGAAAAAAATGGAATCTGCTTCTTTCATCTCTCTCTCTTTCTCTAGGTGATTTCATGTCTTTTTCACAGAAATCTGATATATCAAACAGACAATATTTTAATTTGGAATTCTCTGAACACTTTGACCCACATTTCTGTCTGAACCGAAAGGGATTGAGTTAGCATCATAGACCCTGTCAGGTTCTTTGTATGCATAAACTTCTGTAATATTATTGTTTGGCCATGAACTGAAAACGATACAACCCCCCAGCCCTCTTTGTCTCTCACTCTTTACTTTATATCCACTCATATGTATATATACATATATGTGGGTGATGTGGGAAAAAATTTGCTGAGTTGGGCCCCATCTGCATCAACTTGGCTGAGCTCCTAAATTTCAAATGAATTGGTGGACCTCTTTTGTTCTTTCTTCACTCTTCACTTTTCTCTTACTAAATATCGAATTATTTTGTCAAGGATCTCACTCTTCTCTTACTAAATATGAAATTATTTTGTCCAGGATGTTGCTAGAGCACTTTGTTTAATTGTATAAAATATTAAAAAATTATATTTTTAGTATTAAAAATTAGGAGATTGTAGTTTTTAGCCCTTTATACAGTACAAAATATATTTAAAATGTGCTCAAAGATACAAATTAATATTTGCCAAAAAAAATTTCTTTTATGGTTGATTTTCAATTGTCCTGTGCTATGTTTTGATTTCTAATTCATTGAGGAAAAATAAAAGAAAATGAGAAAACAATCACGTAATATTTCATAGGTTACAGACGAGATCAACGGCTGAAAATGAACCCCCTACATTATGGTATACTACAAGGCCAAATGAGTTCTTGTTTTGGTTAAGGGTGTCGATGCCTTTGATTCTTCGATAAATTATTCCTTCAGTTTGTGTATACCAACTTTGTAAATTTCATGCTAAATTAAATATGAGAATTGATCTCATATTTAAAGAGGGACTATATGCCTGTGTTCTCTTCTCATCATTTTCATACCAGCTTACGGTTCAACCAAGAGACAAAAATGTCATAGCAAAACTGGTTTTCGTTCTCCCTCTCTCTCTCCTCTGTCTTCTCTCTCTACAGACTTGCAGAAAAATACAGCCAGTCAGCCCACAATATCAATGCAAAACCGCTATATCCTCTCTCCCTCTCACCAAATCTTTGTTTTCTAGTATTTTGTTTGTTTGCTCTCCCTGTGCCCGTCAATAGAGTTTTAGATGCTACAGTGCAATACATACGTACATAATTAAAAGCCTCTCTGCTGGAAAGGAATTGTTGCCCTTTTATGAAGGACCTATACAGATGTACTTATATCTATTCATCAATATGCACAGAAATGCTTTTGCATGAGGGGTGAAAGTGAAAGGCTACGACCAGTATTGGCCTTTAGTATATATACTCTGTCAAATTACAAGAAGAGACCAATGAACACTCACGAGTGTCTTTTCCTTTTGCGAAAAAACGAGGCAACCACAAAACCTCCATTGAAAGACGTGCAAAATCTACCTCTCTGCAGTAGAATCACGCGTGACACAAAATTATTTAGCAGAATAGTGTATAAGGTTTTAAAGCTTTAGATGATTGTAGTTTGCTCTGGTAGAAGCTAGAATTGCACTGACAATAGTTTTCTCCTTTTGTTTTTGATTGTGGGACGCAGTGGGTATTTTTTATTGTGTATTTCAAGATAGTAATGGATTGCTGTTAACTAAAAATAATAAGGAAGGCAATATTTTTTCTTAGGTCAACTGGTTGGTATTGTCCGTGCTCCACAAAGTCAATATAGAAGAAAATTCATAAACTTAAGAGAGAGAGAGTGATCAAGAAGATAATTGTTGAGTCATGGAAGTGTATTTTGCTTTGAATTTGTCAATTGTTGCGGGGAGATAGAGAGCCTTGCTGTTTGACATAAGAAACAAAAAAAAAAAAACTATAAGTGAGGATTGTAAAAATTAGATACGAACTTACAATAGGATATCTGTGTTTTCGAAGTTGTTTGGAATGGAATGAACTATACTTACATAGACATCATATGCATATTGGAATCCCACTCTGTAATATGATAGATTTTGTATTGTTACCTCCGCATATGGGACCAAACTGGTGCAAGAGAACATGGTGTGAACCCTGTTTGCTTGGTGGCCCAACCTGGCATCCACTGCACATTCCAAAGAATGGGGTCACAAGAGTTGTGGGTTTGGGCCAGTCAAAGATAAGGACAAGCCCAATTCTAGAATTGCAGATATTTTGTGGGTTTGGCGAGGAAATGAAGATCGAAGATAAAAAGCTACTTCAACTTCATTTTATGTATTTTTCCTTTCATGAAGCTTTCCAAACTATTTCGTAAAGGTTTTTTTTTCCCTCCAAAATGTGGTCTTAAATTTTTTTTCTTTATTTATGGAGTACCACGTGGCCATGCTTCTTGTTCACAATGTCCATGCAGTGGTGGATACAAGGGGTGGCTGGCCAGAGCCACACCCCCTCCTAAGTTTTTAGATTTATTTCTCTATCCTATAATTTTTCAAGTATTTAAGATAAAATATAAAATATTTGTCTACTCAAATTACTCACCAAAAATTTTGAACCCACCACTATGCCCATGTGCCTTGTACACTAGGTGAAGCATTTCGATCCTACCTACCACATACATTATGTGAGGTAAAGCACACAGATGGCAAACACAACCTGTCATCTTAAGCCTCTGTCTAACCTCTAATGGGACGAATATGAAATAATACTAGTCGGTGTCATATAGGATTAGGAAAAATGTGAAGTCTCATTTATATATTTATATATTCATTTTTTTTTATTTACATGATTTTGGTATTTATTTTTATCCTTGATGTATTTGGAAAATTTACTAATATAAAGGAAACAAAGTAGGGGTGGAGGAGGGGTCATAATGAAAGGCGAAAATGGATAAGGGTCCCACGACCTTAACCCCCTCCATTGCTTTACTTGATGGAGCATGTCTTCAAGAGCACTAATATTTTTTTTTTAGGGCATTACAATATCTTAGGCCAGCGATGCTGTACGTTACCAGTATTCCTCAACAAGTTTGGAACAATTTAAAATGCAAGCTAAACAATTGTCAAATGCCTTGCGTGGTCTGGTCCATATTAGTGTGTGGACGGTGATATGCCCAACAAATTAAAAAACGGAAGACGAATCTTCACGTTCTTTGAAGAGAGAGAGAGAGAGCGAGAGAGAGAGAGAGGGGTTTATCCTTCGAAACGATGCGCATAATGTAACTAATAAATAATTCAGACCGGAATCAGCGCAGGGTGAGGGACCAAGTGACACACGGCGCACGCTAGCGTCCCTAACTCCCACCATGACGATCTCAACCAATTGCGTTCATAAAAACTACTACTCCAACCCCACATTGCCTTCATTGACCACCGCAACCACTAACATTGCTCGAAAACCACCGCAACTACTTCAACGTCCCTCTTGTTTTGGGGCCAGGCCACCGATTCCTATTCGTCTCTCAGCTCTCTGTTCTTCCTCCTCTCCCTCTGGTACACTTCTCTCTCTCTCTCTCTCTCTCTCTCTCTCTCTCTCTCTCTCTCTCTCTCTCTCCATGTGTATGTGCGTATGTTTTCGTATTTATTGAATTATATGTTTACGATTTATGGTTCTTGATCTTGCGACGAGAATGTAAGGTTGCTTCTGTTAATATGACTCTGATCTGAATGTCCTCGACAAAGACGCTTATCTTGTGTTCTAGATTGAAATGTGTTGGTTGTATTCTTTTTTATGACTATATGTGGTTTATGCGCTAGATTTCATTAGTACTTGTGTTTTGTGTATGTGTGTGTGTGTGTATGTATATATTTATCACTTTTACTGGATCCAAGTTATTTCGCATAATGAGAAACCCTAGGATTTCTATTGCGTTAGTATGTTTATGCGTACATATCTCCAAGTTCTTTTGCTTGGACCATTCTCCAATAATAGGTACAGGAGTCACTTTGAATCTTACCAATTTTTAGTGTTTGTAGTTCAGTGGTAAGATTCATAGTAACTCTGCAATAGGAGTTTGGTAGTTTCTTATTTCTATGAGAATGATGAGCGTTTAGTGATTGGATTGCTTATGGCAGGTAGGATTGCCCAACAACTAGATTAATAATATTCAGAATTCAGAGATTCTGTTTACTGGGAGAACAAAAAAAAATGAGAAAATATTATGAGAATCTTAGACAATAGACTGGGATTGACAAGCATATGGACAACCGGATCGATGCAGCTAGGCATTTCAATACTAACGATTGACAAAAATCATTGAAATTTTGGATAACTTCTTGTTCGTGAACCGCTTGGATTAGATTGGATTAAATCGTATTATACATTGTAAAAGTGAAAGACACATAACACTGACATCAATGTTAACATTGGAAAGCCACTTTTGCAATACCATGTCCTCTTTGTTTGCGCTGATTGTACTTGCCAAATGGGCAAGAAGGAGCTATGTTTCATTTGAAGTTTTAACTTTGAATTTTGGGGGCATTAGTCTTTTAATCTTTTTCCACGGTAATGCTTACAATAACCATGCATTACCGCCTTCTGAAGTTGCATCTCTTCAGATAATCCCATGAAATCTTAATGGTGGGGTGGCAACGCGAGATTTTGGATAGTTAGTTGGAATCCGAATTTGACCCAATTTAAGGTGCCTTGTTCAATATTTAATTCCAATAAAAAGTTTGAAGCAAAAATTCCCACCCATGGCTTGATCAGGGTATGACTTGCCTTCTGCACCACAGATTTCATTTGTGTCATAGCAGGCAATGATTAAGCATGCTTATGTGTGTATTTACAATGAATATAGACCAAATTTCGATAAGGTGCAAGGGGCCTTTCCAAAACTAAATATTGGCTAATGTTACCCAGAAACTTGGCCCAATTTTTTAAGGAAATGAGCGCCCTCAAAAACCACAATATTTTAGAAATAAGTCAGCTGAATCCTGGATCATTTATCTGATTGAAGTAAATTTTGGATTTTTTTTTTTCAGATAGTTTCACTATTTGTCATGTTTCATTTCAAGACAAAATACCAATTTTTAGGCAAGGGGTGAGGCTAGCCTGGTGATTTTTCATTGATTCTGCTACTCTAATCTTGAAAGTTACACTTTCATAAACCCAATAATTATTGCTTTTTATCCCTCATTTGACACAACTTTTGGTTACTGGAGTGAGAAATTTATGTTCAATTAAGGCGTTGTGTGATATTAAGCACTGCCTCGGCATTGCTTAGGCTTCTGCTCTGGTTAGTTGTAGCTGTATTCCCATGCTAAAGATGAGATTGTGAGTGGCCAGTGAAGTTTTGTCCTATTTTATTTGGGAAAAGTATTGCAATGCCCTTTTTAATCCTTCCATGGGCATCTCATGTTGCTCATGGTTATTCCACTTGAAACATTGTGGGAGCATCCAAAAATCTTTCGTAGATAGAAAAACAAGTTGATGTTGTGTGCATTGGAATCTTCAAATTTACTGTAAGGTCTTTGATGTTTTTTCCCTGTGTATCTTTCATGGATGACATGATAAGTATCACTTGTGTATAATCATGCACATGATTTTCGAAGTTGATCAACAGAATTACATTTTCTGTCTTCTATAGGGTGTCTGTAGTCTAGATCTCCCTTTGACTCTTTAATTTTTCTATCTAATTAATGTACTTAATAAACTCTCTCTTGAACATAAATGGCTTGTTTTCTCTCTGATTCCTGAGTTTGGACACGTGGTTGTTACCTAAACTTGATGCTAATTGAAAATTCTTTTATTTTATTGGCAGTTTTCAGTTGCCTTTCTAAATAATCTCCCTTTTCTTCTATATTAATTTCCAGATATGGATTCCACTGCGGGTCAGAGTTTGTATCCATTGCACCGTTGTAAAACAATTCACCTGGTTTGTGCCATTTTTCTTTTATCCAATTTTTTTTTTTTTTTGTTTTCTGTTTTCAATGGTTAGAAAGATGTTATGGCCTACTTATAAAAAAAAAAAAAAAAAAGGTCCACTGGCCTGTGAATCTGAAACTAGTACATAGTTGATTTGGTGGTTTTCTTAATTATTGGTTTTCCATTTGCACTGTCAAAGGCGTTTTGGTCTTCATACCCATTTATATAGGTGAGGCATGCACAAGGGATCCACAATGTGGAAGGTGAAAAAGACTTTCAAGCATACTTATCTGAAGAACTCCTTGACGCACGTCTCACCCCCCTTGGCTGGCGGCAGGTAACAGCCACTAAGATGTGGTTTAAATACCAGTTTGTTAGTCTTACGATCTTATGCATCAGTTTTATTAAGAGTAGACTTCAATTTTCTTTCTAGTGATACTGTCTCTTTAAGGGAAGAGAAAATGTTTCCAAACTGTTTGATTTTCAATTTTTCTCTAATACGATCCTAGTAAGAAATGCTTTGGTTAAGAAAAAGGACTGTTTTGTTGAGAAAATTTGTTAAACCTTTCTTTTACATTTCTTATATTGTGTCTAGTAATAAAGAATGCTTCAGAGTGCCTTTCTGGTTGTAACAGATAGATAACCTACGGAAGCATGTTCATGCATGTGGGCTTTCCAAGAAGATTGAATTAGTCATCACTTCTCCTTTGTTGAGGTATCAGTATATCATAATTTCCGTCCCTGCTGAAGCTCTTATATTATGAGCTGTATGAAGTTTACTATATTAGTTCTTTTCATCATTTGGCAAGCTTGTGATTATGCATACAACCAAAACCAGGGAAAAAGTAGAAGAAGAAGAAGAAGAATGAAAAGACTGCAATATATATGTTAATCTTCAACGTCAATTGCACATATAATGGTGCCATCTGAAACTACCTCGTTGTGCTTTTAATTATATTAATCTTCTTAAGATACTAGGAATCTTAAGAAGCTGATTTTTCATGTGTTGTGTAATCCTAATACTTATTGTGTAGAGTGTTCAAATGTTATGTACTTGTCAAAGTGGATTATTTCATCTTTCTGTTGTGGGAAGATGTTCTCTAATATGCAATGTTAAATACAATCTGTATTACACTTTTTAGTTGATATGGTCTGCTTGACCTATTCTCATATGGATTCCATGAGCGTTTGTTGCTTAATTATTATGTTAACGTACAATATTTCTTTTCCTTTTTTCATTTAATCAATAGCATAGCTAGTTCCTCTTGAGTGGTAAGGCCTTAGTGTTGCAGTTATTTAGTTCCCAAAAGGCCAATTCTGTAGGTAACTAATAAAACAGAAAAGGACATATATGAACTTTCAACTTGATTTGTGAATTGGTATTGACTGAAACATTTGTTGTGGGACGGATATCATTATACTAATGCTGAAGTATTGTGATATAGGATGTGATTACTAATGGCTGCATTGTAGGACTATGCAAACGGCTGTTGGAGTTTTTGGAGGTGAAGGTTACATGGATGGGATTGATGCACCTCCTTTAATGGTGGCAAATGCGGGGAATAGCAGCCATCCGGCAATTTCAAGTCTAAATTGCCCACCATTCATTGCAGTGGAGTTTTGTCGAGAACATTTGGTATGTGACATTTATGCCTGAACTTTTTTTTAACCAATAAATACATACCACAACTTATGAGGAAAAATAAGAAGAAAAAAACCCAGAAAATGGAGGTGTCAATGGATATGAAACTCCTGATATTGGTAGATTATTCTCGTATATTGTGGAAAATGTAGTGTTTTAACCATTTGGTTTTAATTATGTGTGTCAGTGTTTCGTAGTATGTCATTAATGGTGGTATGGGTAGTCTTTCCCTTGGAAGAGGGTTTGGAAGATGGGTGTGCCAACTAAGGTGGCTTTTTTCGGTGTGGACAGCTGTGTTAGATTCTTTTCTTACCATTAACAAATTGGGTAAGAGGGGTAAGATGCTTCTGGATTGGTCTTGCATGTTGGAGAGCGGAGAAGACATAACCATCTCTTACTCCAATGTGATGTTGCGAGGGAAAAGTGTTTGATCTTGTTTATTTTTGGTACAATGGGTGTTGCCAGAATCTGCACTCCATTTTTATGAGAGTTGGCTAAGATGATATAGAAAGAGCAGGTTTAAGAGGGCACATATGGCCTCCCCTTTGTGCTTGATGTGGTGTATTTGGAGGGCGAGGAATCGTCGCACTTTTGGAGAAGTGGAGATGACAGTACATCGACTTCAAACAACTTAATATATTCCATTTTTGGCTTTCAGGAAACTTTTGTGAATCATCTTTTACTCTTTACAGATTATATTTGAGAGCTTTATTTTGGGCTTGGGCATTAGTTTATTTAGTATACTCCTTTTGGACAGATTGTCCATTTTGCTTGCTAGGGGAATAGAAATGCATAGCCTACATATGGATGTAAATACAAGTGGTCAATGTAGCTAACCAAATAGTAAGGTCTCTAGTGAGTGATTCTAGTTTGTTCATATGAAGAATATGTCCTTGCTGAAAATGTTAAATTTTCTTACAAATGTAGTTACCATAAATTCTTTTCTTTTTGAATGTTTTAAGGATAATTTAAGGATTGTGATTGTTTTTTGTTTGACTCGTTAACCCTAGAAGCATTCCATAACCAAAAGCCACCACAATTCCCATAGTAGGCAGTCTTGGGCCGTAGTTGCCTAATGTATCACATATTCCTACTCTTATGTCTGTGTAGCTTGTCAAAGACTCCCTTTCTTGGGTGTACTGCTTTTGTTGATAGTATGTTCAGAAATTTTGACTGCAGTTCTAAGTTTAGATATGCTACTTTTTTAATATGCTTTTCCTCATTTGATTGCCGGCTGAAATTTTACAACTTCTAAATGTTGAATTTAGCATATGGATGTAACAGCTGTGTTGTTCCTTAGGCTAGTTTGTCCGTCTGTAGTGCAGTGCTTAAAACAGCACACTTTGGAAGACACGTTTTGGATATAAATTGTCAGGCATGTAGCCTATCCAATGTGGATTACAGCACCACTTAGGAAGAGTGATTTTTGCAATTTGAGGGCTCTACAAGGACAAGAGGAAGGGAAACCGGCTGGGGTTTACATTTTTAGTAAAGATAATACTGAATTATGGTTTAGTGCATGATTATATCCCATATTGACTGAGTAGTGAAAAGTATTTTGGGTTGTGGACCCCAAGTTATTGGGTTTTTCCATGTTGATTTTGGGGCTTGAGAAGTGGGAAGTGAAAGTACAATCTTATTGTGATTTGTTTGGGATGGAATGTTATTTATGTTACTTAAGCTCACATTGTAATATGCTTTATATATGTGAGAAAAATTTAAACCTATTTAGCATAAGTGGTGTCAGATTCTCTATCTCTCTCTCTCTCTCTCTCTCTCTTCAGTTTTATATATGATTACTAAAATATAGATAAAAAGTCAAAAGGCTTGTATGCTGCATTTTATGACGTGTTTTGCAAACAGTAAAATGCTTTAAGGTTTTGCTCTTTGGAAATATTGGGCTCTCTATACTAATTGATTTCATCCTTTCAACTGCTGTTTTGATGTTAGTTATGATAATTGACCTGCTATGTCAATATTGAATTTATAGGAGTTTCTAGGATTTAGCTTTGATGCTGTTGGGAAGTAGTGCATCCATTTGTTAACAGGATCTTTACAGATATCATTTTCATTTTTAAGGCAACATTTGTAACTGCTGCATACCTTGTTTTGGCTACCTGGACTTCTGATTTTAAGTTTAGATCATCTATGGCTCTTCATTTTCCACACCAGCATTGCATAACCCTTGGAACTAATCAAGTTTTTGTTTGACGTTACATCCACTTTTACACATAGACGAAGAAGTGGAACTCATAGTCAATAAGGCTTTCCACTTTTTTGTTGTTCACTTTTTCGTCTTCCTTCTCTTAAAAGGCATTTGTACTTTGGGTGACTGATCTCACTTCTGCGTTTTGATGCAGGGAGTTCATCCATGTGATAAAAGGAGAAGCATTACTGAATATAAGCCTCTTTTTCCAGCTATTGATTTTTCGCTGGCAAGTACTTTTTCCTAATTGTAATTTACCTGGTGGAAAGTTGGCTATGGGTCATGTGTGTATATATAGGTTTTGATTATATTTTCAGTCTGCAAGATTCAAGTTTCTATTTTGGTAGTCCAATGGCACTGGGTTATTCCCATAGGTTTTTGAGGGCCCCAGGTCAATGATTCAACTTTCTAGGGGAAAAGACTCTTTGCCTATGGCCTTGCTTTTACCTGGGTTCCACACTGGGCCCTTGGTGGGGCTTGCGGCATCACTTTCTATTTTGTTTGATATTAATGGGCATTTGTACTTTCTACAGATAGAAAGTGACGCTGATATTTTGTGGAAGCCTGACATAAGAGAGAAGGATGAAGAACTTACTGCAAGGGGAATGAAGTTTCTTAACTGGTGATTCCTTATCTTTTTTGCCACAGTATCTTGGCATGAAATTTGATGTTGCATGGAAAGAATTCTACAGTTGAAACCTGGAATTTGTTTTGTTGCTTCATAAAACATAAAACTGATAGGCCCTTAGAAACTTCAACATTTAAGTTAACTTGGCAACAGACTTATCAAAGATTCTCTTGTTTTCTCAGATATTCACTCTTTCCCTAGAGTGATCACACCCAAGATGTACAATTGATATTCATGTGTTAGCGTGTTTTACAACTGATTTGTGGTTTTACCTGGCAAGAACAGGCTGTTATTGTATCCCATTTGACTAAGAGTGATCATGTCATTAAATAGGATATTATTATCTCTGTATTACCTGTCAATTGTTGTAGTTTAATTTGTTCGTGAACATTTCAAATCATAACATTATTGGAGATTCCATTTTGTGTATTTATGTTTATTTTTTGTAGCCCCATTGTATGAGTACATTGGTGCCTTTGAACAAGGAATCCTAGTTGGTTTATTTTATTCTTTGAGACCCCAAATGGTCTCTTAGTTTGTTTAGTGTGACTAACCCTGCTCTCTTTTGCATGGTCCTTGCATCTTTTTCCTACTGTTATTACTATTACAGAGGATGTGTTTAGAACCTTTTTACACATTTGGTTGCTAGTTAACACCAGACCAGACTTGATCAACTGTTTGAGATTGCTTCTCTTTATAAGTAGGAAACTGATCTTGGATGATTTAATTAGAGTTCACATATATCAGGATTTTTTTTTTGTTGCCCTTTTTAAATAGAGCCTGGAGCTGTGACAGCTCCTGGGTAATTTACCTGATATATATTTTCATTTTGCTACAGGTTGTGGACACGGAAAGAGAAGGAGATTGCAGTTGTTACCCACAGTGGATTCTTAGTTCATACTCTAGGCGCGTTTGGAAATGATTGTCATCCATCTATGAAGATTGAAATGAGCAAACCGTAAGTGTTTCATTAGCTTGTTAAGTTTTACTCTTTAGAGAATAACATATCAGCTACCTGTTATGTACGCCAAGCAACCAAGTGAACCTTACATGAATTACTTCAGTAAGCTTTTGGTTCATTATGTCATCCGGCATGCTTTGAGACTATTCTCAAATGGTTCTCAACGTGAAGTTTAACAATTAAATTCCAAATTCAAGGCCACCCAACTGGTGACTGGAGAAGGGCCTGCAATAAACCTTAAACACCACCAGCTGGTGGAGGGGAAAATCCATTGTCATGTTCTAGGGATTATCCATATTATTATTTTCTTTTTGCATACAAAAGATCTATTTCTTATTGCAGTAAGAATAGTCTTGAATACATCTTGCCTATGTACAGGTTTATGCATTAACTGTTTCCATTCCCCATTGAGAACATTCCCTGAATATTCCCCAGTAGCCACAAAGAGTGTCTTAATACAGCTAGTTAATCTTTTAAGAATGAGTGTAAAAGAACTTGCTTATTATATATCATAACTATTCACTAATTGTAGCCGCTGAGGTGGCGTGCTTATGTAATGCATACTTTTTTTCCTTTTGTTGTCTCCCCTTAGTAAATCGAGCAGAAGTAGTCCCTTCCCCTGCCATATAGCACAATTTATTGTGCTGCCTCAGGATAGTTGTAGCATGTATCTTTGTTTAGAGATTACTCTGGGGATAGTGAAACCAGTGATAACAGTGGACAAACCCGGTGACATGCATCACTAGTCTCCAACTAAGAGATAAAATGTAACTTCATGCATAATTTCAGTGCATCTTTCGACAGTTAGGCCTTCTGAAAACCTCTTAAAAAAAAGGTAAATTTGGTAGGTGAGTTGGAATTTAGGTTATGTTTACTACAATAGGCTATGTATATTTTGGGAACGGTACAATTTGGATGTCATTCAGGAACCCGTCTCTTTCAGAAGTACATTCTCAACCGTGACCATTCTTTTTTTCATAAAAAGGCACACACATGAACTACAAATATGATTTATTTCTATTTGATTTGTGATTCTCCCTTTAATCTGAAGCTCCTCCTCGGATTGTAATGGGTCATGAATATTTGATTGTGGACAGATACATTTAAGTTTGCCTACAGAAATTACTTGTAGAGGAAAAAATAAAAGATTGGTCCGACACATGACATACATTTTCATGCAAGCACATTGAATGACTGCGTTACATCATCGTTCTTTATAACTAAGCAAAGGATGTCTGTGATCTGTGTATTCAGGTTTAACAACTGTGAACTTCGTTCAATGGTCATTGTTGACAGAAGGTGAGCCCGAGCCTGACTCTGTCGTTTCATAACCTAGAGAATTCCCTCTTGCTTTTTTGTTACTCTCATTTTTTGACTCTCCACTCTGCAGTATGATAGGTTCAGATTCTTCAACCACTGACTATCCTGGAAAGATTCCCAGTGGGCCTGATCTTCCTTCCCTGTGATTTCGCAGAGGAGAAGCATCCAGATGTTGCCCAGCCTAAATAATCACACACCGTTGGTGGGAAATCTGAAACCTGGTCAATTCATGATATATGACTCTTCAAAAATGACTTACTGAGGTAGTTAGCCTTACAATACTAATGCTAGTTTTGTCAGCCAACAATCCATTTTTCCTTTCCCCGCCCTCAGTGAAGGGGTTCAGGGCTGGGGCAAGCCTGCAAAAGAAATATGGTTGCACATTCAAGTCAATTTACTAAACCGAGTTTTTCTAGGATTTTTCTAGGAGTGCTTGATCTGTCTTATGCTTATGCAGCAGGTATTTGCTTCTTTTATGCTCTATCCATTGTGAGAATAATTCTAGCTTTTTTTCTGATCTCTCTCGGGATCAACCAGACCTCGGGAAGACCATATCAAGCACAAGTTTAACCCACTTGAGTTGGGTTTGAATTCAATAGCCACGGCCCTACTGTAAATGAGTTGAACTTTCATATGCATGTGTGGCCGTTGATCAGATACAATATGTATATTGATAAATTTATCTACCTGGAACTTGAGGCTTCACTCGGTTGCTATTCCAATCGACCAACTTGAATGAGATACCAATCTTTTCTTGAAGACCAGTGTCCTACACAAATTCGATTCTGATTTTAGCCATGCTTGTGAGGCACTAAAGCCTGATCAGACCACTGGCCACTGGGATGGCCTGACCATCTAGAAAGGAAAGAAACCCCCTGAAAAGTGAAACGTTCCCCAGAAACAAAAAGGAATCAAGAGAATTTTTCCATGTGAAGAACATGCAAAAATTAAGAATATAAATGAACTCAATGTCTTCCTCGATAGTTTTATAGCTGTATAAGATGCAGAACACTTGCTCCAAGTATGACATTTTCAGCCGGAACTGAAAATGCATGATGTGCACTATGCACTTGCACATTTAAACATATATGTGTATTAACCAGGAAAGTTACCCGTGACCTCCCATATAACTAGAATGTTGGAACAGAATAGCATTCCTGAGCTGTTGGACACTTTAATCACGAATGCATACATCTATTTGGATTATATACGGACATGTAACAATTAGAAAAGATCATTTAAGGGAATCGGGCAAGAACGCTTCGATCTTGCTTCTGAGCTCTTCATCTGATTTAGAAATGACCATTTAAGGGAATCAGGCAAGAACACTTTGATCCTGCTTCTGAGCTCTTCATCTGATTGTGATCCCACCCGATAACCTGGAAGTACATTATGGCAAGAGGAATGAGAGGATTTGAGGCTTCCTTTTGGCTGTCTAATTTTGTAGTGACCAATAAAATTTAAAATTTAGCTGCTCGTTTTATTCAATCAGACAATCTGGACTTGTTACAATCATTAACGTGGAGACAAAAACTTAAAACGACAAATAAATTTGTAGAATATTATCAACGGAAGCATTAGCACAAGCTCTTCTACAAGATTCACTTTCTCATATAGTTCCGAGTAAAAATGGGGAGAGTTTCTCTTCTTTTTTTCTTTTTTTGGTTTTTTGAAAATATTGATATAAGTTATTCGCTACAAGTTTTTATCAGTTGTTGAATATTTCCCCACCCCTATTTCTTTGAATTTGTAGTACATCATTGCTGTTTATATAAAATGCCTCAAAGAAATCACAGAAGACTCCAGAGCAAACTCCAAGGTCCCCCTAGAACTTACAGGTGAAGCTTGAGTTATGTTATGATGCCTTGGCTATATATAGCACCAGCCCAACTAAAATCGAGAAAATAAGAATCCAAACGGCAGGCATGACGTTAAAATCAACAGACTTCACATATTTCTTGTCATTTTCCTGGCTTGTAGCAATTTCACTCTTTTTTAAAGAGGAACAATCTGGACTAGGTGTCAAACAGAAGGGGACAGCCACATCCCAGAAAGATTTGGTGCTCAAAGCAGGGGGTTCTATTTCTGGTTCCAAGATTGTTGAGGCATCTGTTGGAGCGTCCATGGACATTAATTCAACACAATGATCTTTGACAACCTGGGACAAGCAAGAAGAGCACAGGTCAACTACAATGAATGATATGCTCAAAGAAATTTAGTTTTTGCTATTGTGCGTGTAATTATACTTCAATTTTTCTACAAGGCAAGTTCAATACTGACAAAATACGATTACATTTGTCGGATCTTCAGCTCATGTGAGACAATGTTTATACATTTCTTCAAAGCCTAAACTAGAGGGATTGTCATTTCAGATGTACTGATAAAAGCTAGCCATGTCAAACACGAGCAACAAATACAACCTTCACCCAACAAGACAAAATTTCCATGTTTTCAGAAGTCCTAACAACAATTGCAAGTGGTATGACAGAACTTACCTTGATCTAAAGGATCAGCATTACTAGTATAAGATTAACCAAGATGCAAGCATACAATTGGGGTGGGGGGTGGGGGGCGCAAGAAATCAAAGAGTAAAAAAGTCTCCAAACAACAGAAAAGCTAGAGGGAACTCAGCCTCCTCTCCATGCATGCCCAAACCAAAACCAGAGACACACACAAGGAGCTAAGGGGATAAAGAACTCCATTTCAATAAGAAATCTCTAAAAGATGATAGAAATTAAAGAAAAACACCATGCAAAAAATGCATGGTAGTAATAATAACATATTGATTCACTAGTGGGAAGAGAAACTATCCATGCCCAAGGCTGGAAGAAAGCTCTACTACTCGTGTTGTTTTCTAATTAAACCAAACAGCTACATGATTTTTTTTGTCACAGTAACAAGTACAAACCTCGAGTGTCTCAGATGGTTGTAAATAGTCACAGATATATGTACCAGCCAACCAAGGGATAAAGACTCTTCGAGGAAATGAAAGACTGCACTGTTTTCTGTTTGCAAAGGTGTAAAATAACAGATATTGTCAGTTCAAAACTCAACAATTATTATCAGACAAAGTAAATTAAATCTAATAATGATGCTCCATTCAGTTAGCCATGAAAAGTGTTTCGAATTTTAACCTTGTGCCACACAAGAATATGCAGGCAAAAGTAGAGTTTTACTGAAAAATGATGACGTCCGATAAAACATATAAGACCACCCCACCTTTAATGCAAATAAATCATGATTCCACCTCTGGGTTCATAAAATGCTAAAAATTCATGGCATATGGCATCAATATAAGTGGCAACATGGACTGATTCTGGTGTCCTAAATAATCATCACCCTTAAAATACCAAAACATTAGGATGCAAATGGGGTCAAAAGTTTATAGGTGGAAGAAGAAAAGTCCATGTGGAAGAATGGTACTCTGCCACATAGTTAGAGCATCCAGTTTGGCACAATCATTATACAAAGACAACTGCAAATTCACAAGAAAACATAATGTGGTACAACCAGTGTGTGACATACAGTACAATATTCCATTTCTTGTACTGATGCTCTCAACATACTGATTGTTATTTAATCAGCTCAGGCAGATAAAACCTAAGTTCAACAGGGAACGAGATGCATTGCAATCCTAAACTTTTTTGACATCCAAGAAGAAGTCAGGAGCAAAAGGCATGCCATGTGGAATGCCTTACTCTACAGCCTCGGTGCAATTTATGCACTTAGACAAGACATATTCTGCCACATCAAGATACTACTAAGGAAGCACTTAGTCAAGAACAGATGAATAAGCAAATAGCAATAGCCCTTTCTTTTCACAAGAAAGAAATAATACATTCCTAAATGATGTAGGTATATATTATGGCTACATGCGATGCTAAGTGCAACATGATTTACAATTTCATGATATTATAACTTAACTATGAAAGGAAATGACTCCAACAGATCGGTACCAACTGAGATGGTTATATGTCAACAACAATTAGCAATTTCTTGATATTTCCATATTCGGAACAATAATATGCATATATTGCAGATACCAGACCTCAATGAATGCAGATTGAGTAGGAGAAAGGGTTCTCCTGTTGATAACTCATCACTCCCTTCCTTTCCACCATCAACAGTCAGACGTGATTCTCCATCTGACTCATCACAAATGATATCCAACCTACTTTGCAGGCTCCTGATGATGTCCCCCTAAACACAAAAAAGCAATCTATGATTGCACGGGACCAGGGGTATAACCAGGAGTAATTTACAACTATAGCTGTAACTTTTCTAAATTTTGGGAAGAAGAAAAACCTTGAAGCATAAGTGGTGCAAAAAGCATTTGATAGTAAGTAATCAATGTTGCTCCCTATTTTACCTGGACTCAGGTGCGGGTACGTGTCCAAATGTAGGATTCATTTAATTCTCATGTCCAAGGACACTAGTATACGGCTAGATTTCATATTTTTTAAATACTTCTTTTGTTTTTTTAAGGTAAAATGACATTTACAAGCTAAAATATAGCATTTTATACATAAAATGAAAGTCCTATGCTTAGTTTTATAATAAACTCAATTAATTATATATCCTTGTTAGATTCATGTTCAACTAGTATCGAGTATCGAGCGTTGAGTGTCTGACACTGGTACTTCACATATTTAAAAGAGTTCACGTAACATACGTTGTTCCTATCAGACTAAGAATTCAACGTTTAATTTGCAACTAGGCATGCATGTCAACTTCTAAGATGCATATTCTCCTACGGTGGAATATAAATTTTATAATCCAGTTCAGCTGGTCTATGCTTAAACATATCTAATACCCGAAACAAAGTGCACATGCATCAACTACCTATCAGCAGCAGCAATTTCCAAAAACTTTCCAAATTATTTAACCACCAAAATGAAAAGGCAAGAATAATTGTTCAACAAAAGATCAAAAGCGCTGCCAACACCATCACTTACTTCATACCTTTAAATCAACCAAAGCTTGTGAAAGCGGTTCTTTTGAATTTAAGTATGCAAAAGAACAAACCGAGCCTCTAAGGACAAGAACGCCAACAACCTCTTTTTGGTTGCATGCTACATAAAACAACAGATAAGTAAATAAACATATACATGTTAGAAACAAAAAAGTTAAGAACGTTTGAAGCATAACAAAGAAAATCTAATCCAAAATGAAGAAGTGTTGAACAAACCTTCCACAAATGAATCCTTCATGAAAGGCAGAAGAAATTGCACTTCTTGCAAGCCATCTGATACACACAACTCCTCCTCAACCACCTAAAAAACGCATGGTACACAGAAAAAGAAAAAAAACCTTATGCGAAGCTGAACAAATAGAGAGCTGCTAAGGACATGTATACTTAAATAACAGAAATAACAATAATAGTACTGAAGCAACATTCCTCTTTCAGACCAACATAGCACATAACAGTAAACATTACTAAATAAAAGGAAAATTCTCAAGATTCTGCTTTACCAGGCAAACATCTACAGCTGCATTTAATCATGGGACTTTCAACATAAGTAATATATATCTGACACTACCTTCACTCACCAAGAAAAAAGAGGGGGGGGGGGGGGGGGGGGGGGGGGGGGGGGGGGGGGGGGGGGGGGGGGGAACTATCATTGCCTATATCAAATAACCAACCTATAGAATATAGGCAAGCCACAGCCCCAACTTTATGCTAATCGGATCTCCCATTCCACTTATATGCTCATGATTGTTTCAGACTTCATCAGTGCCATATATTTTTCTAGCAGATACTTATAAAAAATATATAAATTTATGGGAGCTAAATATTGAAGAAGAAAAAAAGATACACCCGGTCTTAATTTTTCATACTTCGTATAATCTTGGACCTTTTTAAATCCAACTTGGAATGACTAGATTGCTAAAAGATCTCCTTAAGTTCTCTAAAACCCACCACTGAGGCAAATTAACTGTAGCATAACACATTTCATTAGGACCAAGCTGTCAAGAAGGTGTTTTTTTGGTCTAGGGGGGATGTGTTTTTTAATTTATCCTCTTTTGTGGACTTTTTGGATCACCTGTACATGCCTGTAGATATATAGGCATTTCTTTTGTTAACGGTTGCGCCCCCTCGGCACTCTATCTATACATACTTTACTTATCAAAATAAAAAAAAAAAAGAAGGTTCCCCCTTGTCTTTTCTTTTCTTTACCTTTTTCCCCCAAAGGCAAGGTGGTCCACAATTGGGGCCAAAACACCCTCACCCTCACCACCCTCCCCCCCCCCCCCCCCCCCCCCCCCCCCCCCCCCCACCCCCCCCCCCCCCCCCCAACAAAAAAAAAAAAAAAAAAAAAAAAAAAAGAGGGAGGCAGAATATTTATGGGCTAGCTGGTAACTTCATATGTGGCCACCCTCTTTCACATTCACAAACTCCTCTTTCATCTCCACTAAAAATGTGGCAATAAAAGGTACATGCCCACTAATATGTATAGATCTTTATGTAGATCCATCTAAAACTTTTTTAAGTCTGATTACATTTTTGTTTCGCTGCATATCTCTAGATTAACTTGAGCATGTCTACAACACGTTAACCTAGAAACTTCACATTTTATAGATTGGCTTTACATATGGGCCCTTGCTAGAAGATGCATGGGTCAGTAATTCCGCAAAGCTCATGGACCAAGAGGGCACCTTAGGGTAGGCTTGCCCATTTTTATTCCCTTCTCAACAGGGCATGCTCTGATAATACAGTATTGTTAAACAAAGAAGACACAAAGCTTCTATCTCTTATCCATAATACATAAAAATACATATATAAAAGAGTCAATTGTTCATTAAGGCATGTGAACAAATAATCACAAAGGGAAATGCTTGTGATGAAAAGGTTGTGAAGGCACGTGACTCTTCTTTCACCTTCCATTGCACAGAGAACCAGTCAACCAACTGTAGCAACTTTAGAAATCCCTCGAGTCTAAATACCATTTAGATGGTTCAAAATAACAACCAATGAAACAACTACGACTTATAAAATTCAGCAGTTATACATGCTAGAGACAAATCCTGGCTCAAATCATAACCAATGTTACTCCCATCATAAGATACTTCAAATATCATTAGACTACGAGAAATTGGGATTCATTTTGTATGTTACTTCAAATCTAGGTTATTCCAAAAGACTAGGAGATTGCTAACTGCTAAGAATACTCTAGTCATTTCTAAAAACAATCTCCTGAGGGCATCCATGGTGTCCAGAAATAGAAAGTTATTAATAATCCCCAAAAGGATTCCCATTCTTACCAAATTCCCTTTAATCAAGGCCTTTGCAAGTTTAAGCTCTTTGGCATGACTTGAAATTCCTTGTTGAAGAATGTCAGCCAAATTTCTGATGTTTGATGCAGTCTCCTGACATATGGGTAATCTGCAAAGAGACAGGAGGCTTGATTGATGAACAAAATAACCCAAAAAAGGTTTTCTAGAACTGGCAGTGGCGTTCTTTAAATTATTCATATGAGTACCAAAAGAATTTGGGAATGCAGATCACAAGTGAATTTTTTTTAAAGTAGCTCAGATAAAACATAACTACAATTCCCATTACAAACTTTGTCTGTTGCTTGTTGCTATAAACAAATGCAATGTTCTTTAAATCACAGATATCGATATAGGAAACATGAGATGGAGCTCCAAAAATTTAATATTCATCATGTCAGGATAGATTATATTTTTCTGTTTGGTTTCTTGCTTTTTCCCTCTTTTCTGTTTTCTTTTTTCTTGTGCTTCATGTCAGGATGAATTTGGGACAGCTATAATTGTGTGATTGGACAAGATTCAAATGAAAAAAAAAAAAAAAAGGAAAAAAGATCAAACTGTTGGCTCTCTGATAGAGGACAAGCATGAAATCCTCACACTTTAGGTATTACTCAGTTCCACAAGGTTGCGTGCAAGATGAAGTGATGAATGATGTCTGCTGGAGACAGTGGCCTTTGGAGAACTGATATTAATGAACAAGGAATACATATCGATATGTATATCCAATTGAAAGTTCAGGGACAACCCACAAAACAAGCTGCCAACAATTATGTTGCCTTTGAAGTTTCTGACCTGTTACACTTATCCAGTTTGGAACCAGTGTTCTGTATCCTCTATTATACAATGACTGTCCTCAAAATCATATCGTATACAATTTTGGAAGTCACAATGTTGTTTATGATGAGGATAGCCATACCTCTTCACTGATTTGAAGGTTGGATGGTTAGGTTTCAAAGCAACACGAACTAATGTAACCACTAAGTAAATCATGGGTGTGCCTGGACACACATTGCTAGATAAGCTCCCTCCTTATTCTCTAAGTGATTCACATACGGTTACCAATATAACACAGTTGTTAAATATTTATACCCAGATGGTAGGAAGAAAGGGGAACAAAATAAACCAATGGAACAAATGAAACAGCGGTGGTTCCGGCCTAAGTCACCTAGTTCGCCTACTCATAAGGCCGGATGCCACTCTAGTTCGCGAATCAGAGGATTTGGAACAAAAACGAGTCATATTCGCAAACTGACATGGTCAAACTCATGAATCTTGATGAACTGTTCTTCAAAAGAATAATCATGCGCCACATGGCCTCTTTTTGTGGTGCACCATGACTTTTTCTTCCCCAAATTTATCACGTCTGACAAGTAAAGTTACCTGTAGCCTCTCTGTTGACGGGACACGTTATGGGCCACACCACTACTGTTGTTGTTCCCCAAAACACAACTATTCTTCAAAAGTTGCCGTTAAACATTATTAAATAAAACTTCCAATAAGACTTTTAGCAAGCCACTTGTTTTCTTTAGCATTGTCTTAATGTGCTTTTAAAAATTATAGTACAATACAAATATCTTTCCAAATATTAAAGAGACATACAATACAAATATTAGTCATACAAATTATAAATAAATATATATATTAAGGAATATATAACAAAAATATATATTTAATAGATACTTTGAATACGCTCTCGAAATTATGTTTTCTAAAAGTTTTCGCCCTCATGCCCGTGCATGACGAACTTGTGACTTAGGTTCTTGCACTCATGACACAAAAGCAAATCAAAGCAAACCAATTCATCAATTAGTTTCAGCATGTTTGGTGAGGAACAAATTTCATAATTCAAAAAACAAGCAACAAAGCTTCTAAAAACAAATTCATTAGATTATTATATATCCAATGTAAACGTTACCTTAAATCAAAGGTGTATGTGCACCTAAAAGTCTGAAGGGAAGCCAACACTCTTCCCATTTTGAAATCACAAGGCCGTAGGCTGCTTGATGTAATATTTGAAGACAGCGAGCAATTTCGACACGTCCATCTAAACAATATTTTTGGCCACCACGGCAATGAAATGAATAAACTTATCTGAATGGCACAGTTTAGATGAGAGAGCCAAAAAGATTTCAATGAAAATACCTCCTTGGACTGTAACTAATGTGTATAAGCAATCTCTCATCCCAATCAGTCTCCAATAAGGGTGCTGCTTCTGCCACTCCTTTTACAGTCTGCAAGAGCCATTCTGTTAATAAGATACCTGGTCACTACTATACAATGAACATAAGAATGTTGTTTCTCACAAAAGAAGTAAGGCCAACAAGTAAACCAACAATCAGATGCTTGTATGCTGCATATAGGTTTTCTTTTCTTACTACTTAAGTAGAGTATGAGGATGCAGATTCGAGACTACAGAACCTTCAGCCAGGTAAGATCTTGTTTTCTTAAACTCAAATTACTGAAGGACTCTTTTTTTTTTTTTTGTTTTCTTTTTACTTTTAAGTTGACAACATATACATGCAAAATTTGAGTGAAAGTAGAATAATGATAAAACCTGGCAAAGTATAAGGGTTGAATTCTTAAATGAGCTTTCACTGATCCATATGTAGATGCCAAGCACCTTCATGCCACCCAGCAGCATTCTGGAGACCTAAAAGCACATTAATCCAATTATCACATGCCAAAAAGGAGTCAACTCACAAGATGGATAAAAGATTGTATGTTGCATATACTGGCATTTCTATAAAATTATATGAAGGAAGCAATGAACAAAAAGCTATGTCTACTAAAGGTAACAAAAGAAACTTCCTTCAGCTAAGATGAGAAGACAATCTACCAGAAAATAATTAGGGATCAAAGAACATTTGGACAGATCGCATATGCATAATTGCCATGCCAAGGCCATATCCAAAACCAAGATTTGGATCCTCTCCATTCCATGGGTGGAATGGAGATTTTCATTCCATTTATTGTAAGGTTAACAGCTCATTAACTAAAAAATGAACATACAAGATGAAGCCACATACCTTGTATCTTATATAACTAACTAAACTACATAGTTTTGCTAACTAAGTTAATAGAATGCATTTACTATTTTCCAAAACTAACATCGCCCATTTCCGTCTGGTATAGATTTTCCGCTAAAACAACAAAACACAATTGCTTAGGGTTCTTGCCTTGCATCTCCGGTATCGGCCCTCTTTGGCATTCATCTCTTGTGGTTAGCAACTAAAAATCAAAGATGCGTATAGCTTCTTCATTTTTTTTTCTTTTTTCCAGATTTATGTATAAAGTTAAAATCATATGCAACAACTATGGAGTCTGGTATAAAGTTTACAACATAAAGTCGAAGGCACCAGCGACTGTATGGAACCTAGAAGGGAAAAACTTGTTGCTGACATGTTGCTTGCAGGAAAACTGCTCTCTCTCTCTCTCTCTCTCATGCCTTTGAGAATTTGCTAGAGTAGTATAGGTGTTCTCATAGGTTTGCCATCTGGAGTGGAGTCGTGAGTTGATTTGGAGATTTGCACTAATTAGATTTACAATTTATTTGGGCGTTCTGTGCCTTTGATTTTTGTAACCATCAGATTAGTTAGCCGGAGAGAGAAGATAATAGGATGGAAGGCATTGAAATGAGGTTTCCAGCGGAACCTAAGCTTAGACGGGAACTAATGGCAATCTCCGTTAAGTTGGAAATAAAAATATTATATGAATTTTAGTAATTTAGTTAGCAAACTACGTAGTTCAGTTTGTTACATAAGATACAAGAGATGTGGCTTCATCTTATATGTTCATTTTTTCGTTAATGGGATGTCAACCCCACAATAAATGGAATGTAGATCTCCATTCAACCCATGGAATGGCGAGGATCCGGATCCCCAAAACCATGTCTTCTATGAAACATTATCCCAATCCAATTTACTTTTTTTCAGGCAATTGGAATAGACTGCAAGTCCAATTCAAACAAACAGGTCTAACCTCATAACACATGGCAAGCTACAGCCATTTTCCATGTTACAATTCTTGAGTATGACAATACTGCTCTACATAGATGCTCACTCGGAGTTGGGTGGCTCATATGTACCAACCATTTCAACATGTCATCATTAAGAAAAAATATCAGCACATGACATTGCTGAATACGTCTTGTCTATGTTATAATCAGCATCCAACTGCCGCTAGTACTTACCCATATCCACAAAATAGAACCTCACACGACCATACCCCAATAAATCCCCTTCCTATCATATGAATCCACTAATGTGATCAAGTTCCAGCAAGTAGAAACTGACACAAAATGGAGTGCAATCTGATTTATCAACTTTTCGTTAACTTTTTCTTTGTGGATTGTCATCATATTCCTTACTAATGCTTGGGTTTTCTGTTCAACTGTTTACGAATTTCAGATAAATTATGTTCAGCCTCGTGAGTAACCAAAGATAGAATCATGTTTACCATACAAACAACTTCTATACGGATTCGTTGACTCGCACAAACTTGGAACTTAAAATCACAATGTACATCTAAACAATCAATTGTCATTGTGTCTGGGCAAGTACGTACACGTATATATACCATTATACCTGACGAGCGTGTTCGGCGACCCATTCCTTGTCGATGAACAGGGATGAAGAGTCGGACTGAGATTTGGCTTTTGATCCCTTTTTCTTATCGTCCCTGCCGCCCTCAATGAGCGAACAAGCCGGCTCTCCCGCATCGTTTGGTGGTGTAGGAACCAAATCGAACACCAAACCTCGGTCCAAGCTTGAACTTAGCTTCCCTATCACAAGACCTACCTGTGTGACCATCAATCTCTCGGTTCAGAACCCTCAACTACGAACATATTTTTGTGCACATACATATATGTCCATGCAGAGAGAGAAATAGAGAGACCTGAGCCGGGACGGCGGACTGGCTGAGGCGATCCTCCGCCGATTTGAGTTGTACTTCCTCTCCAACCACCGCTTTCACCATGACTCGACCGATCAACGGCCTAAACGATTTGGAGTAGAAAACGCCAATGACTGAACTCTTGTTTTTTTTTTTTATTCTTTTTCCTGTTTTTGGTAGGAGGGAGGTCGAAGCCGACTGAAATCCTTTTTATCGAGCTTTTGAGTTGGGTTTAGGACTAGGAAGCCCAAAGCCTGATGATTGAAAAAAGCCGCCACAAAGCTTAGGCCCGAAAGTACTCAACCTTGAAATTGCTCAGCCCAAGCCCATCTTAGATCGGACACACTAGGCTTGTTTTGTTTATCTAACAAACCTAGGCTGCCGTGAAAAAAAAAAGAAATTAAAAAAATAAAGGCCTCGTTTGGTAACGTTTATTGTTTTTATTTTTTGTATTTTTTTTCAGAAAAACAAAAAACGGCGTTTGTTTAAATTTTTTTTTTTTAGTTTTTTACAAAATTCAAAAAAAAAAAACTAAAAACACTAAAATGAGTGTATTTTTTCTTATCAAAACATTGGTCTAGTATTTTTGACACAACGATAACCTATAAACGCCCATTACCAAACCACAAAAAACACATACCAAAAACATACAACAAAAACACACAGCAAAAAATAAAAACTGACAGCATTACCAAACGGACCCAAAGATTTAAAAGATGTGGAAAAGAATTCCTACTATATGTCAACTTCAGTTATGATTTTTCATGTGTATTTGATGATCTCATTATAGAACTTAAATCTAAATGATAATAATTTGTACTTACCAATGTATCTTAACCAATGTGAAAATCAAAACTACAATGGTCTATGGGATCAACCAGAGCCTTCAAGTTTATCATTTACTATTCGACGGGAAGCTAGTGAATTTAGTGGCCTAATGAAAGATTGAAGGATTGTGATACATGTCCTTATGTTAGAATTGCCAAGTGGTAGGAGTTGGGTGGCTCAGTGATTTGCCGACTCTGATACTAAGCATAATATTTCAAGTTTAATATCTCTTTTTATACTCCTTAATTTGTAATAACTCGTCATTTATACAATGTATGAAGTCTATTTATTCATTTATTATTTTGCTATAAGGTATTGAGATTTTCAACCGACTACTGTGTCAAGGATTACTTTTCGCATGGCCAAACCTTTGCCTCCATGCGCATCATGTCGTGTTGGAATGCCCACGACATGCCCCAGAGAGTGCAAGAAGGTATGTAGGAAGTGCCAAGCAATGCCCAATAATGGCCCATCGTTGCTGCGCATGCCTGCTAAGCAGCCAATCAAGAGTTCAGGCGAGGCCCAATTAACCTCACCAACACTTAGGCTCAAGATCATAAAAAGCGGTCCACAGACTCTACACAAATTATGTAAAATTTTTATATATATTGATAATACAGTAAGTCGGCCTCCAGGTCAGCAACAATCAGCTCCAGTAATCTGAGAAAAGGAAAAGGGTGAGGGACACCGGTGTAATGTCTGCCAAGAACACTCTGATCCCAAAGTTAGGTATTTGGAGATATTTCAACAGAGTTTTTGCTAAGGTTTATGTTTTGCGTACCTTGTTGGAGAAGATGATTTTTCCTTTTATATTGGCAGACACCCTGGTAGCCCTAGGGGGGCGTTGTATGCATGGAGAGGGTGGGAGACAGCTATCTCTTCACGTGGTGGCGCGACATTGGAGATCCTAAGTAGTGGCAGGGTAGTGGGAGGCGTGATTGTGCAACCCCAAACGTGGCGCTCCCTTAGGCGTGTGTCAGAGTGAGTGAGGTGACTGCCTCCTCCTATACGCGAAGTTTTGGGGTTGTGAGCACGTTATCATGATTGGGTTGTCAATGATGACTTTCACTATCGTGGTTGGTGGGATGAATGATTGACACCATCATACAAGTCTTGCTCGGGCACGGTCCACTCGGTCGTGTGCAGCCATGGTCTGGTGGGTTATGACTCTTTGATTTGGTCCTAGTCAGCTGTGCCTCTCATGGTCGATCTTTCTTTCGTGGTACTTTGTCTTCTTTTGATCCCATCTATGTCCTTCGAGATATCAACATGTTTGGTGCTGAAATCTCAATCATTGTAATACACAATACGTCATCGGCTGAATCTGACAGTTCGTATGTACTTTCTCCTGATTGAACCGTTACAATATTTCTAACCGGCCCCATCATATATTATGTAAATAGTGACTGATCACGACGACAGATTAAGAATAATGACTTAAAATTTCATATTTAATACGAAAACCAATTGACCACGATACAACTCTCGTGATTATGAATGAAGTTTTATCGAGTTTATCAAGCATTTTGTTGCCCCTCTAAGCATTCTCACGCTTAATTTCTTCTTGATTTCTTTATTTGCCAATTTGAGTTCTGGTTGGTGGGTCCCACTCATCAATCTGAACGAGCACCTTGCTGTTTCCTAATCATTGCACGAAATAATGGCACTCTCACAGTCCACTGGCGCAATTGAATATAAGATGAACGGAGTGATAAGGTGCGTATAGAACATGGAGTCCACTGAGCCTCACAAAACTTATATTTGATAATAAGAATAATATTTTAAATTATCTCTCCCTAAATATGTAATTTTTTAAAATAAAAAATATATAATATCATGCAGAAGTGATATTATATATTTTTTTTAAAAAATAAGATAAAATTTTTATTTTTATTATTTTTATATTATTATTATTATAATAAAATAATATATTTATACAATAATAAAAAGTCAACATTAGAGCTTTGATGAGGATATTTCACGCTATCTAATTTTTAAAAATTATCATAAAAAATTTAATAAATTACTAATATTGTATATATTTTCATAACCACTTACTACTTACTCTCTATTTTTTTCACACTTGTACAAACTTATCTCACCTACATAATGGACACACTTCTAATAATATTATATAAGTACATCATAATAAAATATTATATTAATATTAATTTTATAATAAATAAAATAATAAAATAATATTAATTATTTTACTATCTCACCTTAACTAAACATAATATAAATAATCCTGTCACATAATTTTACTTATCACTCGCCACATTTTTAATTACACAATATTACTGATTCTCCAATTTCACGTCCTCTATTTTCTTTATCCTGCAAATGGCCATGGTGTTTGATAAAAATATATAATAATGTTTATCCTAATTGCATCATATACCAGTGACGTCGCTCTCGAGTCTTCTTCCTTCCTTCCTTCCTTCCTTCCACGCCTCATCCTTATCTCCCTCCTACTACGCAATTACCGATAATAAACTTGGGTCCCGCAACAACGCACCCCAAAACCCTCACCTGTTATCTTTCCTATCTCCTCTCTCTTCCTTAGCCGTTTTCTTCTTCAGGTGTACCCTTACCGTACGATTCCTCTCTCATTCATGGCTGAACACTGTAAACTTTCATAACCCTAACCCACAAGATCCTCAAACCCAACTGAAAATGGAGAATTATTCGTACTCTTCGTATCCAGATTCTGGTAACTCATCGCCTCGTTCTCGAGAAATCGACAGCGAGAACGCTTCTTGGGACGAGCCGCTTTCTTCCAACTACAAGGTCAAGATCATGTGCAGTTACGGCGGCAAAATCCTCCCTAGACCTCACGACAACCAGCTCACCTACGTCGGCGGGGACACCAAGATCTTGGCCGTCGATCGCAACATCAGGTTATCTGCCTTCATATCCAAGCTCACCAACCTGTGCGATTCCGAGGTGTGCTTCAAGTATCAGTTACCCGGAGAAGATCTCGACGCTCTGATCTCGGTAACCAACGATGAGGATCTTGAGCACATGATGATGGAGTACGATCGGATGTGCCGTGCGTCGGCGAAGCCAGCGAGGTTGAGGTTGTTTCTGTTTCCTTCGAACACTTCAGAGACGAGTTTTGGGTCGAGTGAGACGAAGTCGGAGCGGCAGTGGTTCGTTGACGCCTTGAATTCTGTGCAGATCCAGCCTCCGGAGGTTTCTTTGCCGCCGGCTGCGGCGAATCCGGACTTTCTATTTGGTTTGGATAAAGGACACGCGCCGGTGGCTGCTGCTGCGAAGGTGCAAGATCCGCCGCCGGCGCCAACGGTTCCTGATGTTTTCCCGAAGGAAATTTATGCCGGATCGGACTGTGGTTCGGAAGATCGGTATGTCATGGGAGAACCGGTGGTTTCGCCGGCGGAGATGCAGAGGCAGATGCAGGAATTTCAGAGATTGCAGATGGCTAGCCACGAACAAGGGATGTACCACAGGAAAAGCGATGAAGTAAACCCTAGGGCTTATTCCGGGAGTTATTACGCACAGAATGTCCCAGAGAAACTTCCTCCGACACAACCGGCTGTGCCTGTTCCAGTCCCGGCGGCATACTGGCAGGAAAGACATGTCGCCACTGGAGGTTACCCCTTAGCGGCCGCCACAGGACCTGAACCGCCGGTTTACCTGATTCAAACGCCGGTTGGGGTGTATCAGGCTCCAACGTTGCGACCAACGACCGGCCAAATCGGTCAGTCTTACTACGGTATGCAGAGGGTAGCACCGGAGGTTTACCGGGAACAGCCAGTGTACAATGCGGTCCCACCGCCTTCTATTCAGCAACCCAAGGTCGGGGCCTATAACGAAGCCATCGGAATGGTACGGCCACCAGCGTCGGCTGGAGTTGGAGTAGCCGAGCCGGTATATTCGCAGGTGACTTATGACGGAGCAGGGCGTCAGGTGTACTACACTGCGCCGGCAGGGGTGGTGCCGCAGTATCAGGCGGTGACTCCGGCGGTCGATACAAGGCAAGGCGGCGGCGCGTTGAACCCAGAGAGTGGTAAGTTTATTGCCAAGGCTCCCTCAAATCCCAATTCTTCAGTGTGATTTTTGTCAATTCTTAATTTCTTGAATTTAATGAATAATATTACACAGTTTTCTGTTCATATTGTGGTATTTAGTGGTGTTTGTTTATCAAGCGTTGGCAACATTAGTTGTGATGCAGTGTAAATTTAAAGATTTTCTGAATTGTTTATTGCAAATTAGTATTAATGATGTTGTTTACCACTTTACTGAGTCCAATCAGGGCTGTCTCTGTTTGTTATATCCTTTGATTTTTGGCTGATGAGATCTTACACTGTGATACTTTACTCTAAGAATAATGTTATTCTTTTAGAATTTTTATACAAAATTTTATACTTAGAATGATGTGACAATGATAATTTTATAATAAATAAATATCTTGGTTGGTTATTTATTTTAAAATGATTGGTTCATAACTTAGTCACATAATTCTAATGATTAATTCTGTATGAATTTTTTGATTGTATAACGTATATAATTCTTATAAAATACATGATATCATAATCCTTACAGAAATATAAACAGACTATAGGCTCAAATAATATAAATGCTTTTTGCAGAGTTTGTCTTAAAATATTTAAAAAAACAATATGATGACTAAACAATTATAGTTTTTTTTCTCATACCTAATTTGCATAATAAATAAACAAATCAAAGCAGCCATAATCATGTGTGTGTTTTTTCTTACTAAAATGGAGTTTTGCAAAAGCAAAAAAAAAAAAAGATAAATATTCTCTAATAAGCTACGAAAAATGAGATTAGCAGAAACCCTAAAAAAGAAAATCATGTGGCAATTAGCAAATTAAAAAAAAAGTTACATTCTCACATGATTTGACATGCTCCCACCTAGAGGCCAATTGAATATCTATTAAATTGTTTTACAACAATCTTTGTTGTAAACCTCAAATAACATCAAAGTATGTGTAAGTTGTGAATTTGGACAATTTCTAGTGTATATATACATATTGCGTACATTATCTTGTAATAACCCTGTACACATCTTTATAAGTTTTTTTGTAATTTATTTTATGTTTAGTTGGTTGTAGAACTATGTAATAAATTTTTATATCAAATTAAATATTATTTCGCTAAATTACAAAGTAAGAATATAGTTGAAAATAATAAAATTCTGCTATAGAAAACTTTATTTTCCAATCTTCACAATATTGTGATGATCGTGTTACAAATATATCCTAGCCGTTTTTTTTAGTTAAATAAAAGTAAAAACTATTTGACTTTGTTCATACAAACCACAAAGTTTAAAATATATCCTAGCCGGTTTTTTTTTTAAGTTAAATAAAAGTAAAAACTCTTTGACTTTGTTCATACAAACCACAAAGTTTAATAGATAGAACAATATTTATTCAATTGACAGCTGCATGGTAAATCATTTAAATGCAGGAAGAGTACACAAAAGAATAAGAAAATACATAACCCAAAAGGTGATGCTCCGAAGATGCTTGAAAATGTACAGGACAAAATAAAAAACAATGACGACAACAAAAAATATATATAAAAATAAGCGGGACACGAAAACCCACAAACTGTTATAAACGAAATAAATTTGTAGCAAACAAAACAAAGTATATAATAAAATGAATTTTTTTGAAATTGTCAAATAATAATTAAATAGTTCTTCTGAAACTATGGAGATAGATCTTCTTAATCACCCAAGCATGTCTTGCTTTCATAAGATAAAATAGGATAATAAAATAGTTCTTCTGGAACTAGGAATAGATCTTCTTGATCACCCAAGCATATATTACTTTCATAATACAAAAGATAGAAATAATAGAAATGTAAATAGTTTACTTACACTTTTTGCCTTTTTTTTTTTTTTTCTTTTCCTCTTCTCCTTTCTTTTCTCTTTTTTCTCTCTCCCTCTTTTCTCTTCTTCTGTCTCTCTCTCGTTTTTCTCTTTTTCTTCTCTCTCTTTTCTATCTCTCTCTCTCCTTCTTTCTCTTTCTTTTTTTTGTTTTTTTACGTAACACGCCACTGATATATATAGGCATTTGAGGCGGTTCATCCACCATGAGGTGAGGTGAGCCATGACCTCATAACACAAACACTCTATTTAAAGTTGTTTTTTCTTATTCTCTAAACTTTTCAAAGTCTTTTAAGTTTAACACCTCTAGAAACCCTTCACTACCAGCATCATCCCTATAGTAGTGACATGGAAGTCACTCAAACACAATTTAAACCCATCACCATGTCCATGATGGCAGGAAGTCACTTGAATACCATTTAAACCCATCACCTGTCACACCCCCATTCCAATTAGACATTAATTATGTCATATTAGGCAGGGCGTGATCGCACAGGTCACTGTACCTGCGAACAACACCTTAATCCACACTCAACCAATATAATGCAAAGGAAGAACACCATTACCTTATGAAACTATAAACCAGCCATGCATAAATATAACATACATCAGAGTAACTCATCCCATAACTTTACACACATTATGTCAAGTATAGATCAATTATGACAAATCCCAAACTCAAGCTAACGTAAAGTAAAATACAAGTAGAAAAAACGACTCAAGCCTTGAGACATGACATCCGGACACCAACATGAATGCCACCACGGCAATGACCAACACTGTAGTGAACCAAACCTTCATCTCCAAGTTACCTGTCAAAACAGTCTGTGTGGGTGTGAACTAATTGTCAACGTGCTCACGATAGATAATCAAACTCATAAAGAATGATAATAAGCACCCAAATGCATACAGGTAGAAATGATTAATATATTTATATCATGGATGTCTCAATGCAATGCATGTATCACCCACATGTGCGCGCAATTTTAGATAACGTTGGTCCAATATATCGATGGCGCGTTATCAAGGAATGCCCACCGTGGCACCCCTAGGCTAGTCCACCGTGACTAAGCCTTGGTTAACCCACCGTGATTAACTCTCTCCAGTGCAATGCAAGGCATACAATATGAATGGTATGCAATGCCACCATATATATATATAGAATCATCAATGTCTCCACACAACTTCTCATATAATACCAATTTCACCTCATAGATAAACACCCTTAACACCTCATATGTATTCACCACCATTATACATATAGAAAACAAACAATGCATTTAACATGAATAAGATTATCTCAAAACCCCACAATCCCACAATTAACACCAACATAGATAATAACACAAGCAATATATATTCACTTCTATATGAATAAGATTATCCTATGATCTCACCTGTCACTACACACACACTACGTCAAAGATCACTTCTGAGTTGACTTTGAAAGATCTTCCTCTCCGTTAGCTCCTAACACCACAACCGTATTAGTTTAGGAAACTCACTGTATACTCCAATAATCATAAATATAATGCATATACTCCAAACAAGTTACAACACTGAAATTATGCATTAAAACTACCATATGCTAATCTCAATCACACTCTCAATGTTAAGCTAGAGCTGAAAATACCAAAATACAATAAGTCTTCTAATTTGTCAAAACTGACACAGGTTTCCTAATCTGGACATAATTTCGTAAGCTTATACCCAAAAATTTTAAAACTTTAGAAATACAACATAGGCATCTCACAGAGTATTCAGATAAAATTTTACTTTTTTTGAACATGCCTAAGTATTTATTTGGTATTTTCTAAAACAGGGCAGTGCTGTAGAAACTTAAATTCAGCAGTAGATGCTCTACCTTTGATAAATTCGTAGCATAGGTAAAAGACATCGAAATAACCTGAAATTTGGTACAGATTATCTTCAACCGTTCTACTAGATACAGTAAAAATTTCATAATTTTTGGGCTATTCTAACTTGGTCAAATGTTCTGTCAAACCAGAGGTTACAGATCTGGGCAGATCTGAGCATCAGACTTCTATAGTGGCAGCTTAATTTTGAAAAATCACCATAATTCGAATATAAAACATTTTTGACTGAAACGAAAGTCCAAATTTTTCTAAGATCTCAAAGTTCAAGTGTGTAAAATTTCAGCCACAGATCAGATTGTTAAAGAGGTTAAACAACCTCCGAAAATGGTTGTTTCTACAGATATTCGCAGCAGAAATCTTTCAACTTTGGATAGAAGTCTCTCTCTCAATTCTTAACCAAATCAGATAAATTTTGTATCTAAATCAAGTAATTTTTTAAGATCTATCTACCTAGAGCCTGATCTACAGTAAGGTACGAATTTTTATACCTGAAATTAGCCTCTTCTTGCACTGCAGCAGCTCCTGCTACTCCCTCTCTATTTCTCTGCAACTTCTCTCTCTCTATATCTTTCTCCTTCTCTCTCTATCTTTCTCTCTTTTTGTTTTCTTCTTCCGTCACTTTCTCTCTTTCTTTCTATCACTATCACTTTTCTTTTTTTTTTTTTTTTTTTTTTTAACTATCTCTTTCAACTAGTTAGGTAAACTAGTTAGGTAAAAGCCTTAGGTGTCACCCATTTCTTTCCTCCATCAATTCTCATCCACTAAGTGACTTACACCTAGATGTCAACTCCTATTGGTAGGGTAATTTAAGTCAAATTAAACTTATTTTACATAAATGCTAATTTGCATACCTCTTAACCATGCAATACTATTATTACTTACCGATGAAATTAAAAGTTAGGGTCTCACGTCACCATGTCCATGTTACTACCATCTCCTTCTATGACAAATCATCTCCATCAGCACCATTATGCATTACCATCTTAATTGGGTTTCATCACAACTGCCACCAACATGCATAGCTACCTTTCAAATATTATATTATATTATATATATATATATATATTTGAAATTTAGAATTCAGTTGATTTATGTTTGAAATTTTTGTTTTTTTATTAACCCACAAAAGACACAAAACCACATAAAAAAAAATTATAGGACTCATTCAAATTAAATCAATCGGCTTAAACGTATTTTGAAAGGGTAATAAATATCCAACAAAGTAAAGGTTGAACTCTAATTGTAGGAAAATGTACAAATTCACAATTTTATATTTATGAACATTTTTTAGCTTATTTAAACCCCTAGAATTTTAACTCACCAAAAAAAGAAAAAAAAAACCCTAGAATTTAAAAGGAGCAATAAGACCACAGCATTTCAGAGTTGCCATTTGGTCTCTGTGTGGACTGTGTAAATAATACTTGTGCTACATAGTACTATTCCGAAGTAGCCATGAAGAAATACAAAAACGACACACAAAGCCATCCAAAAGGGATACCAAAAAAAAGACCAAGGAAGAAGTTGAGTGAAAATTTTCTGAATGTCCAACGCGTAGGGAAATGTCATATGTTGCATGTATGCATATAGTGTGAAGTGTGAGAAAGGAGTTCACAGGTTTGAGGGTTTTGAACTGAGATGAGATTCTCTTAGTAGCGTTGTTACAGCTCTCTCTGGCTGTGATGAACAACTTTTTTTTTATGGTTCTTTCTGTTGGTGAGAAACCAAAATGGCTAATGGTGAAGAAACCAAAATGCAACAAGCAGTGGGATGCAAAACTTGTGAAACCTAGTAACAACAAAAGTTCCAAAGCAGAAATTGAAATTCCAGATACGCCCAAACTTCCAGTGATGGTTGTTGAGTGAAGTCAGCGAGGACGATGGTTTGTAGAGTCCACAAAGCTACTTATGTAACTGAAGCAGTTACAAAGTTATAGAGGTGGAGTCCTCTACTAACTTATTATCTTCCTGATTTGCTTATGAAGATTTTGAGTAAAACAGTTTGTTTGGCAGTAAAAAAGCAGATTGTCAATAGTAATTTTAAAAATTGAAAATGTTAAGCACTGTGACCCACTTGGAGGAGAGAGATATGTTGGCCTAAGTAGGCAACCCAAGAGGGAGGTAAATTGAGTTTTATAAAATTAATAGCAAACAATGCAATTAAAAACTTATTAATAAATGTAGCAGTGGGTAATCAAACTAAAAATCAAGCATGCAAATAATAGGATGCAATACAAACAAGTGTTATAAACAAGGAAGAAAAATA
Organism: Euryodendron excelsum; assembly: GCA_033060915.1. Lineage (NCBI taxonomy): Eukaryota > Viridiplantae > Streptophyta > Magnoliopsida > Ericales > Pentaphylacaceae > Euryodendron > Euryodendron excelsum. The sequence continues at coordinate 33,903,262 of CM065391.1, read as the reverse complement.
GAACAAGAAATGAAGAATGAAGGCACACGAATTTTACAGAAGTTCGGCCAATCCTTACCTACGTCTTCTCTTCCTCGATCCTCTTAAAGGTATTTCACTATTTAAAATTCCCTTACACAACTGCTAGTTTTGTTCCAAGTACCCAACTCACTCTTACAAGAACTATTCCCAAGTTCTCAAAATTTCGAGTGATTTTGTCCAAGCTTTACTCAAATTTACAAGTTTACAAACCCACCCAACAATAGATAAAGGTTGTACAATGATAACTCTCTCAAAGAGTACATAAGCAAATTTTAGCTTACTCAAGAACCTCCCAAATGAAGAAAAACAGAGTATAAGATGTAGGATATTAAATCTCACTTTCTAACACTTGATCTTGTGTTCTTCTTGTTCATATATGTGTTGGGAATTTTTTATATATAGTCTTGAGTTGATTATAATCGTTGGTGGTAGATGGGAGACCATTTGATACAATATTGCACAATTATAACAGTAAAAAATATAGGCGTTGAAGCCTAGGTGTCGACATCTGCCATCATGTGTTGATATATCAAGTCTGTATTCTCCAAATTTTGTTCACTACCTCCATGTGTCGACACCTAACTGTCATTTGTCGACACATGACCATCTATTCTTTAGATTTTGGTCATTGTCTTCATGTGTCGACACTTCAAATTCATGTGTCGACACCTTGCATAAAAAAACTTGATTTTTTCAGATATTGTCCAATCTTCTTCATTGTTTTCAAATCTTTTAAAGGTCATCTAAATAAGTTTTCTAAGACTTGAAAATATTTTTTCAAGGTATATTGACTTTAAGAACCCCTTCAATCTCTTCGAGATGAATTCACTCTATTTGATTATTTGTAGAGTTCTTCAATTAACATCACTTCTTCTATTGATCTAAGTTTTCATCAAAATTTTCAAGAGAGCTTCCAAGACTTGTGATCTCTTCTCTTCAAGTGATCTTTTATTTTTCTTTAAACATCTTTAATATCTTTACTCGATGTTTATCAACTTGATTTCTTCTAGTATTCTTCAATTAATATAACAAACCTCTTCAAACTCTTCAAGAATTATCAATTTGAGACTTCTAAAGCTTGAAAGGTCTTCTTTAAAATATGTGGATCTTCAATAATACTTTTAATCATTCATTCTTTCACGTCTTCATCAAATCTTCAATGAAAATTGTGATCTTTAACTTTGCTTGAATCTTGACTCCTTTAAACACCTTTAATCTCTTCATACTTCCAAGTTTATATTCAAACTTTCAAGACTTGTAATACATGAGCTTGTTGAATGTGTCAACCCATCATACTCATCATCCTTCCATCATTCTTGATTCTTTAATATCTTCTATTGTGACAAGCATAAACTTATTGAAACCAAAACTTACTCCCTCTTTCTTTTGTGATTTATGCCTCAATGCATACAAACTTTTACTCTCCCTTTTTTATACAATTGATGCTTCGGTAGATTGATATGGCCATGAGGATTGAGGGTCTTCATTGTGAATAAATTTTTGAATTCTCATAAGATCTTTTACTTTGAAACAGAGTTAATCCAATATGTTATTCTATTAATCTTCAAGTTCTTCTACCAATCTTTATGTTTTCAAAACATATCAGCATGATAGAATTTCAGAACTTGCATCATTCTTTTTAATATTTGTTGAATTTATTAAACATCTTCAATCTCTTCGAGAATAAGATTACCTAATTAATCTTCTTGTTGGATACTCAACCGATCAGCTCAATTATTTTCTTGTTATCAAATGATTATAATGTAACTTGCACACTCAATTGAAATCATTAGATAACAATCACATAGTTTTATTATTACCAAAATCAATATAAGAATTGACTTTAAGTCAACAACATATTGATCTATTCTCCTTTAATATATTAAAATAGATATTTATAAGTTTGCTTTTCTAGTATCACTAATCCCAACTAGTCACTGACTCACTCTTTTCCCAACCTTTTTCTTTTTCTTTGTCCTTTTCGTTTTTTCATTTGGTTCTCTAGATGAAAGTGGAGGAAAATAAAAAAGAGAACAGAAAAAAGACTAAAGGTGTAATAATAAGTATTTTTTAGAGAAATAATTAAGATAAGTTCTTTGTGTTAAAAGAAAAATTAAATTCATAAACCTACAATATAAAAGAAGAGTTAAAAATAATTAAAGTAATACATAAATTAACAATTTTCAAAGAGGACCTAAAATTTGTATAAATTGCTTAGGAGGGTTAAATTACTTACATGCATATGAATATCATGTATATGTATATAGCTGTAATAACATATTAAGTTTTGTTAAAAAAAAAAAATAATAAAACAAAACTCTCTACATGTTGGACACTTGCCCAACATTTACTACTACATGTTGGACAATTCATCTATATCATATTTGTTTAGTTCGTGTAAGAGAGAGAGAGAGAGAGAGAGAGAACATTTACAAGGACACCGAGGAATACTATCCTTGTCATGGTTGTAGATAAGGCAATTCATCTATATCATATTTGTTTAGTTCGTGTAAGAGAGAGAGAGAGAGAGAGAGAGAAGGACATTCGGCCAAGGAAAAAAAAGGGAGGAAAAAAAAACATCTCAGAGCAAAAGGTAAGAATTTTATTCTTTTCCAGAATTCTACAATTTCATCTTTCAGTTGCATGTAGTTAGAACAACCCAAAACTCCATAAACACAGTATTTAAAACTCCTTAACATGAAATTATAAGGTTTGTTTGAATTTTATTATAACTAAACATTGAGTTATTCACTAAATTTACTAATTTAAACTTTTGTGGTCATAGAGTGGTCTAGGCAAGGTAGTGAAGTGAGGAAAATTTGTTTGCAGGCTTAAAAATAAAAAAAAAATAAAAACTTAAGATGTGCGTTATTGAGTTTTAGAGCTATTTTGAGGCGCAAAACGATTGAATTTTTTTAAAAAAATCTGTTTGTGGTGGGTTGTAGAAATTTTCAAGTACGTCGATTTTGACACAAAAATACCCAAAACGGTTAAGAAACGAAGGAGAAAAGTGCAAAATACAGCAAGTCGTCGAATCTATACGAACAACTGACTTTCAGGTGAGTTTTGGAATTCAAAATAAGGTCAAATCTAAATTCTAAAAATACAAGGTTGTAGATCTCTTCGAGAACTATGATTAGAGTTAAGATCGCTCAATTTGGTTAAGAAATGAGGGAGAAAATGGCAAAATACAGCAGTGTCAAATCTGGCCGAATTAGGGTTTTAAGAAAGAAGAAAATGAATAGTAATTTTGACACACGCCCACTCTCGGCCTAGGGTGTGTGGGAGTGCGTGCAATGTCAAATTTTAGTGAACTTTTTTTTTAAATTCTTCTGAGATCAAAATAAAATTTTATATATATTATAAGGATTAATCTGATAAATGTAGATACTTTTAATGAATTATTTAGTATAGAATTAAGTTTAAAATATCTAGTGAATCACAAAAATTATGGGAATTGTAATTCGGTCCCTAGAACACTCAAAAAGGGGAGTGTATGATTTTTCACGTCTTGAAAAATTAATTTAAATTTTCAAAGTTAAAGAGTACCTAAAATTTCTTTTTAAGAATTAAAAGTAGGTTCAAACCCTATACTTATGTTAATCAAGTTAAATACAGATTGTATAAATTGATTTAGTCCCTTTAAAAATTATTACATTTTCTTTAATAATTTAGCAGAGTGACGTATTTTGAAGAAATCCGATACTACTGTTCAAATAGCAAGAAATTGTCAGGTAGGGATTATTGAACTAAAATGCAATTAATTTGATTATTTGTTTACAAATATTATTTCAAGCTATGATAATTGAATATTGAATTATGCCGTATAGCCCGACCTGGTGGAGGATATAAGAGTCTTGTTGTCAGGCTTATGTGGTATGCCGGTGTGCAAGAAAGAACTTTCTAGCGTGGTGTGAAGAATGATATATATTGAGATACAAATATATGAGACAATATTGTGTTGTATATCCCGACCTGGTGGAGAATATAATAGCCTTGCTACCAGGCCTGTGTGGCATGCCGAGGTTATAAGGTGAGCTTCCGGGCGTGGTGTAAAGCTAGTGTGAGCCTTGTTAATAGGCCACAAATGGTTATTAATTATTGTTCGATATACTTATTTTAGAAATTTATATTGCTTGAAATATGTTTATTTTGGAAGAGATGCTTTAATTAATCTTTGTGATTTTGAATTGTATACAAATTTATTGTTATTTAGTCAATACATCACTACTGGGCTTCATAACTCATCCCATTTTATGGGTAACTGTCCAGATAACAGGTGTGAGAACGAAACTGAATTTTTGATTGAATTTGAATAAACTCGCGAGCTGTAGAGTTTGAAGCTAAGTACAACACTTGGTGTGTAGTAGGTGGTGTGAATAAGACTGAAACTTTTGTAATAGTGCAGACAGCCTGTAATTTATATGTTCGTATGAGACGTGGTTTTGTAATATAACCATAGTTCCTAGTTTATATAAGTTGAGTTTAATTTTAGTTTAGCAGGTATAATCATGCTCTTTAATTGTCCATGTGAAATGGAAGGTTTCAGGGTGTGACAAGAGAAAGGGAAAAAAGAAATGAAACATCAAATATAAAAAATTTCATTTACTCTCATCATAAGTTATGAAATTTGTCGAAGTTACAAAACTATTGTGGACTGGCTAGGTTAATTTCGTCACAAGTTATGAACTAGCTACGTTAATTTCTAATTAGAGCTTTTTCTTTTTTGGTTACTTTTTGTGATAAGAATATTCTTGCATATCAATCCTATAAACCACCTCTCCGAATGTCGGATAAGACTGTACACGTATGCAATTACGGACGGAGAGGGGCATGTGGGGCACAGTCCCTTCAAAATTTTTAAATTTCTCTTATACCACATGGATTTTTGTATATTTAAAAACAAATATAATGTAATGGCCCACTTAAAATTTAATATTTTTTAGCTTACCCTCTTTTACACACAATTTTTTACCTTAACCCCTTCATGTAAAATCATGGGCCCGTCACTATACATATGACTGGAGTCTCATGACCCTAACCTAGATGAAGTTGCTATTTTTATTAGTTCGTGTCACAATGCAATGAAGTTGCATTTTGCTAACACTTTGATCTAACCAAATGAAGTTCTAGGGATTCAATACTTAAAAAGACTTCCAGCTTTATCTTTTTTGCTCATGTTGTGCTTAGGATAACAACGGAGTGGATTTGGGTCGTGAGATCTCTATTCAATTCCTGTCCTACCATGATGACCCCTTTTCCCATTCTTGATCTATCCTGCCTCCTTGATATTAATAATGTTTTCAAAAACATCATGGTAAAGCGGAGACCAAAATCACCTAAATAAGAAAAAAATTTACACTATTTATATTTTAATATATTATTAATATATTACAAAATAATATATATATGTATAGATGGGACAAGTTGAGGGCGAGTCGATAATTAGACATTATCTTCAAACCTAATTAGTATCATTCCATACCTGTTCATTAAGGGAGGGGGTGGGGGCCCAAGATGTCAAATTGTTTGTCATCCCTAATAAAGGCCATTATGGCATGTCTGTCATTAATGTACAAAGACTAGCTAGTGTTTAGTTGTTCACAGAGGAGTGAGAATTATCACCATCCCATTGTTTATCTATTAACTATATAGATTTGTATATATTTATTACTTTGCAGAAGAATGAAAATGGGATAACAACGAACAGGGCAACACCCTCACAGCCCTCTCAAAAACACAGGAGTGAAGTTCATGGTAGATAACTAAACTAGACTTGACTGTATGATCCAAATCAAGAGGTAAATTTGCACAGGGGGAATCAGCCATCACCACCTTATTCACTTGCAACATTGACTACACCATTACATAAAAGCAGAGCTTATTTAGAGAGGCTAGCTTATATTCGCTACTTTTGAAACGCATAATCTAAGATGACAATTGCTTCAGTTGTGAGAACCTCCGTCACTTCCGCAACTCCCTCCACCACATCCGCCCCCGCACCCACCACAACCACCGCAGGCACCAGCTGCAATCCACCCACTTAAACGATTGCTCCTCGCCGTACTTTCATCACTACAATGCTCTCCTTCGGCATTGAAAATACGACCATAGGTCTCTTCCTTTAAAATATCAGATAGTATAAATACCAGCGTGATTCCGAGCAATACAAACCATTCTTCCTCAATCTGTTCACATCATATGCAGACTCAATCATTTCGAGAGTTCGTGAGGAGCTTCAAGTTTAAAAATAGTGAATTAGCTAATACAGAAACAACAAAATGTACCTTGAGAAAACCAGACTTCAAATTAAGCAAAGCCACTGCTTTTCCATAAGGATGCTCAGTAGAAAACTCAACAATGGTGATGAAGTCTCGTTCATTTTTCTGCCTGTCGGAGTTCTTGATTTCATAACCCAGTTTTCTTCCCTGAAAAATATTCATCTGCAAAAAAAATTGCCAAGATTTATATAGCTTGAAGGCAGTTTTGAACTACAATATGAATGATGGTGTACGCTTTACAATTTCCATCAAGCAATGTTGAAAATACTAACCTTTCGGCTGCCTGTGAGCCAAGCAATATGGTCTTCCTCACTAACTTTCTTCCGGAGCTGCAAGAACCATTGAGAACTCATCAAAGACCATCCATGTCCGACAAATTCTGCAAGAACAAATGTTTCACCAGATCCTGTCATGCCAGTCACTTCTTTTTCGGAAATACCACTGCTTCCTCCCTGTGATTTCTTCAGAACCCTGTGTGAATCAACAACGTAAACGATTAAATACAGTATGGTTCATGATATCCACTAGTCCAAATCTTTTTGGTTTTGACTTTTCAGTATCGTGTACCTCATTTGGATGCTGATGACCTCATTTCCTATGTTATCCACAATATGTGTCCAGCTCTTGGCATCATAAACCCTTTCAGGGAGCGGGAAGAAGCAAGTTCTTGAGAATGTATGCGGTTGAACTATGTTTATTAGATATGGTGCTTGAACCGGAGGGGTGAAAGAGAGCGCAATTCGAAGACTGAATCGCCTCGACCCTGCAATTTCAGAAGTGGGCACAAATTCAAACCAATCTTCCATTATCAATTTGGAAACCGGGTTCAAGTAGTCCTCTAGAGAGATCAAGGTAGCCCCCAAAACTTTGGTTGATTTCGCTATGGGTATGTTGGAAGGAGAAGAGGACACGAGTTCAAAGAGCAGCTCTCCGGTAGGTTCACATTGGAATGCTACAATCTGCTTCTCTTTTGACTCGATCAAAATGCTTAAGCTTCTGCTGGTGTTGAAGAACATATCAGGCTGTTTCTTACAGAAGGAAACAAGGAGGCTGCCCTCATGTTCCTCCGGTAAATTTTGGGCCCCCACAATCTCCAGCAGAACCTGAATTATACATAGTTAGGAGCAAAAAAATACATGAAACTGAAGATTTAACATTGATTTTATTTGCAGTCAATTGAATTGTACCTCCACAAGCTTCCTCTTGGGTAGCTGAATTATATCCTGAAACTCTCTGTTCGGAACTTCCTTCTTGCCGAGAGTGTTCAATGGCGGCAGATTTATAGCAAGAGGAGATGGAGGAGTGCCTCTATGCATTGCCCCTGCCCTCCAATACCTTGAACCAAATGTCTCCTCCCACTGCTTGGTGGTTTCATAAAACCCGACATCGAGTTTTTTACCTTTAGATCTATCGGAGTCCATGTCATTATGCTCTAATACCTTGCCCAATACTGCCACCAGATCTTTACAGTAAGAAACAGGATGTAATTGATGGGAGTGCCAGATGAGATCAATGTCGTAAGTTGGAACACAGAAATGCTTAATGTTTTTTTCCTTGTTTCTCTTGATGAGATGCAGAAACCCCTTGTACCTGGCCACGGCCTCTTCAAGAAAGAGATCATTGCTCATACTGGGTCTGGATACCTGTACATATTTTGCTAATTGAAAGAGATTCTGTGTGGTTATTAGTTAAGAAACAGTGAAAAATTCCAGAATTTTTCGCATCACCTGGTAATAGAAAGGACTTTGCCTTTTGACGGCTGAAGCCAGATCATATGAGGTGCTTTTTGAAGCTTCCACTTTAGTGTCAACAGCAGTTTGTGAATAGCCACTCAAATTGAGCTCATATGGTTCATTTGGATACATCATGTTCCAGAATTCTTCTGTTTTCTCTTTGGAAGTCCCACAAACAGAGGATACAACATTCTGACTGTCAAGAATCCTCCCATAAATTTCCATGCAATCCATCTTGTAACGAACCTGAAAAACTTAAAAACTCAGTTCAGCAGTTCCATGTGACAAACACTAAAACATATATATATATATATACAAATACATATATGTATATTCTTCTCGAAAAAGCTTACGGGATTGAGCCTATGACAGTGCCAGATCCATTCACAATCAAGAGGCACAACCAGAGGTCCTCCTGGAGACCGAGACCCGGTATGTTTGGCAAGTAAGGGAAGCCAAAAGCTTTTGTACCTGATAAATTAGTAATATATATATATATATATATAACTCCTCCAGGATTTGAACTTCTAATTTACTAATATGTAGGGTTTTATTGAGTTTTGAAGAATGTACCTATATATGGCATGGTCTAATGCAGGGCCATCATAGAGGCAGCGGTTCCTGTCAACAGCTGCAAGGAACTGTAGCTGCTGCTTGGCTGCAGCCACCAGGTCTTCGCTTATGACAATTTTCTGTGCTTTGGCCCACTCTAATTCTTGATGCTTCTCCATTCCTCTGATCTTAAGAAACCGCCTGCTAAATTTAAAGGTTCAAAAGGGTTATTGAACTTGAAAGAGACGATACTGGTATCGACTTTCACCCGAAAACGTGGTCGTTTGAGCTCACTGATTACTAGAAAGAGTTGGAAAATGGCCTGAGAAGATGTCTGTTCGATAAAGATCAGCTGCTAGTTCTGGTTTTTTTTCCCTATCTACTGCTCTTTGCAAGTTCGTCGTTATTTATAGGGTCCAAAGACCGAGCTAATTTTATTTGATTTAGTTCCTGAAATGATCCTAACGGCCATGAGGCTGTCTGATCTCTGCTCCATTTCTATTTCACGCCGAAGTTACTCTCCTGAAAATGGGCAGATTAAGCGCAAATGAATATCACACCTGCAGAGTTTCATACGTCGAAGGCTCTGAAAGCAGGGCAAGATGGATCAAGTGACGGCAAATGAGCGGATCTAGAACACCATCGTATTTTGAGGGGCACTTTTGTCTTTTCACTTTTATTTTGCCCTCCCAAAAGCGAGATTGCCCAAAAAAAATTTATGATTAATGGTTCAGTGTTATCCAATTACCTACTCTAACACCTTAGTTATTGAGATTTTGAATTCGATTTATCCTAGTGGTAGTTACTATCGTGATTTATTTTTGGTTCTTGAGTTGTAGAAAGATTAACTATTGCGGGGGCGGAAACCTAGGTTCATTCATGCAATGCCATGAACTTAATGAAATGACAAGAGTGATAAGCAGCATTGTAAAATGATAACACATAATCACCAAAACGAGTATTTAAATTGAATTATTATTTTTTTACTACATGTGTTCTGACCTTCAACAAGTACTCCTTGAACTCATGCAAAGTCATTGGCTGGATAAATTATGTAAATTTTGTATATTTCACAAATAATAACTTAGCTACAAAGAAGCTAGAGAAAGGTGAAATTGAGATCTCATGCGCACGCAAGTGGCGCATGATTGTACTGAAATTACGTCAACCAGTACACAATTTATTGACTATATGTTTCTAACGTGAAAAGCTTGGTATCAACATATCTATGCGTTTCATGTTGATCATATACAATTGAATAATGTTATACAAATATAAATTTTATACATAATTTTCATATAAAATTATGTGAATGTTTGTAGTTTTCTTTATTTCAAATTATAAATTTAATTGTTTTGACTTATAATTTTAAAAATATTATTGTTAAATCATTCTAATAGAATTTTTTATATTCTAGTACGTAGAAAAATATGATTACTTTTTCTATATCTTATTTTAGTACAAAATTTTCTAATCAGGAGCTTTGGTTTTGTTTCCTTCCTTGTAACCATGGGTATGGGCCCGCCAAGCCCACCCAAATCTCCTATAAGCCTAAAATGAATTATGTTAACGAGCAGGTTTAAAAAAAATTTTAAAAACCAAGCTCGGTCTTGTCCAAAATATATACAAAATAATAAAATTATATATTTTAGTATATATCTATACTATTATAAAGTAAACTCTTGGGTTTGGTGAAGGTGATGAAGCTCCAAATTTAAAAAAATATCATTTTTAGGTACAGATCAAGAAGTCCTTAAAAAACACATAAATTACTAATATTGTGCATATCTTTATCTAACTCAAAAGATAAAAGAGTAAAATACTAATTTAAATTTTGTAACCACCCACTAATTATTTCTTTTTTTTTCTCTTTTACTTGCTCAAATTGACCACCAACAAAGTGGGGGCACCCCTTCTAGTATACATATGTGTAAATAGATTTTATGTTTTTAAGATTATTTTTAGGAAAAAAAATTACTTATTAAAAAATTTAAGTCAATTGGGCTTGGGATTATAAATTTTATTTTGAACGGCCTAAGAATTATTTTAAGCTAGATGAGAATTTATTTTAGTCTAGGTCCGGCAGACCAACGTCCACTCTTACTTTCTTATAGGTGGGAATTGGTTAGATTTTGATGAGTTTTAAATAACTTCAATATAAGTTAGATGACATTAGGTGGTCATGCACCTGCAATGGACCGAAATGTCACGGCTTCGAAACATGAAATCATCCTCTCTCTCTACGCATGGTAAAATTGTCTAGCTCAATGACATTGAGCTGTCCTTTTTAATTAGAGGAGATTACGATTGCAAGAGATTAGGAAATTTCCAACTTTGACTTTATTAGAATAAAATCTAACAGCATCCATGTATTTATAAATTTTGTATGTCTGGTCTGCAAGAGATTAGGAAGTTTCCAGCTTTGACTTCACTTGGGAAAAAAAAACCTAGCAGCCTTGTATTTTAATTTATGTATGGCTAGTCTTTTGTACTTTGGGAAATCAGAGGGATTGATTAATGAAAGTATTTCAATAGGAGAAAGCATGATTAGGTGACAAGAAGATTTTTTCTTTGCTCTTATTCAAAGCCCAATTTATTAGTTTGAACTTTGAAGCAATCATGTTTTTGGAATTTTCCTTTCCTAAGTTTTCTTGGTGACCAAACAGATCAAAGCTGAGCCATGTGTCTTGGACTTTGGAGATTAGGAGGTGAGATTAATTAGGCATCTACCAGGACAAATGGGACTGAGATATGGAATAAACAAGAATGAGGAAACTGTCCCACTTTTTCCTCTGTGGAGTGGTTGTTCAATCATGGACTTGCACCAAGGGAAACAATTTCAATCTCTTTAATCTGTTAGATAAACATATTAAAATCATGCCCTCTCTTGATAATGACTTCCATCCATCTATGCTTCCCTATATATGAAATTATGAATCCCACCTATTTTACCTTCCAGCTCCATTAGTATCTAATTGGAGACTAGCGCTATGGATACGGTGAATTTGTCAAGGGAAATAAAAAAATAAAAAATTAATAAAATTATTTATATATATTTATTTTTTTATGGATAGTTAAACATAATAATATTTTTTTTTGACAGATGTCTATTCATTTTTTTTCTCATTTTTCTAATCCAATCAAATAAAAAAAATTATTCATTTCATTTCATCTTCTTTATTTTCTTTTCATTTTCTTTCTGCAAAATCCAACATCTAAACATAGGATAGGACAATTGCTAAATCACCTGAAGGCTATACCATGTCTTCATGCTACTTAACCCTGAGAGGTAGTTCAGTGACTTTTGGGCCTTGTGCATTCGCCTGAGATTTCGGGTTCCATTTCCATCACTACTACTTTGTAGTATCGGTAAATGGTCTGAGTTAGCGGTGACTTACTCAAATTCAAGAGAGTAGTCGGCGCAAGCCTGAATATCCTTTAAACAAAAAAATGTCTTCATGCTACTTTATCTCATGCTCCTACTCTCTTCTCGTACCAAATCGGCTAATACAAATCATATATCACATGTTGGATCTACAAACACTGGCCCACAGCTTCAATTGTATGCATTACCATCCTATAAAATGCATCCCAGAATCATTCAATATGCCTAATTGTCGGCATCACATATTGCCCTGGTCTACAAATCTCTGATTTTCTCTGCTGGATGGAGCCTATACATGTAGCTGTAAATATACCAAGAAGTACAATACCAAGAGAAAACTTGTCAATCTTAAACCTTCATTTGACGTCGCTCTAACTCTAATAATAAGTAGAGTTGCCTTGCTACGGCTCCGGATTGAAATTTAAGGCTTTGTTTGGTAACATTATAATTTAGGGGGATTTTAAATTTAAATGTTAATAATTGTTTAATATTTTTTAGTTTATGTTATTTACAAAATTTTAAAAAAAATAAAAAAATTTTTAACCTACAAATTTTTATATACAAAAAATACATACAAAAAAACAAACAGGAAAAACACATAACAAAAAGAAAAAACTGACAAAATTACCAAACGGAGTCTAAATGTTTATACCCCGAGACATTGATTAATTTGATCTTATTTAGCGTCTGATTGAGATAGAATAATAAATGAAATGAGATGAGTTCTACAAATTTATTGTTGCTGGATTTGCGTAAACCCAATCCCATGTCAGTTTCATTAGGGGATAGCTAATTTGATTAACCATCCCCTCATCCCTTCCGAATGGGATTGTTTTATCCTCTTACATGGGTCAAATTGTCCAAACCAAAAACAAATCATTCCTCCATTGGCAAAACAAACACAAAAGTTAATGTGGAAATTGCTTTGAATTTAAAGCTTTTTCTCAGTTTTTTTTTTTAAATTGTCATAAGAGATTCTACAATAAAGTTTGTCACAGGCAAGCGCCCAAAATTTTACAAAATTACACAATTTTTATTGAAATTTTACATAAAAACTTTTACAAAAATTGCTGCATAAATTTTTTAAAAATAAATTTATATGTCTATATGTTTATATTTAAACATATTAATATGCATGTGTATATTTGTTTTAAAGCACTTTTGCTTTTAAATTTTTTTAGCCAACCTTGTAATTTGAATGGAATAATTTTTTATATTTATATCTCGATTTTTGAAAAGAGCGTGGCCGAATTAAATTAAAGCCCAAAAAATCTGAAAGGAGATAGAGAATTGTCGAAATAGGATTGGTCAGCGCACTCACCACTGACCACTAAACGAAGTCCGCGTGTCAACTACTTTATCAGTGTCGTCCTCCACGAAACCTGATCGGTCCGAATCCTCTTTCAAACGGCTCCATTATTATATATATATAATATATATTCTTCTCAAAACAGAATTACTTTCTCTTTTTCTTGGAATTCCGACCCGAGAAAAAAGCCGGACAGCTTCGTGTTGCTTTTTTCTTGCCTACCAACCAAGCTTTCCTTTTCTCTGCTGTTAGGCCAGAGTAGTTCAAAATTGCTTATTCTATATTTCTCTCTCTCTCTCTTTTTCAATCTGAAGCAACAGAAGGAGAGGACAATTGGTTTATGTTATCCAAAAAAAAGTAAGGGACGAAAAGTGAGAAGCTTCTTCGTAAAGCCCGATTGTTTTGCTGAAATTTTAGATTGTTTTTAGAGAGAGAAAGAAGAAGAAGAAGCAAATGCTAAGATTAAGGTATTAGTCGAGGAAGAAGAGAGAGAAAGATGGTTGTGAGAAAGGTTGGGAAGTACGAAGTGGGGCGGACGATCGGCGAAGGTACCTTCGCCAAGGTCAAGTTCGCTCAAAACACGGAGACTGGCGAGAGTGTCGCCATGAAAGTTCTCGATCGCAGCACCATCCTCAAGCACAAGATGGTCGACCAGGTCCCTCCCCCTCTCTCTCTATGCATATATATATAGATGTGCAAAATTGTTTTGGAGTTACAGTAGCCAAAGAGAGTGAAAGTTTGAGATAATCAATCTTCTAATCAAGACCTTGTCTTTGTCTTTTGAATTATCTGTTCCAATCAATCAGGTCATTTTGATGTATCTTCTTTTGGAACGAGCAAATTGGGCTAAAACCCTATCAACACTCTGCTTCAGCAAACCTTATTTTTTGAAATGTTTGATAAAATTAATACATGCATATGTACACAAATGAAAGGATACTCTCAAGACACAAAAACGCATATACATACCATTCTATACTCTCCACCCTATTTTGCTGAGGAAGTAATTGGACATATACATACCATTCTATACTCTCCACCCCTATTTTGCTGAGGAAGTAATTGGACATAAGAAGTTAATAGAATTTGTAAATAAAAGCATGTTTCTCATGAATGAGCTGACAATGATTACTGCAAAAATTGGTGAAGACGTCAGCTAAATGAACCTTAATTAGACACAATCCTCAATGCTTATCTTTTTTGTTGAAATAGATTCTTATCTGAGTCTTAGAAGATCAAAGAGCTAGCTTGGCTATTTTGGTTTGAGGTTGTATCCAAGTCTTGGCATTATGTACTGGAGCTCGAACACCATCTGCTTGTGAGTTATGTTTACATTAAACGTAGCCATGTGGTGCCATTCTTGCCTCCTGAAGTGATTATATGTAGCTTTTTAATTGTATATTTACATTACAGCCTTTTCAATTCCAACAGTGTAAATAAAGATGCGGGCTAGCTTGGCTTTTATATCTGGGTCTTTTTGATCACTAGACCTGGTTCAACTCTCTATGATACCAGCAGAGAATTCCCGGCAATAACAGAGGGCTGAGTCAGCTGACCTTTATTTGTAGAGCACTGGGCACACTCCTTGAAATGATAAAAATAGAGGCAGGTGTAGCATGTGTACCACAGTATATCACTCCCGGTTTATCATACTATCTTTCTTTCTGTTTCTTTCTCTTCTTTTTTTTTTTTCTTTCTTTTGGGGGTCACACTGCAAAATGTATGTGCATGCTAATTTTTCTTGATTAGAAGCATGTTTTGAGGATGCTGTTTCAAAGCTTTCGACAAACTTTAGTCTTAATTTAAGATCAACCTTAACACACATCACTACTCTAATCTATCTTTACCAACTTTATACTTTTGTGTTCATTTAATGAGAACTTAAAGAGAAATTGAAAATCCATAAGTAAAGGATGAGCTTGCATTCTAGAAGCAGTAGCTTCCCGTCTCCTTCAATTGAAATGCAACCTTTTGCCTTTATTGAGATATAAAGAAATTATAAATAAAATAGAAAAAGAAACCTTGAGTTGGAGGTCTTACACGTTTACCACTATGCATAGGCTTTTAATTACCAAAAAATAAAATATTGAAATATTGGCAACTTGTTTGTGTTTAGGTTCTCTTCCAATATGAAGGTTTGTGGAGTGGGGAATTTCTCCTTATGATTTACTCTCTTACTCTCTCTCTCTCTCTCTCTCTCTCTCTCTCTCTCTCTCTCTCTCTCTCTCTCACATTGTGTGTGTGGATGTTTATGTGAATTTTAAAGTTGCTGTCCCACAGATGTTTAATACTGTAACAAGTTTAGTTTTTCCCCCGTCTTGCAGATTAAGAGGGAGATATCTATAATGAAGCTCGTCAGACATCCAAATGTTGTTCGTCTGTATGAGGCATGGGCTTAGAATTTAGAGTATAAGCTTTTTATTGGCGGAGTATTAATTTTCTAAACTCACTATCTGTCTCCAACAGACTGGGTAGTATCTATTCTTAAGACCTGTGTTCCTAGTTCCTACTAATGTAAAATTTGTTTTGTTAGGTTCTAGCGAGTCGCACGAAGATCTATATTATCTTGGAATTTATTACAGGTGGCGAATTATTTGATAAAATAGTGAGTCTCTAATTTGAGGTCCGGCAGCAAGGTGGACTAGCTATATGCATTTTCTGTTCTTTTACATACAATAAACTGGTGATGTTGCACATTTTTATTCAGGTTCACCGTGGACGACTCAGTGAAGCTGAATCCAGGAGATACTTCCAACAGCTTATTGATGGTGTGGATTATTGCCATAGTAAGGGAGTCTACCATAGAGATTTGAAGGTGTTCCTCGTCTGCCATTTGGAAGGCTATTGTGCTATTATTGTTTTCTGAAATTCTTACCATTGTTTTATTCTATTTACAGCCTGAAAATCTTTTACTAGATTCTCAAGGAAATCTAAAAATTTCAGATTTTGGACTTAGTGCCTTACCTGGAGAAGTAAGATACTTGATAATATTTATTATCTTCTCAATGTTTATACCATCACAGTCAAGAGATATATAATATGAAAATCTTGTTACTTGGTGGTGATTGTGCTTAGGGAGTCAGCCTCCTTCGAACGACTTGTGGGACTCCTAACTATGTTGCACCTGAGGTGATTTCTAGTATTTATTTTTCCTGAATTAATATGATTTAAAGTGCACGGTAGATGTTCTATGTCTATTGACTCTATTCATTCGTTTGTTGGATGCTATTTTTTTTCCCTCATTTTCTGCTTTAGGTACTCAGTCACAAGGGTTATGATGGTGCTGTTGCTGATGTTTGGTCCTGTGGGGTCATTCTATATGTTCTGATGGCAGGATATCTTCCATTTGATGAAATTGATCTCACCACGTTGTATAGTAAGGCACGGAATGTTTTCTTTATAGATTGTAATATTATGTTCAAGAAAAAAGAGCTTTACAATTGCATTTTAACTTGTTCTGTTTATTTACTTGATTTTTCTTAATGAGAGTGAACATTCAAACTAATGTTATTATTATGCGATCATTATTGGCATGATAGAAGCTTTTTGAAATGCAGTTTATTTTTGTCATGGACCTGTAATCGGACATTTATGTAAGACTAGTTACATTTATTGTCAACTCGACTCTGCTCAACTTAATAAGCCTTTGTTCAATTGTTTGGGGCTGGCTACATCAATCTGTTTCCTCCAGTTGACCCTGTTGAAAGCCATATTTTTAGTTAAGAGGCAATCATGTCCTTTCTTACTGCCTAGCCCATGTCCCCCTTGGCCTTCCTCTATTTCTTGTTGCACCCTCAACATGAATCAAAGCCCTCTTGTTGGTCTAAGTTGCACATGGTCTTACCATCTCAATTGGTTTTCCCTCATTTCTCTCAACTGGTGCCACTTCTAACTTCTTCTGAATGTATTCATTTGTTGTTCAAAATTTTCTTTTAAAACCACTTATCCATTTCAACATTCTCGTTTCCACTACACTCATTTTCTTAGAGTGTTTTTCCAAAGTTCTGAACCATATTGTAGAGGAAAGTGAAAAATTGGCACTAGAATATTGGGGTTAACCTCCCAGAAAAAAAAGGAAAAATGAAATTTGGCACTAGGATATTAGGGTTAACCTCTCAAGGAAGAAAAAAAGGAAAAATTAAAAAAATAAGGTTGTGAGGTCCTTGTTCACTCCGTATTTTGTTTGTGTGGTACTCCTCTTATTGTTTTATACAGATGGTCCTGAATGCTTTTTTGATAATTAGCTAATAGGTATGAGTTTGTGTAGGCTAAAGTTCTTTGTTCTCTATGTATTCGTGCATGCTGCTCATCTTAATTTTATATTTCTTGTGACTATTTTGTGCAGATAGAGAAAGCAGAGTTTTCCTGTCCAGCATGGTTTCCAGTAGGAGCAAAATCTTTAATACATCGAATTTTAAATCCAAATCCTGAAACTGTAAGTATTAGCTGTTTGACAGACATTAGTCATCAGATGTCATTTTGCACACTGTCCTGGCTGCTTTATTAAGTATCATATGAACAAGGTCAGAAAAAGAAATGTATGATTTGTTGATATCTGATGCCAACATGAGTCGTTTGCCTTTCCAATACTATTGAAAACCGAAATGCAATATAACTACTAACAGAAACACAAATTATATCAGCTAATATGCATGGAAGCAGCTCACCTGAAAATAACACAGTAAGGATTGCCAAAGTTGGTTACTGTAGATTCTATATTCATACTTGTGCTTATTGTAATTAGTGATCAGAAGAAGAGCTGCTCATCTAGATTCTAAAGTGTCTTTGGTAATCCAGTCATTGACACAACATTTTAATTTTCAAACAACTTTGTTCTAGTATTCATCATTGCATTCTCTTGGATTAATACACACTGTGCCTAAGAAGGGGAACATGCTTCCCATCTTTCCTAGAATTCAAGTCTGGACCAAACAAAATGGAGCTAATGCCCTTCACAAACTTGGTGTTGTTTTTAACTGGTATCTATAGGAGTGCATTTAGCTAAGCACTTTGATGCAGAAAGGCCTTCAAGCAAGTCACGTGTTGAAAATACTTAAATTGCTTGTATTTGTTCAAGAAACTGTTGGTATATCTATAGGAATTAAATATACTCTTAGAGAATATTTTCTGTGAAAGATGTGCTCAACTTCACCATTGGTAGTTGAAAATGAGTCCCTTCTGTGATGCCAAATGGGATGCACTGCTGGTCAGTTGAGTCACTTGGTCTTCCTGATTTGGATGATTGCAGTACTATAGAGTCTTCGTGTGCTTTTGATGGTTTGGACGAGCTAACAATGGATGCTTCAGCATTACACTTCCTGGTTTTGCTATTTTATTTCACCATTAAATTTTTTTTTTTCTATTTGCACAGATTCAGTGCTCCATGTAATTGCTACCATGAATGAGTAGGAATATGCCTACTCATTCATAAAATTTGATTCTATAGTATGGCCTATAAAAAGAAAAAAAAAAAGCTGAATTCTCTAGTACTATACCTATATATATTGCTTTATGTCTCTTGGAAAATGTGGACCTCAGTTCTCTTTGCGTGGGAACTCTGATACATTGACACAAGCATGGACGTGATTATTCTTCATAATTGAAACCATAGTGCTTTACTCTATAAACTTCATTCATGCATATTGAATTTAATTGCTTAAATATAGTTGCTTTGGCTGTGATTGTTACTGAAAACACTCTCTCTCTTTCTGTGCAGCGTATTCTAATTGAAGAGGTTAGGAATGATGACTGGTTCAAAAAGGATTATGTTCCTGTCAAACTTATTGAATATGAAGATGTTAACCTGGACGATGTTAATGCTGTTTTTGATGATCCTGAGGTTTGTATCACTTTCGATTTCTGTTTCTCTTTCAATCATTTGGAATTCTACTGAAAAATGGAAGCTGTCCACTATTTATGCTTTAAGGTAAGCTTGGTGGCAGCATTAATTTGCATCTAGTAATGAATCTTTCTACTCTGGTTTGCTTCTGCTCTGAATCCACAAATTGGCAGATTAGGAGTTAATCATTCTCCAATCCAAGTCTTATGTGTTCAGCTTAATGTTAAAAGTATGGAAAGATTATGGATTTAGCAACTTCGGTATTTCTGAACTTTCTGTAGAATGTGGATGCCTCGATAGAATTCTGTCACAATACAATGGCTTCAATGATCACCCGCAACCCTTCACATTGCTAAGTTTTGGCTTTGCTGATTCGGATTGAGTTTTCATTTATTCATACAGCTACATGGCACATATGAGATATATATAAATATACATATGTACACAATATGCTTACATGCATACATAGATGGTTTTAGAACTCTTTTGAGTGTTCTAGAGATCTTCACACTTGTACATATTGTTTTATAATTCAGATTTCATATTCTCTGAGGATGGTGATTTTATGCCCTCTTGTATTACACCTGCTTTACAGTAGGTCTATAAAAGGAGAAAGTTTCCCTGTCGAAACCGTAGTTTTCTATTATTTAGCATAGGGTAATATGGTCTTCCCAGCTGATTATTAAGGGATGGTCTTTTTCATTCAAAACTAGTAGTATCTTCAGTTGGATTTTTGTAGAAAGTCACTTGGTGTTTATTATGGGTTTGCCTCACATTTGCCACACATTTGTTCTGTTTGGTAGGAAGAACGGGCTGATGAGCAATGCAGGAATGAGCATGTGGGTCCCCTGACTCTTAATGCATTCGACCTAATTATTCTTTCTCAAGGTTTAAACCTTTCGGCAATGTTTGATCGTAGGCAGGTATGACCAATGAGTTTGTTAATTTTGCTTCAGTCATTTGTATCTGATTATTTCAATCTCACATTTTCATCTCAAAACTTGTGGTTTGTGATTTTCCACATCTAGTTTCCTACTTGCTGTCATCTGCCGATATTTTTCTAATTGCTGCACTCTTGGTACACTGCCATTGGGAGCATGTTGCCTTTTCACCCTCACTTTTTTCATGCTACACATCATTGAGCCCAAGTTCCAATGTTATATCATGTATTCATTTCATAATTTTTTGATCTAGCTTCATAATTTGTTCATATATTTGTATTTATTGCCTTCTTGACAGGACTCTGTGAAGCAACAAACACGCTTTGTCTCCCAGAAACCAGCAAAAGTGGTTTTATCGACTATGGAAGTTGTTGCACAATCAATGGGTTTTAAGACACATATTCGTAATTATAAGGTAGACCAGTTGGGAGTTTACCATGTTGATCTTGTTTAGGTCTTTGGTAAACTTGGCCAATTTCATTCTATTTGCCCCCCTTATTTTGATGTCTCTAGAAATTGATAAACTGTCTAATTAACATGTGAAGGAGTTCATGCCTTATTTTGGCTTTCAGTGTCATTTCCTGCTGATTCCATGGACAGCAATCTCACCAGTAGTCCTGAAAAAATAAAACTGAATTTTTTTTATTCATTTTCAGATGAGGGTGGAAGGCCTTTCAGCAGATAAGAAATCACATTTTTCGGTCATTCTGGAAGTACATTATCAGCCCTGAACCTTTGTAATCAACATTGGCGACTCACAAAATTTGTAGTTAATAATGCATATTTCATTTTTAAACAGGTATTTCAAGTTGCTCCTACATTTTTCATGGTTGACATTCAGAAAGCAGCTGGAGATGCTGGTGAATACCTCAAGGTCAGTTACTATGTGGTTCATTGCTAACAACTGAATATATTTACTTTTAAATATTGCTCGTCCCAGTTTTTAGCTTGTCCTTCCTTCTTGACTTTTGATTATTGTGAAATCTTCTTCCCCTTCTTTTTTTCTTTTTCATTTTTTCTTTGAAAAAAGAAACAGTAGGTTACTTTGGTTTCTGGGATGCAGATAATTGAGTTTTACATTTTTCTGTGTTTCAGTTTTACAAGAACTTTTGTGACAATCTTGAGGATATCATCTGGAAGCCACCTACCGAATCGTGCAAATCAAGGATAACCAAGACTAAGAGCAAAAGGCGTTAATTTATTATTCTGCGACATTGTCAGCTAAATTACGTGTATTATTATACAGGGTGATCTATCTCTTTCAGAGACTACCATTAGGTGATGCAACCTTGAGGTTGCAGCATCATTTATGGTTATGTAACCCAGAGCAGTAGTTTCTGCACTTTTTGTATAATTAGTGTTGTAAATCTCTAATTAGCTGAGCTTTTCCGATTCTTTCCATTGTAATGCCATTTTGTAGTCTGAATTTTATGAGGTGACAGTCCCGGTAAGGGTGTTTTTCCAATTCTTATCCCCGTAATGCTATTTTATAGTTTGAAACTTTGAAATGTATGAGCTGACCGTCTTGCTAAGGGTTAGATGAGATGATACTTCTATTTTTAATTTCTTCTTCTTCATTGTTGTCTTCTCTTTTCTTTTCTTTTGGTGGGTCTATGTTATGTGCATTAAAACGGAAGCATGAAGCTTGAGGCTGCAACCTTGAGTATGTGCATTCAAAGGAATGAAGGTTTTTTCTTCAATAATAGAGTATAGGAAATCCTATGCAATATCCAAATCTGTACAGATTCCGAAGAGTTTCTCTTGGGCTTTTGAGGGGGTAAATAATTTCAGCCAAATAGCACAACAGTAATGTAAAAGTTACAACCATGAAGCACATGGAGAACTTTGAGTTCTTGAATCCTAGCAGCATATAGACTAGCTGTTGTTAATTTGAATTTTCTCATATCTCATCACTTACTAGTTGTATATACAAATACTAAACCAAACAAAGCATGTCTATCGGTTCACACTCAAATGCCTATTTATTTTCTTTTCATTTTCTTAGCCCAACCAAACAAAAGCAAATAATTTATTAGCTTCTCCTCACTTCATGTTCTTCATTTCCTTCTCTTTCCTTATCCTTTCCCTCAATAAATTCTAAACCAAACAAAGCATTACTATCATATGACATTGTCGCAAAGAATGTACCTGTAATGAGGTATGGTATATCAAACAAAATTCTATTTACAAAGGGAACATAAACTGAAGGAGATGCTTGAATAAAGCCAACTAACCTAAGAACAAAGAAATTTTTATATCTTGGAGCAGGTATCACAGCTAAATATTTTACACTGTCCGTAATTAATTTTGTCCCTTCAAGTAAACCCTTGCCCATTATGCAATAGCTAATGTTAATTTAAATTGGAACTTTATAGTCTGAAAATCTAATTTGAATTTAAGTTGGAACTCTATAGTCACACTTTATACTATATTGAGCAGTCACCACTGTATAACATGTTAAAGAGTGACCTAAGCTACAATATCTTTAATCTAACCTTGATTAACCATCAATGCCCAAAGAAGTGAGAGAATTCCAACCTGAAGGTGAAAAGGTTGAAAACCAAGGACTAGTCGGCTCATGCAGTAGAGGTTCATGAGATACTAAAGGAGACTGCCAAAGTCCCCACATGAACAATGCCCATTGATGAATTTGTGCAGCCGCTTCCTATCACGAATGATGATTTCCCTTGCAGTCAGGACGGAGATGAATTTGATAAAAGTATGGCAATCGTGACACATGCTAATACTCTTAATAACGCGTATTGGTACAGCATTTGGAGTGTTTAACAACCCGAATGTAACAGCCAACTTTTCACTGTGATGAAGAGTAGAGAAAGTATTTGTTTCCTCATCCTCATGTGTTACCTCTAGACCTCCTTGTGACTCATATCCAAGAGTTCTTGCTTTATCAAGCAAATCCCCCAATAATTCGTCCACCTCTTCACGTTGAGGATGAAACTGCTCATCAGGCTTGAAGGAATAAACCTCGTCTTTAATACTAATCCAGCTCCAGTCCTTTAGTTTCCCAATTTTCTCGTCTCTCATCATTTGTCTCATCCTTGAAACATCGTTCCATCTCCCTGCTGAGAGGTACATGTTCAACAGCAAGACATAAGTCTCAGAATTTTTCGGATTCAGTTTGAGTAACTGTTCAGCAGCATAAAACGCTAACTCTAAATTCCCATGACTTCTAGAGCCTGCAATCAATGTTGACCATATAAACTCATTGGGCTCCAAATCCATCTTCTTAATAATATCAAAAGCTTCATCTAGACGACCTAATCTCACAAACATATCAATCAGGTATGCAAAATGATCCATCACGGGCTTGATTTTATACTCATTTTTCATCATCTCAAAGTAAGCCAACGCCTCATCAATCATTCCAGCATGGCTACAAGCTGAAAGAACACCCACAAAAGTGATTTTGTTTGGTCTAACCCCTGCTAATCTCATATCCTTGAAGAGCTGCAATGCCTGTTGCCAGCGGCCATGTTGCGCAAACCCTGTAATCATAGAAGTCCAAGTTATCAAAGTTCTCGTAGACATCTCTATAAAAGCTTTACTTGCTCTCTCAATGCTTCCACATTTATTATACATGTTAACCAGGGCAGTTCCCACAACCATATCAGACAGAAAGCCTGTCTTAATAGTCTGAGCATGAACCTGTTCCCCTTGTTGCAAAGCTACCAAACTACTACATACAGTCAATATACTTGAGAAGGTGAATAGATCAGGTTTCATGCCTGACCAATGCAATCTTTGAAAAATCTTAAGCGCCTCTACTCCACTATGGTGTGCTGAAAGACCATCCTCTGCAAGATCCATAATTTGGGCATGGCCTGCAATCATGGCATTCCAAGTAACCAAGCTGATTTTCTCCATTCCATCAAACAACCTCTTTGCTTCACAAATACATCCACATTTCAAATACAAATACATAATAGAATTTGTTACGGGTAGGTTCAATTCATAACCAAGTTTAATGATCAATGAGTGAATCTGTGCCCCCACACCCAAACCCTGCATTATACAACACAAACTCAACACACTTGTCAACGTGAACTCATTCGGCTCTACGCCCTCAGAAAGCATCTCACCGAACAAACTCAAACCCACTGCAGAATCACCATTATCACCGCAAGCAGATATAACAGTGGTCCAAGAAATCACATTCTTCTCCCTAATTCTCCAAAATGCTTTAACTGAGGAATTCAAGCTGCCACATTTGGAATATAAGCTACAAAGTGCATTCCCAACACTTGTGTCATATTCAATTTGGTATTTTATACTGTAGGCATGGATTTGTTTCGCCAACTCAACCCTGTACATCAAAGAACAAGCATTTAAAACAATTCCTAGAGTG
The DNA here is from genome assembly GCA_033060915.1 of Euryodendron excelsum. Taxonomy (NCBI): domain Eukaryota; kingdom Viridiplantae; phylum Streptophyta; class Magnoliopsida; order Ericales; family Pentaphylacaceae; genus Euryodendron; species Euryodendron excelsum. Next base: position 33,878,835 of record CM065391.1, on the reverse strand, counting down.
TAATTTGTAGGATAAGCACGAACTTCCAACATTTCTAGGAAAACTTGGATTGCAAGCTCTGGCTGGGCATTGTGGACATAACCCGTCATCAGGGACGTCCACGTAACAACATTTCTCCTCAGCAATTTATCGAAAACCTTACGGGCATTTTCCATAGTACCGCATTTTGCATAAGCATTGACAAGAAAAGTCATGAGAAACAAATCTTCGTGTGTTCCTGTCTTTATGATATGGGCATGAATGGCTTGAGCTTCTGAAACCGAACTCTTCTCTGTGCATTCTTGTAAGAGTGGGACGTAGATAGACGAATCAACAAACTTCGTTCCTTCTCTGATCACTGAAAGTGCTTCTCGGAACTCCAAACTAAATGGGTCGACAGCTTTATCCAATTGGGTAGTAGCATAATCCCTCTGGTGAAAGAATAAGTACATCTATAAGCTATCCAAGCTTAATTGGGTATGTGTGATTTAAATTCTTATACCAAATAGCATAAGAAAACCAAGTGAAACATAGCGTGTTAGAGATTACCTTTTCGATTGGAAGAGAAGTGAAGGTTTGTTTTCTGAGTTCTGGTTCGAGCTTGAGAGTGTTGCCAACTATAACAGAAGGCAAAGACGCCATTGAATTGATATACAAATCTGTATATGAATATATATATATATACAGATTATTTTATATTTTTTGCTCGGTTCGTCTTCAAGCCAAAGCCTGAAAAACACATTATCCATTTTGCTATCTCTTCGGGAAAAAAAATTGTGGAGGGAAAAGAACGAGCCATGCTCAATGATCCCCTCCAGTTACGGAGTACAGTTATTACATTGCACGCCCCGGGTCTTGCCGTATCAGATAGGCCCACGCTCATATGTAAAGGATCAGTGGTGTTGTTAATTGAGAAATTATTCAGTACTCCTAGCACCATGAATTTTTGTACTCCACCAACTAGGTAGAGTATTTGGCTCATTCTATCATGGAGACCCATCACATTGTGAGAAGTGAAGTAAGAATGACTTAAAGGGTGGTAGTGGCGAACTCAAAAAAAAATTTCAATAGAAGCAAAAAATATTTCTAAAGCGAAAATTTTAAATGAGACTTTTTGTATATTTTTACTACTAGTATAAATTTTTTACTTAAAATTTTATTTTTTTTAGATGAAAAATTATTAATTAATTTATTTTTCTCTCCTTTCGATGGAGTGTTCATTAAATTACAATGAATTTAACTATTCAATAAAAATTGGTTTTGGGTGAAGTATTCACCAAATGATTCAACCAAGGTAATACAAAATTGGTAATTCAACGAACAAAATAAATAATTCACTTTTCAATTGTACTTGTAGACTCACAAACTATAAAAAATTACACTTTGTTCAAAAGAAAATCAAACAAACATAGATCTATATAAAAATACAAAAATATTACATCAACAAGCCGTTTGATAATGTTATCGGTAAGATTTACTAATTTATTTTTTATTTTGAAACTTTTGTCTTTGTACGAGAGAGAGAGAGAGAGAGAGAGAGAGAGTGTGTGTGTTGTGAGAGTTTAAACTTCTAAATATTTATACGTTGAAGAAAGAGAGAGTTTTATAAGTTAGACTATTGATCTTTTTTGTATTTATAAAAGTGTTTGTGATTATAACTTTTTAAATAGTTTTTTCAAGTTAATTAGAGTGGTTAATCTAGGACTTTTTTTATGATTTTTTTTTCATTGAAGTAGGCCTTTTTTTTTCTTTTCTCATGGGTCTTTTCTCATTTAGAATAAGGTCATTGTTTCTTTTTTTCATGGATCTTTTCTTATTTAGATTGAGGTTTTTGTCAAAAAAAAAAAAAAGCCAAAATTATACGAAATTTTAACTATAATAGGTAGGTTTTTAAAACTTAAGCTATTGCTTTGATGGTTTTACATTTAAGCTGCCATTGTCTACTCATCTCCTATACGATTATGTAGTAAAGTCTTGATAATATTCATTGCAGAAAAAACTCTCTCAACCGATACAGTTGCAATCGGTAAGATCAGTGTCAACTTCACCAACAAATATACTAATGGGCAGACAATATCCTTCTTCATCTTAACTAATTTTTGCATAGAGAGGGAATGTTTTTAGGGCTTATGCCATTTTAGGTGTATTTTAGATATGTATGAGTTTGGATTGGTTGAAAAAAAATTTTGAAATGGAATTTGGGTTTAGCTGGACAAAGTCTATTTTTTATTGGGCCAGGTTTAAAAAAAAAAAATTTCAAAATCCAGTGGAGGCAGCTGAGGCCGCTCAGCCAAGCATCAGTCCGCCCCTGACTGGTGAAACCAGGATTTTATTTTGGAGGTATCAATTTGAAGCAAAATTTTTTTCCTATTGATACCGTTGTTATACAACTATTATATTTTAAGTTTTGTTTTACAAATATTTTTAAGTTCATGTATGAGATATATAGTAGGAAGCAAGACTAGACTTTTACACAAAAAATAAAATCAGCTTCTATTCGGTCTTAGCAAAATATGACTAAAAAATATAATTTTATTTTATAAGTACTCCAAATGTGTAAAAAAAAAAAAAACACTTTAAAAGGGGTCAAGCCTGTTGAGTCAATGCCTTGACTTTGATGATAACAAAACGTGGTTTAATGATCTAATAATTCTACTTAGTGTGCAGAGTAGTTATTAAATAAATCTTAACTTGAAGCTTATCAAAATGGAGGATTCATGATGCAAAGATTAGAATGAAGAATGAAAAGTTTGATGAGATGACACATTCAACAATGGTGATCTTATAAGAGAATGAAAATATTTCAAGATGATGGATATCAAGGAAGAAGAATGAAAATGTTCAAAGTCTTGATTGAAAAAATTAAACACTTTAAAGACTTGAAGATATCTTGCAAGAATAGAAGAAGAAGAGACCAACTCAAAAACATGGAAGCTTTCTTGTAAGATTCAAAGATGTCTTGAAGGTATAAAAGAAATCACAAGACTTGGAAAGATTTCTTGAAAGAGTTCTTGAAGTCTATGAAGAAGTTATATTGATTGAAGAATTTTAGAATAAATCTAGAAATGAAGATGTTCAAAGAAGAATACAAAATCAGTTGAAGAAATGGAGATTTTAAGTCTTGGAAGCTCTTTTGAAGATCATGATGAAGACTTGGTTAAATGGTTGAAGCATTGATGATGGAAGAGCTCTACAAGTAATGAAAATGGAAAAAATTTATCTAGAATGGATTGAATATGTTCTTGGAGTCATCAAGCCTTGAAGAAGCATTTGCAAACTTTAAAAAGCTTATTTGGATGATCCTTGAAAAGATTGGAGATTTTGGAGAAGAATGAAGAAAAACTTCAAAAACATGCATTGTGGTAAAAAGAGTCGACTCCTCAAGTTTTATGAATCAACTCTTTCGAATAAAGCCTTGAAATTCTACTGGAGACTCAAAAGAGTCGACTCCTTCTGTAAAAATAATCGAGTCATTTTAACAGAGAACAAAAATTCTAGAGACTGCTTAAAAGAGTTAACTCTTGGAGCAAAACAGTTGACTCATTTGGACAGAGTCTTGGAAAATCTACTGAAATGCAAAAAGAGTCGACCCCAGACAGTAACGGCTAGTTTTCTGACAGACAGTATGGGGCAATATGCAACCAAAACTTCTCCCATACTTCTCCAACAGCTAGAATCGATCCATATCTTTAAATATAAGATACATACAGCTTCAATACTGATAATTAGAGCAATTGTACCATTGATATCAAGAGCTTGAAGCTGAAAATCTCATGTACCTCACTATCATATATTTTTGCTGAGTGTTTAAGGTTATTCATTAAGCTGTATTTGTTTATACACTTATTAGGAGAGTTACCCATTGTATAACCTTTATTCATTTCACTTGGGTGGGTTTGTAAACTTGTAAGTTTAAGTGTTCTTGGGTAAAAACACTTGAAAGTTTGAATGAAGCTTGGACAAAATCACTTGTAAATTTGAGAGAAGTTTGGACAAAATCTATTGGGTGTTGAAAGCTTGGGAAGAAACTTTTGTAAGAGTGAGCTGGGCACTTGTGGCAAAACCAGCAGCTGTGTAAATGGTATTACATAGTAGAATCTCTTCGAAAGGATCAAAGAAGAGAGGACGTAAGCAAGGTTGGTCAAACCTCTATAAATCTGGTGCTCTTCTCTTCTGCCCTTGTTTTACTTATTTGCTCACTACATGCTCGCATAAACATAAACATTGATATATACTTCACCTACTTGATATATATACTTTGATTAATTGTTGTTGAAATACATAAACTGTTTTTAGTTGAAATATTTGATATAAATTTCATAAAATCCAATTCACCCCCCCTTTTGGGTTGCCTTCTTGGACCAACAAAGCCCTATACTTATACAAAAGTTTTAATCTTATAAAACTTAATGTCTATTTAACTACAGACATATACAAATTCAAGTTGCCCAAATGACAAAAAAAATATAGATGAATTATTTCTTAGTGCATCGATCATCTATTAACATGAAAATCGACGTTTTTTGAAATAGTTTTTTTATGTGTATTTGATGTGGCTTATTGAATGATGTACATTAAAAACTCATATACTGTTAATTTAGAAGCCCACAGAATATTGATTTTATTGGGTTAGAATATACATAAAAAATAAATAGGATCCATAGTTCACTACAAGATTTAAATTATAAATTGTGGGAGTGCCAGTAAAATAAATTTTTACAAAAACTTCACACATTTAAGCCATATATAGGAGAGTTGTACAAAATCCAAGGGTGTCATGGAGCACCCAACCCTATATGTGGTTCCGCCCTTGAATAACATGGTTTTCTAAGAACACTGAATAATTCTTCGTTCCTACTGCACGTCTTGGGGCAACAATAAGATTTTGATTCGTTGCAAGTTGCAACTTAAACATTACTAATTTGAAACGCGAAAACAACCTGTATATATATGAGGTAAAATTACGTTTTGCATAGACTAGTAATTTTCGAAACTTGAATTCTTGAAGTCTTGGAAAATTGAATTAGGTTAATTTTATGGAGATTGTTTTCCACATAAAATTCCTGAAAAAGTTTCTGGAAATACAGCCACGACTTGCACATTACTCGGCAAAAATCCGAGCAATGAAGTTGCAGACAGCTCCTTGCAACGTTTTAAGGACTTCAAATTTTGGGATTGAGCTTTTCGGTAAGTATTTTTCTAACTGAAATTCAAATTTTCTACTTTCTTATAGGGTTGTAGCATTGGCTTCCGAATTCTTAACCCAAAGGAAAAAGCTAGTAAAAAACCCAAATGCCCATAAAAAGCTTCATTGATGAACATTAAGCTGTCCATTGCATCTGACCTAAAGGAGAAAAAGACATGGTTTACATCTTCCAAATGTGAACATACATAGCATGGCATCAATGAAAATTCAAAAAATTTACACATCTGCAATGAATACAAAAACTGAGTTTCCTTCCTTTTTTTTTTCTTCCTCTTTTCTTATGAGTAAAATTAGGAAGTAAATCCAAATTTTTGCTATTTTTGCTGCATGCTTCTACTACAGATGTGTGGTCATCATACTTTTCTCATGATGAGCATATACAACTCTTCATACTCCAACACTTGCATGCTTTTATTGACGTAGAAAGTCTTTTATACGAATCTGCAGAGCAAAAACATGGATACAAACACGAGGATGAGAGGGATCCATGATATGCAGGGAATGTATACACGATAACTATATATATAGTACAAGCGTCATTGCTTCTGATTAATGTTCAGCATATGGGAAAAAAAATGCAAATATTTTTCCGTGTAATTGAGATGGATCGACAAAGAAAGAACCGTGAATCAATTGTCAGCTATCTACTCCACAGAATATATTTAAATTGTTAAAAATATATACACATGAGTCGAAGTCAAATAAATTTTTTTTATGCATATGTGGAAATGTTTCATGGAACCTAGAAGATGTGAAGAGAAAGAAACCAAAGGCTCAAGAAAAAAGTATGCTCCAAAACTCTATCTAGTTTGTTTTGCTTGGCAAGACAGGATGGCTACTTCGTACTTGAGCACTGAGAGACCAACGAGAAGACTGGAATTTATCATAATCAATTTAGGATATTATATGTGCTTCAAGCCTTAATTTCAACAATACGAAGAACAGTTATTTGTCAACAAGATGAAGACGTAAACTCAGAAAGCATATCTTCTAAAGATGAAACGCAATATCTTGAGGTTAAACATCAAAGAACCCAAAAGAGACTAAAAACATTGCTAATGTACAAATTGGTTCTTAATCTAATTTCAACATCAAGATAACAGAATTCGACCAGGATTTTTAAAGACCATGTAAACTAAAGACAAATGGCAAATGAAATTAATATATATATAGAAACATCAGTAGCCATATTGCTTACATAGTAGTTATATAACAATATTGATAGATTACCTCAATATATTGCATGACATTTTGATATATTAAGATATCAGTTACACCATCAATTTATACTCCTACATACTAGATATAATAATAGATTTACTGACAGAACTTCCAGTAAAAGTTCAAACACTTAAAACCAGTAACCAGGTGATGATTACTCGTGACTCAATCATACCATTAAGTGACAACAATCTGAAACATCTGTTCAAATAGCCCACTGGGTGCAACATACCTAGCGCCATAAAGATCATCTGTCAGTCCTTATATTTCATTGTCTCTTTCTCAAAACCAATTGTAGGAAATTCTTTGGCATACTCCTCGACCTCATGACGGAGCTTTGCCATCTCAGACATGTGGACATCTGACTTCATAGTTGACACAAAATCCTTCAATTTTGTTCCTGATTTTAGAATCCAACACGTGTGCAGTAAGCATACAAGTGTTGCCACTTACAAGTTTCTGATTACAGATGATCACTTCTCAAGATAGTGATGTATGTCTAGAAGATAAATGATAGAATCAAGAACCTTTGGTGTCAGCCTTTATCTTCAAAGCCAATTTCACAGCAGCATCAAAGAACTCAGCTACTTTAACAAAATCCTCCTCGGTAAATCCCCTAGATGTGAGAGCAGGAGTTCCTGAATCACCAGATAAACAGTTCTTCATGATGAAGTAATTAGTACATGCAAAATGAGTAAAGGAGAAAGGCTTTACCCATACGAATACCACCAGGCACCATGGCGGACACATCCCCAGGAACAGTGTTTTTATTGGCTGCAATGTGCACCAACTCCAAAACCTTCTCAACTCTAGAGCCATCAATACCCTATATAAAGCGATTTCCAAAAGAAACAACTAAACATTTTAGTAGAAATTTTTTTACAAATAAAGAGCAGAAAGTTTCTTCATGATGCTCTTGCCCAAATTTTGGAAAACAAAGAAAATATATTATGCAATTACCTTGTTTCTTAAATTCACCAAGACTAAATGGTTGTCAGTTCCACCAGACACAAGGTCATAGCCCTTCTCTACCAAACTCTGCAAAATTAGTGGACTTTAATACATGTAAATTGCCACAAAAAACTTGGTCAGACCAATAAAACATCATAGTGATTTCATGTAATGGTTGAAACATTGCAATGCAAATAACAATGGTCTTTAAGCTAAATTCAAAGTTCGATAGGTGCCCATTAGTAGTACCTCAGCAAATTTTGAGCAATTACTAAGAACTTGCTCTTGGTAGGCCTTATACTCTGGTGTCATGGCCTACAGTTACATAATAGTCAGAGAAATAAAAGAATATCAGCTTGGCTACAAGAAGCAGCAATAAAACTATAAATTATGCATCCTATAAGACAACCAAAACTATGAAAGAAATTCAACCTGCTTCAGTGCAACTGCCAAACCAGCAATAGTGTGATTGTGAGGACCGCCTTGAAGTCCAGGAAAGACAGCTTGGTTGATTTTGTCTTCATAGTCATACATCACCTATAAATTGAACACAAAATTGAAAAATCCCTGTTGCTGATGAATCACTTTGGAACTTAGAAAGCAATAGCAAAAGCAACCCAAGTAACTCAAAAAATGGTACCCAAGTAATCGATAATCAAGATCAACTGAATTTTGCCTTTTATTCACTAGTCTCAAAATCACAACTTACTTCTTGCCCTTGTTTGTTAATCTCTTTCACCCCCTTCCTAAAGAAGATCATCGCTCCACGTGGACCACGAAGTGACTTATGTGTTGTGGTTGTCACAATATCTGCACATTCAAAAGGAGAAGGGATAACCCCAGCAGCAACCAACCCACTAATGTGGGCCATGTCTGCCAACAAGACAGCTTTCTGCTTGTCACAAACCTGTAAAATCAATTGTAAATAATATCTCATGATTTCTATACATTTAACACATCAATAGGTAAAAAAGAAAAGAAGGACAGATAGAAATTTGTTCTTTACTGTGAGATAGGTGCATAATCATTAAGGCGCTTACCTTGCGGATACGTGCATAATCATAAAGGCGTGCATAGGCACTTGCACCAGCAACAATCAACTTTGGCCTAAAGAGTGTGGCACTTTTCTCCAACTGTAATGATAAAAATGAACTCATTTAATGAACCAAAGCTGAAATAAAATCTGAAACAAAATGTGTACAACTAAAAAGAAACAAGAAACAAGAAACAAATTCCAAAAAGAAAAAATGGAGGAGGCTATTTCAGAAGTGGATCAAAGGTCTCAGTTTTTAACCAGTCCATTCAATGACTCAAACAAGACGATATAGACTTACGAATGAGATCATGAATGCTTCTGGTCTGTAAGTCACCAGAAGAACAAAACCATTTTAAAAAAATTGAAATCATACTTACTGCAATTGAATTTAGATGTTCACATACACAGGGCATATTTTACATTCCAATTCTTGAAGAAAAGTTGGTTTCTAACATATGAAGAACCCAAAGGACTGTCCGAATTGGGACAGAGTGTTCTATTGGCAAAATAACCTCCTTATATTGTTTCCCAGTATCCCAGTATACTCAATAACCAGACACAAAACCAGAAATGTGTGCAATTGATTCTATGTTTTGCTTGTGCATGTACGTGACTACACGTGCGAGTGAGTGCATGCTTTTGTTTGCGTGTGTGTGTGTGTGTGTGAGAGAGAGAGAGAGAGAGAGTGAGAGAGAGCAAGAGAGAGAAAGAAGGGCACTGATATGGGTACGAACACGGGACACGGCAAGTTTCAGAAAATAAGAACACAGACACGGCAAGGATACGACAAAAAATATATTTCTTATATACTTTATTTGCTATGTGTATGAATGTAACATCCATAAACTACCAAAACTACAAAAATATGATACTCATTCAACACTAATAACACGTTGAATCCATAATTTAATGACCATTTAACATAAAACATAATAAAAACATGTTTACAATTTAAACTTGCTATGTGTTTCCTGTGTGTCTAAGTGATAGATACGTGTCTATGGTGTGTCCATTGAAAAATAAATAAATAAAAATTTAGGACAAACCAATTGGCTTGTCCGAAGACATGTCCCAACGTATCTGAGGAGTATGCGTATCCGACGTGTGTCCCACACGGATATACCAGCCTCTTAGAAGTGTCCATGCTTCCTAGAGGATAACCTTAACAAGACTGGAATTATATGCAAACGTAATCTATTTTAACTAACAAGAACATAGAAGAATGTAGATTTGCTTCAGTTAGAAAAATAACTTTCCCACAAAGAGAATAAGAAATTACCTGGTCATAGTCAATATAACCGGTGCTCTCGTCCAATCTATACGGCATTGTCTCAAAAAATATTGAGACAGCAGATATCTTCTTGGTGTCAGTCTGCAAAATGGCATAAGGATGTCAAAAATTAGTCTATTATGATAAGCTGTTACGACTTTTACCTTCACCAAAAGAAACTACAAAAATTATGTCCCACATGCAATAAAAACACTTCAAATCACTAGAAGCATTTCAATTTCAAGGTTTAAACTCTCGCAACCTACTCTATTTACCTTTAGGAAAAGAAGCTTTTTTTGTCATAAATTTACCAAGAAGCATGAAGAAGAGGACAAGAATGCAGAGTCCTCATTATTGATATTTATATGGAAAACTTGAGGATATTGACAACATATTCAGATCTGAATATTGAAGTGATATATGGGGCAGTTCCAGAGGATTAATAAAAGGTAGCTTAATTACATACCATGAGCTGTTTAAACTGACAAAAAAGATGCTGAGTGCATATTATATTTGTGTATGTAATTACACATGCGTCACATGTTTATCTTTCGCGGCCATGGGCCTTGGGCGCGGGAGGCAAAGCAAGAGAGAGTTGTTTGAGTCTCTCTCTTGACAGAATATTCAAGTTAGAGAGTGCCACATATCTACGTGCATATATTGACTTAAATATGAATAATATGTCTAGTTGCAGAAGAACCGTCCTCCACGTCCTCATGAACTCTCCTGAATACTGATAAACTCATAAAGACAGTTGGAGTCCCATGTGGAAGGTAGAACCAAATCATAAGACGTGGGAAAAATTATTTCAATTTGGACTCGAGATTCTCTCACAGTGCTTCATAATTCAAAGGATTCTGCTCTCAAAAGTAATTCAAGATTCCTCCACAAAACAAGAAACTGACAACAATGGCTGAAATTTCAACAAGGGATAAAGATAATTAATTGCTATATCATTCAATACACCAGGGCAACACTTTTTATTGAGCAGTAAGAAGAAAACCATGAGACTTTTTCTCCCTGGACAGAATTGAATTATATATGTACTACATCTGACATTTTGTGATGTCTGAAGAGTATCTTTATGAAGATCTAGCTTCTGTGGTGTATAAATTGCACATCTTTATCAGTGTCAATGGACATTTTCACGCGAAAAACTTAGGGATGAGCATAAGCCAACATTTAATTCCTACAACTTTATCATATTTATAGGGTAACGAAAGGCATTCTCAATGTATCCTGTTCCTGAGATAGTTCTACTTTTCAAGCAAACAAATAAAAGCACAAGCCAAAAAAGAGCAATAAACAATTTCTTCACTCTAATCACTAGGAGTGGGACATAACCATCAAATCTAGCTCAAAGAAGTTAAACATAAAAAGGCAAGCACCTGATATCCATGTGAAAGATGTCCACCATGAGGAAGATCAAGGGCCATGATTCTCTCATGAGGTTTCAATAGTGCAGTGTAAACTTGAAAGTTAGAAGGGGATCCAGATAATGACTGCACGTTGACTGCAAGAAACAGGCATACGGTGCATTTAAAAAAGGCATTGTTCAGAATACAATCATTTCGGAGAGAGAGAGAGAGAGATGATTTAAAGGGGAAAAAAGACAATAACGAGAAAAGACAAAGGTAAAACCGAACAATTTAACAACTTCAAACCAATGATATAGGATCATCTTTCTGCCCTCGCACACCTCCTAATTTGACATCACAGGATTGGCATACAGAACCAAAAAAAAATATATGTTTTGCTCCACATAAAATATCAAGACTAGCAAAAAGCAACATGAAACAACTGTTCTTCTGAATTTTGGCTGAGAACCAGTGGCAGGAAATGTCTCATTTTTCAGTTCTGATAAACCACTTGTTTTTTCACTTCTTCCCTTCTGTGGCCACTTTTCCAGCGAATATGCCACAATGTACCTTCAAACTGTCGAATACAGAGATTTTTCCTTATGGATTTAATTTTTTTGACAGTTAAGAACTAGAAATCAACAGCATTAAGCCCATCAAAGAGCATTCTCTCCAGAAATCTTGCAAATTAAAAGCAATTATTACTGAATATTTTGATGTTGAAGGGTTTCTTGACACACCTCTGCTTCTTCACTAGACCTCCCTATTCGAGCCAATGAAGGCATTTTTGGTCAAACATGCAAATGTTCTGCAGTGCTGTCTATGACAGCCCCTTATAGAGACATTCTTCTGAATGCCAGTAATAACATTTTAAGCATTTACACGTAGAAAAACAATGCAGTAATGCCTTTTAACCAAATAAATTAGCAAAAAAGAGCTACTTGTAGTCCATAATCACATAAAACAATCAATTCTGAAAGCCCTCCCAATTAAGGCCCATAATTAATATATAGCAGAAGAAAACCTAGGCTTTTGGGGCTGATTGTAATTGCTGTTTGTGACTGAAAAGTTACTAGATGGATTGGATTTTTCTGGGCTTGGGTAACAAAAGGATAAGGTTTTGGGAGTGAAAGGGAGGACTTTTGGGGGCTGAATTGAGGCTGTTCTGGGCACTGTGAATAGTACCAGCGAACTATAAATTAGGGACTGGTCGTATTAGTTTGTGTATTAGGTTGGTGGATCCAACTAGACAAGAACATAGGGTTTTAAAATAGGATGGCTCATAATTTAGTTATGGCTTTTTAAAAGCTTAAAGTGCTGAAAATTGAAAATATGAAGAAGAAAGGAAGCAGAAGAAAAGTCCAGGCATCGTACCTAGGGTTACGAATGCATCACACAAGCTTCAAAAGCTCTGAAATTTCTCTAAAAAATTATCTTCATTGAATTAAAGGCATTACATTGCTTTATAAAGACTTTGTTAATCTCCATTGAATTAAAAGCATTACATTGCTTTATAAAGACTTTGGAGATCTCCTATACAAACTAGGACGAGGGCTCCGAAATAGGAAACTCAACTTCTGAATTCTAAAGCCTATCTACGACCAAATAAGACCCACAACTAAAAATCCAATTATATGAATTGATCCACGTGGCAACCCCTACAGCCCATGTTCAGCAGTTTTGTAAATTACCAACCCCTATTCACCTTTCATTTCGATATGCATCAGCTAATGTATTATAGTGGGGCAACTGACAATAACCACAAAATTTGATGGTTGATAAATGAATAGATTTGGAGAAGCACCTATCAGGCATCACATTACTTTAATAGAAAGAAGACAGACAACAGCTAAAAGCCAGAGTGGGACAATACTATGGTGTGGTCACTCTCAGCACAAGGCGGCACAATGCCAAATATTACACTCTATGTACTTTAATTAGTTGAAAAATTAAAGCACTAATTAGGCAACATTTGTCTCTTTATGCCAGTGCAGAGTCATATCCTTTATCAAAAGCAGAAGGAGCTCAGATTATGGTGTCACCATCAAGATCTGTTTATTGTTTGGGTAATGAGGCTATGGCTCGGTTATATCTCCGAACAAGTAAAATTTACCAACATTGGAAGGCCCCAGCTAACTAAAGGGAAGAGACAGATGCCACCAATGAAATATATAGAAGTCATGCTTCTCACAAGCAGAGATCATTTGCATAATGCATTTACCTCCCCATCTTGCAGGATCCAACTGGAAAGCTTCCAAAGCACGCTTTTGACATAGGGACTCTGCCATGTCAATGTACCTTAAGAGTATATAAAACCAATGTTAATTATCCGCCTTAATCATAAAAACTATGTAAGAAGTAAAAGCTACATACAAAATTGACCAGTTGAATATAAGATAAATCATTATCACTAACTTGCCAAATGAATTCTAACTGGAAAAGGAAAGTGGATTCTCATACTCATTTCCTCCATAGTATCTAGCACCAGGATACCCTTCACTATATTTGTTGGTCATGACCGACCCAACTGCTTGCATTACCGACAGTGATGTGAAATTCTCTGAAGGTATGAGTTCAAGTCCCTGCCAGAATTTATTAAATTTCCGATTATAAATTAAGATTCAAATTAATATCCAAAGAAACTGAATATACTACTATAACCAAAATCCACATTCATCAACTACACATCGTATATGATTGTCAAGATGTTAGGTCTAGGTTTATAACAAATCAATGAAAACACATTTACTCTCATTTCCAAAACTTGGGTTATAATATATACCTTCCATTGTCTAGCTTTCTCAAGTTCAATGATGTTATTGATTTCCGGATCTACCTCTTCAAGCGGAGAATTCAATTGCTTGGTCCACTGCCAATGAAATCCATCAAAGCTTGAATACATTCATTCAACAACCAATACAAAATGTCAAGATCCAATCAGACCGTCAACAACTTACTATTAAGAATCCTAGATCTTGCAAGGGAAAAATGTATTTGGCTAACAAATCTTAAATATTCAATAATTAGCACCAAAATTAAAAGGAAAGAAATGGAATGAGCGATCGATTACAGTGATACGAGACTTTTCTCTGTCGACAACCGCTGCACTCGGCAAAGAAGACTGTACAAAGAGATCCAAAGACTAAATAAACGAATAGCCAATGAAGAGAACAAGTGAAAAAATGAAATGAATAGAAAGAGCTATAAATGTCCAAAAGGAAAGTAATATATGTGTATATATGTATACAGACCATGTGATAGAGGGAACCGCCATAATTTAGAGGCCGAAGAGGCTTATTGACGGAGGAGCAGAGTCTGCGAAGCGCTATCGCCATAGCCATCCTCTGGTTCTCGACACTTATTTCTCTGCCTTTTGCTCTCTCTCGCTCTAACGCATCACCCACTTCTCTCTTGGATTTTTCTGGTTGGGTCTTGGCCAGTGAGTGGGTTGGTGGTGATGGAGTCGTTTGAACAAATTTAGACAATATACTTTTTAGTTGTTGGGAATAGGAACAATTGACCTTAAGTAATTGGAAAACTTACAAAATAAAATTCAGGAATGATATTTTTAAATATAGTAATTTAGTTTTACTGATTTTAAAAGTAATTACTAATTATATACATATAAAAACTATATATATATATAGAGAGAGAGAGAGAGGGTATTATCGAGGTGTGCACAAGTTAGTCAGGACACTCTAATTATATTAACAAAAAAATTATATGAAAAAAAATACAATATAATGTGATTGAATTGTGGGCCAATTGTTTTAAAATATATAATTCATCAAGATGCCTTTTAATTGTAAAACTATCACACCCCCGTGTGCTTGATTTAGTGGATAAGAATTCAAATTTTTTGCTCAATTATTAGTTTTGATTCTCTATAATTGTTCTATGACGCTAGATATCCTCTTCAGTGCATAGAGTAGTGAAACTTAAACTTCGATCTCAGGTGATCTAAGTTTTGGCCCCAACATCAATGCAGAGAAGTCTCCTTTAAATAATTGTGTAGTATTAAAAATGCGTGGAGTAAATAAAACTATCACCACCACATTATTCTGATGGAAAATTTTATACAAAAATTCAACTAACATTTTCTTAATTTCAAAAATAAAGAATTAGCAATATTCCTAAATTTACAAGAAGTGTATTTTAGTTCTTACACCTTTTAATACTTGCATTTTCACAAATCATAATAAAAAGCACGCATAAAGTAACCCAAATTGTAACACTTAAATACTACATTTTATCATGTAAGCGGTACATTAGGATGTTAATCATTCTTATTTTTCGTGAAAGTTTAATTGATTTGTCATTTTAGAAAATACCATTACTAGTTATTATTTTTAAAACTTCACAATTATTTAACATTAATTCTTCTTATAAAATTTAGGGAACCGCTCCGCTATGGTCAGGGCAATATTTGCTGCTTCAAGAGCAATGATGCTTTCAATGGTTGTACATGCTGCTACAACAGCTGAACGGCAATCTGGAAACAGTCAATTAGTCTTTGGCGCATACCATATTACTTCCTTTGCACTGCCAATATATTGGGTCCTACGAATCGAAGTATGCCACGTAAATTTTTTTATTTTTTGGCAGAGGCCAAGGATCAAGTACGGTTACTCGGCTCTACCAACTCAGTTGCACTCGAGCTAAATTTAAATAACTCTTTTTTTAGGGTGATCCAATTAAGGTTGTAAATTAGGGACCTAGCAAACAAAACTGAGTCAAGTATTGAATCGTTAAAGTTTAGTTTGCAAATTTAATGAATTTTAAAATGTATTTAAATTTAATTTACTTAACTTTAAGACAAATTTTAAATGAATTTTAATCCAACCAATAGTAAAGGGAGCTCGATTAAATAAAAAATCATTAGTCAAATTCAATTATAAATTAGGGACCAAGTCATAAATTAAATGGTTACGTACTCGCCTCTCACCAGCAATCTTTTGTTTCACCTAGTGCACTGGCCCCATATCCAGTACTACCCCACTTATCCACTACCCAGCACCCACATTGCATTTCATTTGTCATTCTTTTTTCTTTTCCTTCCATTTTCATAGTACACAAAAAAAAAAAAAAAAAACAGCAGTAAGAAGGTCCCATTATTTAACCGGTCCATTGTAATTGTAACTAAAAATTTAGGGCATTACCCTTTTGTTTGAACAAAAATTATATAATTTCCGTGGTTAAAAAAAGAACACACAACCTCACTGTAATTTGCATTTATCAATATAATAGATAGAATTGTAACAAATTAAGTAAAATAACAAAAATGTACTTGTGAAGGTCAGCTTTTTCTTTTGATATAAAAAAAGGCAACATTATATTTTTAATAGTCTATTTTAAAGAGATGAAATGACAAAAAATACCATTGTGATATATAATTAATTTTAACAGTTTCGGTTTATTATGTAATTAAGTCTAAACAACAAAAGGATTACGTTTTCAATTTTAAACCATAAGTGAATCATGTGATTTTTGCTTTAACTGTAAAGGGGTGAACTATGAAGTGTAATTACCCAAAAAGTTTATCCGTGTGATAATGCGAATCACCATTTAAGCATTTTGTGATGAAAGCATAACGGTTCATTTGGTACAACTTAAATCTTTGTTTTTTTCATTTTTATCAAAAAAGCTAGATTTTTTTATTTTTTTATTTTTATCTAAAAAAAGCTAGTTCAAAAAAGCTTCAAAAAACTGTATCAAATGACCCAAAGTAGGAGAAATGTACTCAACCATATGAGGTCTACACAATCTTACAAGTAATTACCTACAGTGTGCAACTTCCACGAGGTTGTCCTCCATATATTTCTTAATTTTAAGAAAAATCGAGTCTTCTTTTAATCTTAAAGAAAGTCGGCTCATGGGATTATAATATTTAATTTGCAGACGTCAAATAAAATAGGATGATTAATGTGCGGAAAACACTATACCATCAGAAAATTAATATATAATTTTTTTTATGCAAAGTAATATGATTAAATAAGATCTTTTTACTTTAAAACAAAACACACACCATGATAATTCTTAATTACAAAAATCTCATCGCCTACAATTCCTTAAAATAGTATCATTTTCCTCAACAAGTTGTCTAGAGCTATCTCCCATTTATTTTATCTATTTTTGTTTTTCAATTTGAATTGGAAAAACGCTTGGAGCATACATTGTATCATATCAAGGTGTTTGATGTTACTCTTTTCTCAAATAAGTTGTAGCGTAGCAGCATTAGCTGCTTCCAAGCACTCTATACGTGGAGAACTATTCAATGAAATCAACAAATCAATGAAATTACGCTAAATATGTAAGTTTTTATATCATTCTCCTAAAATTAAGCAATTTATAGATACATTTTCTCTAAATTAACTACCCTACTAATTGGCATTGGTCATGGTTAAAATTTTAACATATTTATTTGACATAATTTTATTAACATATGATTTTAAATCAGCAAAATGAAGTAACATTACTGTTGTATTTGAACATGTAAATAATAAATATAGAAATCAAACTTACACCAGTCTGTAGATGTGAACAATTTTTTTCATAAACAAAAAATAATGTCATTGAAAGTAAAACCATTTGTTGGTCCAATTATACAACTCCATATGTAAGACTTTATCATGTCCGATGAATCAAACACAGAGACATTGTTAAATGCTCAGCTATTCACAATGTCATGTCCTGAAAAGAAAAGGCGGTGTGGACGAGGTCAACAACGGCCGCTCCAGCTATGGGGGAGATGCTGAATCCCTCCATGGGAGATTCCGAATCTTATGCCTGCCGGGATCAAGGTTTGACTCATTGTCTCGAGTGCCTAAGTTTAGCATGTCAATTTGTGAGCCACGTAAATGAATCTTTTGTCGTGACGTTCATTGATGCGCCGAGTTACCACCTGTAACTTGTTATGTAAAATAAGTTGGATTTGAATATATTTTAAAATTTATTAATTTTTTAAAATAAGCACGACAAACTTTTATATATTAAAAACATCAGTCTACTTCAATTTGATTCCAATACAATTTGTTTAAGATTAATTCGAAAGTTTAACGAGTCGAACTTAAACAAAATTTGACGCTTATTAAAATATTCAAATAAAACTTAAACAATAACTTACTATTCAGCTCAATTTTACTCGTTTACAAGTAAAGTTATTCTCTAGAGTGCTGTGTATTTGCTCTTCATACAATAGTACCATCAGCATGAGTACATGAAGAAGTTCAGTGCTTAAGAGTGTCCCGTGATCATACTCCATATTCTTAGAATGTACATGAAAAAAATACTAACATCAGTTATGAGTGTCGACAACTCGCTGGTTGATACTAGCTACTTCAGTTTAAATCTACCTTCAGCAGATGAGTCCAAGCTGAGATGGTTAGTATGAGTCTGCGAGTGGTTGACACTAACGAATGATTTCAACACCCCTCATGTCAATGCACATTATAGTGGCGAACGGAAGAGTGACGGGCGGGGGCATGACCCCCCGAAATTTTTTAAAATTCTCTTAAACCCTTACAGATTTTTGTATATTTAGAAAAAAATAGTGTAATGGCTCTTTCAAAATTAAAATTTTTTTTGTCTTGTCCTCTTTCGAACAAATTATTTTATCATGACCCCACCTTCATCCAAAACCCTCGAGTCCGCCACTGGTCATGCTTTACCCAATATATTAGGTACGGTTTGGCAGTTGGGTTCACCTTCGTTGTAATGACGGACATAGACACACAGCCTGTGGCCTATTGGTTGCTTAGAAAAGAGGACTTTCCAAACTGTATGAATAGTAAATTAGACTCAAACTTAGCGACATGAGTCGCTTTTATTTGTGGGTGAAGTGAACGACATTTTTGGCGGAAAGTGCAAATGTAATTGTCAATGATACCCAGAAAAATCTCATTTCCTTTATCTTCCCTCCCGCATTCCAGGACACCTTTGGCCGCGGGAACCCAATTTTTTTTTTCCAGCTGCCAACACCTTTGACTAGTTCTATTCATTTCGGTGGTTCCAATATTTTCTCCGAACTCCGCTGAAACCTAAATATCTGGTATATATGGACAAAATGACTTCAGCAATCACAAAATTCATGCGCTAGACTCCAGCTAATCTACATTCTTTCACAATTTTATTTTAGAACTTCTACCATAGCTAATATCTTTTATTTATTTATTTTTTGGTCAAACAACATTCAATATACAAAAAAATCATACAGTGGTCACACTCACGGAACCTTTACTATGATTTGAGTATTCATATACTTATGTGAGACCCCCTAGAGAAAATTCCCACTCATCAGGTTAGTTAGAGTCTTTAAACTCTTATCAACTGTGTGGGAGGAGGGCGGGGGAAAACAAACCCACCAATCAACTCAGATGACCGAGGCCCTCGTATAGTTTTTTGGCTCACGGTTTGTGATGTGTCTTTAAATACAAACACAATCATATAAAAAATTGAGAATTATTAACTCCAATCTTGGACTTAGTGGTAAGTTGACAGCTATTATAGAATCAAAACCAAGATTCAAATCTCTTCCTGTGTAAAGCGAATCGAAAAGATTTAAAAAAGCAAATGATAACATTTGTCCTAAAAATACGTTTTAAGCATATTTTATTTAATTATACGTAATTTTGATAATTATATTTTTAATATTAAAAATTATAAAAATATAAGTTTTAACACTTTATATAATCAGACAAAATACACTTAAAATGTGTCTTTAAGACACATGTTGGTAACACCCTTTTAAAAATTAGAAAATCACGTGCACAGGCACTCAGTGAAGAGCAAACAACGGACACGCGGATTGCCTTTTGGGCCTGCCCCCATATCCAATACTACCCAACTTATCCACTACCCAGTACCCAGCACCCACACTGCATTTCATTTGTCATTTTTTTTCTTTTCCTCCCATTTTCATTTCTAATAATACACAAAAAAAAAAAAAAAAAACAGCAGTGAGAAGGTCCCATTGTTTAACAGGTCCCATTGTAATTGTAACTAAAAATTTAGGGCATTACCCCTTTTGTTTGAACAAAAATCATATTTTTGATAGTCTATTTTAAAGAGATGAAATAACAACAAATACCACTGTGATATAATCACAGTTAATTTTAATAGTTTCGGTCTATTATGTAGTTAAGTCTAAACAATAAAAGGATTATATTTTTAATTTTAAACGATAAATGAATCATGTGATTTTTGCTTTAACTGTAAAGGGGTGAACTGTGAAGTGTAATTACCCAAAAAGTTTATTCATGTGATAATACAAATCACCATTTAAGCATTCTGTGATGCAAGAATAAAGGTTCATTTGGTACAGCTTAAATCTAGTTTTTTTTCCATTTTGCTCAAAAACAGCTGGATTTTTTTAGTTTTTTTTTTATTTTCATCCAAAAAAAACTAGGTCAAAAAGCTTAAAAAAACTATATCAAACGGCCCTAAGTAGGAGAAATGTACTCAACCATCTGAGGTCTACACAATCTTCACAATTAATTAACTACAGTGTGCAACTTCCATGAGGTTGTCCTCCATATATTTCTTAATTTTAAGAAAAGTCGAGTCTTCTTTTAATCTTAAAGAAAGTCGTCTCATGGGATTATGATCTTTAATTTGCAGACAAGGTCAAATTAGATAGGATGATTAATGCGCGGGAAACACTATACCATCAGAAAATTA
The DNA here is from genome assembly GCA_033060915.1 of Euryodendron excelsum. Classification (NCBI taxonomy): domain Eukaryota; kingdom Viridiplantae; phylum Streptophyta; class Magnoliopsida; order Ericales; family Pentaphylacaceae; genus Euryodendron; species Euryodendron excelsum. Next base: position 33,858,139 of record CM065391.1, on the reverse strand, counting down.
ATATATAATTTTTTATGCAAAATAATGTGGTTAAATAAGATCTTTTTACTTTAAAACAAAATACACACCATGATAATTCTTAATTACAAAAATCTCATCGCTTGCCATTCCTTAAAATAGTATCATTTTCCTTAACAAGTTGTCTAGAGGTATCTCCCATTTATTTTATCTATTTTTGTTTTTCAATTTGAATTGGAAAAATGCTTGGAGCATAAATTGTACCATATCAATGTGTTTGATGTTACTCTTTTTCCAAATAAGTTCTAGCATAGCAGCATTAACTGATTCCGAGTACTCTATACATAGAGAAGTGTTCAAATGATATCACAAGTTAATGAAATTATACAAAATATATAAATTTTTATGTCATTCTCCTTAAATTAAGCAATTTATGGAGATATTTTCTCTAAATTAATCACCCTACTAATTGACATAGGTCAGTGGTTAAAATTTTAACATATGTATTTGACATGATTTTATTAACTTATAATTTTAAATCAGCAAAATAAAGTAACATTATTGTTGTATTTGAACATGCAAATAATAAATATAGAAATCATACTTACACCAGCCTGTAGATGTAAACAATTTTTTTCATAAACAAGAAGTAATGTCATTAAAAGTTAAACCATATGTTGGTCCAATTATTCAACTCCATATGTAAGACTTTATCATGTCCGATGAATCGAACACAGATGGCATTGTTGAAAAGAAAAGGCGGTGTGGACGAGGTCAACAACGGCCAGCTCGGGGAGATTCTGAATTATCCCTGGGAGATTCCGAATCTCATGCTCGCCGGAATCAAAGGTTTGACTCATTGTCTCGAGGGCCTAAGTTTAGCATGTCAATTTGTGCGCCACCTAAATGAATCTTTTGTCGTGACGTTCATTGATGCGCTGAGTTATCACCTGTAACACACTACTAGTGCAACACTATTGCTCATAAAAACCTCGTTTCAAATTAACTTGTTTTATAACCTAAGTTGGATTTGAATATTTTTTAAAATTTATTAATTTTTAAAATTTATTAATTTTTAAAATTAAGCAAAATAACCTTTTATATATTAAAAAAATTTAATTTACTTCAATTTGATTTGAATACAATTTGTTTAAGATTAATTCAAAAGTTTAAAAAGTCAAACTTAAACAAAATTTGATGCTCGTTAAAGTATTCAAACAAAACTTAAACAATAACCCACTATCCGGCCCAATTTTACTCGTTTACAAGCAAAGTTATTCTTTAGGGTGTTGTGTATTTGCTCTCCATACAAGGGTACGATGACTAAAAGTATATGAAGAAGTTTAGTGCTTAAGAGTATCCCGTGTTCATGCTCCACACTCTTAAAATGTCTATGAGAAAAATACTAGCATTAGTTACGAGTATTGACCACTTGTTGGCTATACTAGCTACTTCAGTTTGAATTCACCTTCCGTAGATGAGTCTAAGCTGAGGTGGCTACCATCATTCTGTGAGTGGCTGACACTCGCGAATGATTCTAACACCCCTCATATCAATGCACATTACATGATCATACTCAGTGACAAACAAAAGAGTGACAGGCGGGGGTGCGGCCCTCCAAAATTTTTAAAATTCTCTTAAACCGTCACAAATTTTTTTATATTTATAAAAAAAATAGTATAATGGCTCTTCTAAAATTTAAATTTTTTTTTATCTTACCCTCTTTCGAACAAAAATTTTTTATTATGACCCCACCTTCATCTAAAATTCTGACTCCGCACTTGTTATGCTTCGCCCAATATATTAGGAACGGTTTGGCTGTTGAGTTCATCTTCGTTGTAATGACAGACATAGACACGCAGCTTGTGGCCTATGGTTGCTTAGGAAAGACAACTTTCCAAACTGTATGAATAGTGAATTAGACTCAAACTTAGCAACACGAGCCGCTTTTATTTGTGGGTGAACGACATTTTTGGCGGAAAGTGCAAATGTCATTTCCTTAATCTTCCCTCCCGCATTCCAGGACACCTTTGACCGCGGGTACCCATTTTGTGTTTTTCCCAGCTGCCAACTCCTCTAGCTAGTTCTATTCATTTCGGTGGTTCCAATATTTTCTCCGAACTCCGCTAAAACCTAAATATCTGGTACTTATGGATAAAATGACTTCACCAATCACAAAATTTACGCGCTAGACCCCAGCCAATCTACATTCTTTCACAATTTTATTTTAGAACTACGACCATAGCTAATGTCTTTGATTTTTTTGTTTTGGGTCAAATAGCATTCAATATACACAAAAATCATCCCGTGGTCACACTCACGAGACTTTTACTATGATTTGAGAATTCGTATACTTATGTGAGACCTTACGACCAGTTAGAATAATTTTTTCAAAACACAGGTATTCAAAAAGGCACCATAGTGATTGCACTCCAAGGATTATAAATTATTCCCAATGATTATTGCATGATGTAACTTTTACTATGACATCAACATTCTTATATGTCCTACTTAAGTAAATAACTATTTAAATCAAAGTAGAAGTCATATGCAATAATTTTTACATTAAACTACAATGTTGAAATCAAGATCAATGTTATACGGATAGAATTTTTACAAAAAAAATTCATTTTATGTCATTATTTCTTTCAAACTAAAACCATTACAATATAATTTTAAAATATCACTGTAACATTTTTAAAAATACATTTGCTTCTTTCCTTCTCACCCCTCACCCCTACACTAAGACCCGTTTTTTCTCCTAGATGCCCATATATCTCGAACAAAATACCCTCTCTCTCTCCCTCTCTCTCTCTCTCTCTCCCCCATGGGAACTGTGGAAATAGAGACACCAGTGAAAGACAGTATCGACGAGGACGAACTATCTCCAATCGAAGAAGTCCGCCTGACGGTGCTCAACACTGACGACCCATCGTGGCCGCCGTCCTTCCAACCACCAAGTTCCACCTCCCCGGTTTCGGGGCCCAAGAGTTCTCCATCAATCCGGGTCCGTTCAACATGAAGGAGCATGTTCTAATCTCCATGTTCGCCAACGCTGGAAGTGCTTTTTGGGGCCGATCGGCTTATGCGGTCGGTATTGTTACCATTATAAAGGCATTCTATAGCAGGCATATCTCCTTCTTGGCTAGTTGGCATCTTATCATCACCACTCAGGTTACTACTCCTTTACTTTCATTCTTTGTTTTGGTTGCTGAGAAAATATATCGAGGAGAAAGAAAAGGAAAAGGAAAAAGAAAATTATGAAAGTTGGACTTGCTTGTTTTGTGTGGCATTTGTTTTACAAAAATAGAAAGAAAACAGTAACTCAACTAATAGAAGCACTAAGGACTGTACTTGCGTACTTCCAGTAAATGGATTGACTAGCATTCCTCTAGCTATTTCACCTTTTTCCTTCACATTCTTGGCATCCAAACAGATCGGTGTTTCATTATTATTGAATTTCTTATGTACGCATTTTGTGCTGTTTTACTTTTTTGTGCTGGGTTCGTATGTTTGGGTTTTTTTCTTCTTCTTAATTATATGTTTGGTGATGTAGCTCCTACTCGGCTACTCCTAGGATAGATTTCATGACTTCTTTTTTTCATGATTTCATCGCTTCATATAGTTCATAATAATGATTATTTCCATAGTTTCTTATGGTGTAATTGACTTTTACGATGCTAACGTGCGCACATGTGGTGGGCTAGGTTCTAGGATACGGTTGGGCTGGGCTCTTGAGAAAGTACGTCGTGGAACCAGAAAACATGTGGTGGCCAGGCACCCTGGTCCAGATCTCTTTCCGGTATGTTTCTTTTTACACCAAAAATAAAATAAAATTATTGGGGTCTCCCTCTTCCGCTTTCTCTTCAGCTAGGAGAAAAATGTTTCGATCTTGTTTTTCATTTTTATGTACAAATGAATGAATCTCATATATATATATATATATATATATATATATATTTATTAATGTAGGTGCTATCTGTCATTTAGGAATCAACCCCAAAGTCCTTTGATCTTCCAAATTTCAGTAACTTTTGCCAATGGCGCCATGGGTTTGCCATGCCATATATATATTTTTTAGATATGTTGAACGGCCAAAACCCTAAAAGAGAGAGAGAGAGAGAGAGAGAGGGTGAGGGTGAGTCAAATCTATCATTTTATGACTTGGGTAAGGGTTAGGGCTTTTCAAAAAATTGTCTGACCTGACTAACCCGATTTTGCGGTTCCACCCGTTAATTTTGGGTGAATAATGGATAGATTTTAACCAATTCAGTTATATTCAATTCGAGTGGCAGGTATTTATTACTCTAATTTAACCGGACCCAACCCAACGTTTTTGCACTTAAACTTTGATTTTCATCCAACTTGACCTGACCCAATCCAAACTCAATCTGATCACTCTATGGATTGAGTGCGGTTTCAAAATTCTTTAATTCAATTTGATAAGATTGAGTGGTAGGCGACTCCAAACCCAACCTAACATGATCCGTGAACACTGTGGGGCGGATGAATCGGCCAGACAACCACTGAAATGACTCTTAAGAAATTTTATTAAATCTTGAGAGAGCATTGCATGAAAAAGAAGATGGTGACGACAACAAAGACCAGCCCCGCATGTCACGGGCATTGGCGGACCCATGCAGGGCCAAGTGGCAGTGGCCGCTGCCACTGGGATTTTCCTTTCAGTTATCTACTAGCTCCCCTAGCATATTCACTGTCTTTTTAGTCTTTTTGGGATTCCTTAGCTTTTTGGCAAAATAAGTTATCATTTCATTGGTATAGCTAAATTGACATACCTTTCAGAAAATACTAAAGCTTTAAAGTTTTAAACTATTTGCATAAACTAATCAAATTTTATACTATTGCATCAATCTCTTTTAACTACATTTTTTTCTTGGAATATTTGTCTAGTATACTGTATATTCAGTAGATGATTTTTATGTTTTCTCACTCTCTCTCACTTAAATGTAAATAATTTTTATATTGTTTCGGTTGAGTATTTTGTTGATATATTTGCACAGACAGATAATAGACAATACATTTACACAGATGCACAATAGACAATACATTTACACAGGCGCACATTTATTATATATTTGAATGTATAAAATTTATTCAATTAATGATAAATTGGCATAGGCGCACGATACATTTGCACAAGCGCATATTTGTTATACATTTGAATGTGTAGAATTTGTTGAATTAGTGATACGTTTGCACTGTTTGAGTTTTTTTATTATTAATTTATTTTAATACAGTTATGGAAAGATACTTCAAGAAAATAACATTAGAAGAATCAAATGCCCAAGATAGTCAAGAGTCTATTAATTAACAACCTTCTTCAACTAGTTTATCCCATGTAGAACTCAATGCAGATGATCTTGAAGCAGACCCTGAAATAACAAAATAATTGTTCAAGAGTATTTTCCACCTCCACTGAAAAAATTTCTGGCTCCGCCACTGATTCACGGGCAAAATTCTTCGTGATTGCAATGGCCAGCAGTTTCTTGTGGTACTTATTCCCGGGCTGCTTCTTCCAAACCCTGCAAAGCATCTCATGGGTCTGCTGGGCATTCCCCAAATCAGTCAACGCCCACCAGCTCGGGTCAGGCTTCAGCGGCATAGGAGTCGGAGCCTTCACGCTCGACTGGTCAGCCGTGGCTTCCTTCTTGTTCAGCCCTCTGATATGTCCCTTCTTGGCCATTGTCAACGTCTTCGTAGGCTATGCCTTGATAATTTATGTAGTGATTCCGATTTCCTACTGGGGGCTTAATGTGTACAACGCCAAGACCTTTCCCCTGTTCTCTTCGGGCTTGTGCACAAAGGCAATCGTTGATGATAGGTTTCAGCTAGATAAGATGCAGTATGGGAAGCAAGGGCAAATACACTTGAGCATATTCTTTGCTCTCACCTATGGGTTTGGATTTGCTACCATGGCTTCTACACTTACTCATGTGGCCTTGTTCCATGGAAGGTAATGTTTTTCTATGTCCATTCATATATGTTTTATCGGATTAGAATCCTTTCCATTTCATGATTGAAATGGAATGGAGATTGATATAATGGAGATCTCTATTCTAACCATAGAATGGAAAGAATTCAAATTCTATTTATCAGTGGTAAAATTTGGTGGATCTGAATATTCTCCCTTCAATTAATCAATGGTTACATAAAGTCTTATCAAATATCTTACCACAACTATGTTGTTTTATATTAAAATTTGATTCTTTATATATAATCACAAAATCATTAATTTTTAATTAAATTTTAAATCAACTCATTTAAACTCTTGATTTTTATTTTAGCTGACGTATCAACACCTCAATAAATAAAATGGAGAAAATATTGGGTTCCATGTCATCTTGCTAACATGATACAAGATGATTGTAATACATAGCCACATATGAGTATAAATCCTAATCAGTGTTGAATTTAAAATTTAAATTTTTTCGCCCAAAACAAGATGATTACGATTTCAAACATTCATATAGTCATCTATTATTGATCCGTCGTATCACGTCAACATGATATTGTAATACCAACGTGGTACCCAATATTTTCTCCATGGAATGGCTCTCCGAAACCACTCAAAAGTGTTAGGTTAAGATTTATTTCTATTTTCTTTTTTATTTTTCATATTCTCGAAAATAAAAAATGGGTCATCGAAAACACCATCATTTTCATTTATCATAATATGAAAACAGTTTCAACATTTTCTTCGTTCCTAAACCTGTGTTGTTTTTTGAAAAGATTTTTTAAAAACAAGTTTGGAACCGATTTACCAAACGAGTGTTGAGTAAAATACTTTTTGAAACCAAATAGCCAAAATGTGATTTTGATGAAAGAAAATAAAAGAACACCGAAATAGAAACCATAAGCACACGGGTCGTCTTAAGGGGTGCGGAGGCGCATGGTGCCCAAATGGGCACGTACTCCCTCAAATTTTAGAAATTATACTTTTACGTATAATTTTTTAAATTCTTTTTAATATAGTCCTTAAAAAATTAGAAATGCTCCCTCAAATTTTTAAATATTTTATTTTTTCTAAAGTTTTAAGAAAAGTTTTCAAATTTTTTCCTTTAAAATTTTATAAATGCCCCCACAAATTCTCAAATATTCTATTTTTACCTATAATTTTGAAGATCTTTTTTTAATTTTCATCCACTAAAACTTTATAAATACTTCTTTAAATATTTCTTTTGCTTTAAAGTCCATTCATATATGTAAATTTGTATAAATTATACATATATATGGAAGTCAAGTGTCTTATTATTGATTATATAAAAAAAAAATTATTATAATCAACGTGTACCCCTAAATGGATTTTCTGGCGCCTGGTTGTCTTCATTCTGAACAATTGCTGGGTGGCTTGCCTTTCATATAGTTGCTAACCTCTGCATTCATTCTTATGATTTACAATGCCAATACTACAGGGAGATTTATGATAGATACCGGGCTTCTAATTCCGAGGGAAAGCAAGATTCCTCCTAGGTCAATGTTCTTAGTTAAGGTATTCTCCACTTCTCTCCCTAGTTCCATGAAACTTATTTTGGTATAAGTCATTAATTGTCCCAAAAGTTTAAGCTGCTGGGGCATGCATCAAACAATGTATATCATGTTAATTAACACCTCCATTCATGTACGACTCGGTCTCGCGTTTGGAAAGGCAATTGTCAACAATGTATATCAAGCTAACACCTCTCCTCACTTGCAATCTCATCTTACGCATAGATAGGCAATCAAATAAAACAAAACAGGTGGGCGAACAAAAAAATGTACAAATGCGTGCCATAATATTTGAACATATGACCTCCTAGAACTAGCACTCTTATACAATATTGAGTCACAAATTGTTCCAAAAATTTAAGTTGTGTATAAGTTAGCACTGTACTTGCTAACACAATATCAACAGCCTGTTTGGAACTTGGGGCGGGGGAGGGGGAAGAGAGAAAATGAAAAAAAAGTATTTTTCTTTCCATGTTTAGTTTTGTAAATAAAACAAAAGGAAAGAAGAGAGAAAGAGAATGTTAAAGAAGCCATGGTATTAACTCAATCTTTAAAAATCAGCTTGCAAGGTAAGGGTTGCCTAAAAACATATACAACCTTTAGATTCAGGGCAATGTAAGACTTCACTGATTTAAAATTTTTCTCTCTCTTCTCTTTCTTTCTTAGGTACAATTAAACAAGGGAAAGGAAAAGAGAAAGCTTCCCTCCCCTTCCCCAAGTTCCAAACCGGTTTACATTATTTTCTAAAACTGCAAAATCTTTCTAAGCTTTCTGAGTTCATGTTTTCTCTGTTTCGGATGTACTCGACTCTAATTTGATTCTAATTCTTCATTTTTCAACCAGTTTGTAGGAACCATCATTGCAGGAACAATCAACCTGCGTGTTGCATGGTGGCTTTTGAACTCCATCGACCACATATGCAGGGCGGACCAACCTTGGGTCAAGGGTAGGCGGCCACCCTGAAATTTAGAAAAATTTTTTTTTAACTTGTTCCATTTTATATTTTGTACTGACCCGTTTTAATGAGGTGTATACAAAGTTGTTTTGTGTATGGAATCTCTTGATCTAAGTAATTTATTCTTTAATTTTAATAAGAGTAAGTTGCTTCGATTTGCTGAGTTTTATCTTAATGATTTTTTTTCTTGAGCTTATAATGCTTTAATCAACTTGAGATCTACAATTTAGATGTTTACTCTAATGATCAATTTTCAAAAGTAATAGAAATTGGTGGGCTTGCTCAAAAATTAATTCAAACGAAAATAATAGTGTTTATACATTCATGTGCGGGCGAAGGCACGGGCCCCTCAAAATTTTGAAAATCTATACAATAAAACACAACATTTTTTGAAAATGTCTTCCTTACATTTGTATCTTACGGCTCAAATTTAATTTTAAATTACATTTAAATGTTGAGATCAATTGCACGTTTTGTCCCAAATTCAAATCCCGCCCAAACCGACGCCACACCCACAAACTCAGTATGCACACCACCACCACTCTTCACCCTAAAACCTAAGAAATCCACTTGCATAAAAAAAAATTAAAAAAAACCAGTAAACTCACTTGTTGAGACAACCCTTGATCTCTTTATGCTTAAATCCACACCACACTCACAAATGCACACTATCACCACTCCACCTCAAAATCCTATAAATCCACTTGTATAAAAAAAAAAAAAAAAAAACTCATGAAACCCACTTGCTGACAACCCTTTATCTCTCTATCTTTACTTAAACTCACACCACACTCATAAGAGTAATTCATAATAGGAAGGGAAAGAAAAATTAAGACAAATTTTCTTCAAATACAATTGATTTTGTAGCCCAGTTTACGTTAGTCGTTTAGTTTTTAATTTTTTTCCTTTAATTCTCTCTTTAACAAAAAAAAAATTTCGCCGCTCCCTCAACTAAAATCCTAGGTCGGCCACTGCACATATGCCACCAGGATCCCAAATCGAGCAGTCCTTGGACGTGCCCCGGCGACCGTATCTTCTTCGATGCCTCTGTTATCTGGGGTTTGGTGGGACCCCGGCGGATCTTCGGCCCTTTCGGCAACTACCAAGCACTGAACTGGTTCTTCTCGGCGGAGTCGTGGGGCCATTTGTAGTGTGGCTCTTGCACAATGCATTCCCAAAGCAATCCTGGGTTTCCCTCATTAACCTCCTGGTGCTACTCGGAGCTACCGCTTATATGCAGCAGGCGACGGCGTTGAATTACAATTCTTGGATATTGGTTGGGACAATCTTCAACTTCTTCGTCTTCAGGTACCAGAAAGATTGGTGGCAGAGGTATAACTATATTCTTTCGGCGGCGCTGGATGCTAGGGTGGCTTTCATGGCGGTTCTGATTTACTTCACTGTGGGAACGGAGGAGAGAAGGGTAACCTGGTGGGGTACTAATGATCCTGAGCACTGTGATCTGGCTAGTTGCCCCACTGCAAGGAATATAACTGTGGAAGGTTGCCCTACGTTTTAATTACCATATCCATATCGTATTGCGTGTGTCCATACTTCAATAAACTTGTCAAGATTTGATTGTTGACAGTTCTGAAGCTTCACTTTCATACGGTGTTGACATAGACATAAACACACACACACACACATATATATGTATATATCTCGTAGAGTGTTTCTTCACCTTCCTACTTGTCTTCGATTAGTTAAGTTTGGTAAAATTTTTCAGCTTAATTTTTTTTAATTTATAAGTAAAAAGTTTAATTTTTTAACTTTTTATTTTTTTTTTCTTATCTTTAGTTTATAAAAATAAAAAAATAAAAAAATTTAACTTTTTTGTTTATAAATTAAAAAAAATTAAAAAAATTTGTACTAAACTGGCCAATATAATATAAATCAAAACATTCACCGTCTAGTCCATACAAAAAATAAAAACTCTTGTCGACTTGCTGTAAATCTGTAATTATATGTGATCCATAAATAGATAATTATCACTGTAGGATTTTAACAGATTTATTATGATTGAAATAGAGATCTCTATTTCATCAATCAATGAACTAGATGAAATCTTATAAGATATGTTATCAAAACAACATTGTTTTATATTAAAATTTATTTCTTTATATACCTATAAAATATTTTTTTTTATAATTTTTAAGTTAACTCATCTGAACCTTTTTTTATTTATTTTAGTTGATGTGTCAACCCTTCAATCAATAGAATGGAGAGGATCCTCATTTGTTTTTTGGTCTTGACAATTATAAGAAAATCATGTTGTTTTGCTTAATTCCAATATATGGAGGATGTTGCATACTTACATGTATTGAAGTTATAGTAGCCTTCAAAGCTACCAATTAGAGGGTGATTTTATTTTCGTTGTGTCAGCAATTCGAGATGATTCGGCATGCTCTCTTCTTTCAGACACATCAGTCAGTCATGTAGTTGGGGAGTTGTTAAGACTTTCGAAAATTCAACGTATGTCATATTTTGCAGAAAGGGAATAACATAGCTCATTATTTGGCCAGAATGACTAGAATTTGTAGTTTAGAGAGTGCGGATGGAGGATGTTCTCCATGTCTGACTCAGTTGTTTTCTATTGAAGCTATTGGTGATCATAAGTGGCTTTCTAGCCCTGAAAAAAAAAAAAAAAAAAAAAATCTAGTCATTTACAACCTAAGAACTATGGAATGTTAGAAGTCGGAAAGAAAACTAGCAGCACGGCACTGGCTCTTATGTTTGTTGTATTGATGGCGAAAATGGAGGGACTTTTTCTTTTCTTTTTCTCTTTACTTCTCAATTTCAGTGAATGCAGTGTAGAAATGGGACTTCCAAGCATTATTCAACATTGAAATATTTAGCAAGTTAAAGGAGTAATTTACAAAACTATCACAAGCTATTTGGAGAAGAAGCCGATAAATTTTCGTTCTCGTCATGTCCAAATCTGTAATGGCAATATAATTTGAATGCAACAAGCTGTTAAGTGTGATTTCGATTAAAAAGAAATAATATTATACAAAAAATGAGTGTTCAATCGATAATGCCGAAAAAAGAAAAAATGTAATCAGTTTATTAATTTCATAAAATCTAGTATGGATCGTAATCGTATGGTACCTCCTTCATGTGGATACAAATGCCTAGTTGGATCGTAATCGTATGGTACCTCCTTCATGTGGATACAAAAGCCTAGTTGATTACAGGGCGCATTCAAATGTTTGCGAAAATTGTTTTCAGTTTTCGAAAATAAAAACCCACGTAGTTAATGCATATAAGCCCCGTTTATCTGCAGGATAAATAATATTATAAGAGAAGAAAAGTAATAATGAATGATAAGTAATACTATGATGTGATGAGAGATTACTTATATTATGTTTGGTTAAAATGTGATAAATAATATTATATTGTTCTATTATCATATTATTAATTACAAAATTAATATTAATAATATATTATATTGAAATATACCTATCTAATATTATATTAACCTATTATAATATTTGTAGAGGGGCAAAAATAAAATTTTCATCTTATCCCAAGGGATGGGTTATGTAATATCACCTCCCCATGGTAATATATATTCCCATTTTGAGAGATTACATCTTCGGAGAGAGATATAGTCCGATACGTGCCAAACATGAGTTTTATGGACTCACCAGATATCATCTCCAATCTCTTATCCCATATCCCTCAAACAAAAATAGTAATAGGTCCAAAGAAGTTTCATTCCCTCTGTCTATGTATAAGAAAATGAGATAATTTTAAAATGATAATTGATTAGTAACATTTTCCTATATTGAGTGGTCAAATTCACGTGGTTATGATATGATTACTATTAAATCAATCAAAATAGGAAAAGGATTAAAAGTCAGCAAAACATGGACTAGAAATTGATTTCTAGTTTATTTCCCATTTCTTCAAGTATATTTTCAGAAAACGAGCATTGGATAATTTAAGGAAGTAAATTTATGTAGGAGATAATTGAAATCGTTTCCATATTTCCTTTAGCAACTTTTGTTATGCTGTTTCCAAATAAGATTTATGAGAGAAAATATGGGATTGGTAGTAAAAAGAAATCAAAGTCAAAATTAAGCTGCTCATTAGGAAATCCGTCTTTTTTATTTATTGATTATGCTATCATCCACGCTATTCCTAGGGAATTTATGAAACATAAATCTCTACTATGTTTATTTAAATTTAAATAATAATTGATACTATCTTATCATTTAACTTTTGTCCTCTTGCCTAGTCCTTTGACAAGGTTTTCATTTCAAATTTTTATTTCTTTTATTCTCTATTAAAAAACAAAAAATAGATTTTTTTTTTTTAAAGGTTCTGTATGTACATTCCATTTATGTTTATTGGTTATTATAGAAAGTGAACCTATTAAATTTAAGAAAAACTTGGCTTACTGAACATTGCCAGTGCATCTATATTCATTCACTACAGAGTCCAAATTAAAAGAACTTTTGAAAATTAGTGGACGAATTTGCTTATGTACATAAAAATTCAATGCATTTAATTAAATTCCTAAGTCATGAATCTCAGGATCTGTCATGGATAACTGAGGCAGATTTGATCAGGGTATTTAGGTAATTTCACACTCGCTTATTTCCAGGCCCTACACGTATCTCCCCAAAGAATCCCAAATGTAACAGAACGCTCATATATCCGGAGACTCTCTCCCTCCACGTAAAGACTCACTCTGGTCTACTCTACTGACACAAAACCTCCTTTGCTTGCCAATCAAATCCCAAACCACACTCTCTCTCCTCTTCTCTCTCTCTCTCTCTCTCTCTCTCTCTAAACTTCTTCCTCCATTTTCGTCTCTTCATCGCCATGGGATCTTTTGAAATTGAAACATCAGATAGAGGAGCCGCAACCAGCAATGCCAACCCAAACAGAGCATCGTCATTATACCCAAAACCCAACAAAGAAGATCAAGAGATTGACGAAGAGGAACAGTCCCCAGTCGAGCAGGTCCGCTTAACGGTCTCAAACAAGGACGACCCGACCCTCCCCGTATGGACCTTTCGCATGTGGTTCCTGGGTCTCATTTCCTGCGTCCTCCTCTCATTTCTCAACACTTTCTTCGCCTACCGGACCGAACCGCTCATCATATCGATGATTTCAGTGCAGGTGGCCACGCTGCCCATTGGCCGCTTCATGGCCAAAGTGTTGCCCGATACCACGTTTCGGTTGCCGGGTTTCGGATCGAAGGAGTTCTCGTTGAATCCGGGACCGTTTAACATGAAGGAGCATGTTCTGATTTCGATATTCGCCAATGCCGGTGCCGGGTTCGGTAGCGGAGCTGCTTATGCCGTTGGTATTGTTGACATAATTAAGGCTTTCTACCACAGGGAAATATCTTTTTTGGCTAGTTGGATTCTTGTCATCACAACTCAGGTATATACATATTTTAATCATACATAAGCATATTGTTATATAGATATAGATAATACATATACAGATGTATGTATGTATGTATGTATGTATGGTTTATGGCCTAAGAAGGGGATGTGGTGCAGGTTTTGGGGTATGGGTGGGCGGGGATTCTGAGAAAGTACGTGGTGGATCCGGCGCTAATGTGGTGGCCGAGCAGTCTCGTTCAGGTTTCTCTTTTCAGGTAATAATAGAAAAACGATGTCGTATGTGGATGCAATACTACTTAACAATGTCGTTTTACCTAATGCAGTTCACCTCCTCCCTACCCCGCTGTCTACAATTGATACTCTTGGCAAAAGTTTTACTTTCTACCATTTTTGTTCGTCTTAGAAGGCTAGCGTTACCTTACTAGAATAAATAATAAATAATTTTCTTGTTAAAAAAAGTATAAATAGATGGCTATTAATTTTCTTGTAACTTTGAACCTTTCTTTTTAGATTAGGATTCTTTCTATATAATGAAGATCTTTATTTTATTTATGAAAAGTATAAAGTCAATGCATTAATTATTTTTTTGGGAAAATTTTTTATTTTCTTTGTTAGGCAAAATGGTTGGTTTCATAGCTCTTTTTCTCACACCGTACCAGGCATTTATTATGACAGTAAAATCTGTCTTAATTTGATTTTAAAAGCTTTGTATTGACAAATATACCCTCAATATCAGGGACATAATTTGGACTCCCCATTTTTTTTTTTTGGCCCCAGCAACGGGGCTACCCTTTATCAATTGTGTCATCTGTTTTGTAAAAGAGTATTAGGGCAGGTTTGCTTAAGGAATGGAAAGAAATTGAGAGAGAAATTGTAGGGAAAGTGAATATTTTTATTTGTTTGGCTTTGCACAAAAAAAAAAAAAAAAAAAATTAGGAAAGAGGAAGGGAAAAAACTTTTTCTTATTTGAAAATTTAAGGAGAGAAAAGATAATAATAGAGTAACTATTTAAATGTGAAGAAAAGAAAGGAAAGTGAGAAAGAAAATAAATTTTTCATCCTCTTCTTTTGAATTTTTTTCCTTCTCCCCTCCAAACTAGAAATCTAACATCATTTTCTCAAGTTCCAAACAGGCTAACACGGGAAAATGTTAATCATGTTACCATCCCACGTATGGTTCTGACCATGGCGGGCAATGGCCCTGTCATTGTCCAGAAATAACTGTTTCTTAAATTCTAGCTGATTAAGGTGCGAAGGCTTCCAACTGTTTAAAAGTTTCTTGAACTTGCATCTGGATTTTTTACTATCACTTTACTCTGACTTTGAAACATGAAATTCTATTCTGATATCAGCGTCTCAACCAATTTTGTTGACTTTTATTCACATGTTGTTCAGTGGATGAGTACAGACAATAGAGATATTACCTTACATGTTTGGTTCTTGTTAATTATGCAAAAGAAAAAGAAGCCAAACTCTTGTTGATTATATTATTTCTACATGTTTGGATATTTGGTTACATGAAATTCTTTTATTCAGTGATTAGTTAAAAAATCCGTGGCAAGTCTCATTTTATCATTATCATCTTATTTTGTAACTTCTTCAAAACTAGAATCAATTTCCGGGCTTTAAAGCCCGCAAGAGGGTGTTTTTACAGTTGAATATCATTTTTCAGGTTTCAAACCCCAAAAGATGGTGCTTTTTCCAGTTAAAAATCAATTTCCACGTTTTAAAATCTCAATCGAGGGAAATTTTCAATTCATATATCTCAATTTTCTGACGTTTTAAATCCCAAAAGATGACAATTTTTTAGTCAAAAGTTTATTTCCTAGGGATTCTTTTGGTATATGAGATAGGTGGGAGTCATATCTGTCTCAATCTTAGATGACTTTTGTATTTGAAGCATTTCAGAGAAGAGTCACTAAAGAGTCAATTTTGCCAAACAAAGCAAAAGATATGTCAATCTGCATTTAATCCCTCAATTCAATTGTATCATACAAAACGAAAACACTGCCCTTCATTGAACTATTATGATAGAGATATGCACTGCTGTACATATGCACTGTTCAATTTATTTCCACCAATTAAAAGAAGTAATGGTGAAATGTTACTGCTACTGGCTGGGATTTGCAATTTGCAGGGCCCTTCATGAGAAAGACAATAGCCGCATGTCGCGAGGGAAATTCTTCTTGATTGCACTAGTCTGCAGCTTCTCCTGGTACCTGTTTCCGGGCTACCTCTTCCCCACCTTGTCAAACATTTCATGGGTCTGCTGGGCATTCCCCAACTCAGTAATGGCTCATCAACTGGGTTCAGGCATGAAAGGACTTGGGATTGGTTCCCTAACCCTTGACTGGTCTGTCATAGCCTCATTCCTTGGCAGCCCACTTATCACCCCATTCTTCGCCATTGTTAATGTCTTTGTTGGCTATTTAATAGTAATCTATGTGTTAACTCCAGTAGCCTACTGGGGCTTGAACCTGTACATGGCCAGAAATTTCCCCATCTTCTCCTCGCATTTGTTCAATGGCCAGGGCCAGCTGTATAATGTGACGGCCATTGTCAATGACAAGTTTGAGATAGACATGCCAGCATATGAGCAGCAGGGACGTATTTACCTCAGTGTCTTCTTTGCTTTAACATATGGCATTGGTTTCGCTGCTGTTGTGGCTACGCTTTCACATGTGGCAATGTTCAATGGAAGGTAACTGATTGTGAACTATTGAATTTCTACAAACTGTACATACCTGATATGGCACATTGACAAGCTCTAAGTTTATATATGGGGCCAGGTGAATTATCATATTTGAACTCTGTTCTTCTGAGGTTTGGAAGTTTTTTTCTAGCAGAAAGATTGATTTGTGTTAATTATAGTGAGGTAATTATTGACTGTTCCATGCAGGGAAATATATGATCAATTCCGAGCTTCATACAAAGGAAAGATGGATATTCACACAAAACTAATGAGAAAATACAAGGACATACCGAACTGGTGGTTCCACCTGATGCTTGGGCTGTCATTGGTACTCTCTCTCATTCTTTGCATCTTCATGAAAGATCAGGTTCAAATGCCATGGTGGGGACTCATTTTTGCTGCAGCTCTCGCACTGATTTTCACCCTCCCGATCAGCATCATAACAGCCACTACAAATCAGGTAACAAAGTTGAACTTTATCATATCCTCTTAATTTTTACCTGCTCAAACTTATCCCTGCAAGATAATTTGCTTGTGTCAAGCCAATGGGAAAAATATAGAAAGGGAAATTTTTTTTTGTTGATTACTGATTAATAGTCCCTGCTATTCAATGGCATTGTTAAAATGTCCCTTCTTTTGTCAGACACCAGGACTGAATGTCATCACAGAGTATATCATGGGTGTCATATTACCAGGAAGACCCATAGCCAATGTCTGCTTCAAAACCTATGGTTATATAAGCATGAGCCAGGCAGTGTCCTTTCTCAATGATTTCAAGCTAGGCCATTACATGAAGATCCCACCAAGATCAATGTTTATAGTGCAGGTATTATCTCTTTTCACTTTATAGTTAATGCTACTCTTCTGAAAAATTTGTATAGATAATCCTACCAGAATGATGTGGCAATGACATTTTTGTAATTAAGAATCATTATAATAGGTGTTTTTGTTTTAAATTAAACGACTCTCATTCAACTACATCATTATATAATTTTTGTATGAAATACCTATATAGATTCATAGGAATGTAATATAAGTTCTCTGCCATGCATGAGATCCAAAACCAAATGACAGAGCTGTTAACTCTCAGTGGCTACAAATTTAATCATATGAAGCAACTATAGTGGCTAGTTTACAACTATTAATCACAAAGCAGAGGGAATATCACCTAGACTATTGGACAGTGCAGTATATGGCTTCAAACCAAAGATTTCAATCAGCAAATATTGCACAGCCCAATTGCATAATGCTACACAAACTTGTGTAAGCACCATTTCATCCTCACATTATCTAACAATTGCATATTGCTACACAAATTTATATATGCACCAGTTTATCTTCGTATAAATCTAATTCTCTGCTGGATGTTGTTGAACTGCTCCTCCATCGAAGGGTGCTGGAACTATCTTAGCTGGAACGATTAATATTTCCACGGCATGGTGGCTGCTGACAACCATTGAGAACATATGCCAGGATACCCTACTCCCTCCCAACAGCCCTTGGACATGCCCGGGCGATCGTGTCTTCTTCGATGCATCAGTAATCTGGGGTTTGGTGGGGCCTAAAAGGATCTTCGGCCGTCTAGGAAATTACAGTGCCCTTAACTGGTTCTTCCTGGGAGGTGCCTTGGGACCTGTCTTTGTATGGTTGCTTCACAAAGCATTCCCCAAACAAGAGTGGATCAAGATGATAAACCTTCCGGTTCTTCTTGGAGCAACGGCTGCTATGCCGCCCGCAACAACCTTGAACTTCAATAGCTGGATCTTTGTTGGAACCATTTTCAATTTCTTCGTTTTTCGTTATAGGAAGAGTTGGTGGCAGAGGTACAATTACGTTCTTTCGGCTGCCATGGATGCTGGGCTGGCTTTCATGGGTGTACTTCTGTATTTTTCACTCAGCATGGAGAATGTTAGTGTTTCCTGGTGGGGATCGGCCGGTGAGCATTGTGGTTTGGCTTCATGTCCTACTGCAGAAGGTATAGTTGTTGATGGGTGTCCGATGCGTTGATTCTTATTATATGAATTACCACAATCAGATTAGTTGAGTATTCTTTTAAGTTTCATGGACTTTTTATCCAGAAAAAAGAAAAATTAGAACTGTTGATTCTTTTGAAGGTTTCAGGTTTTGTTGTACCTCCCTACGAATTGGAGATTATGGTGACAAATTGGAAATTTATAAACGAAACATCATTTTCTATGGTGCTGTTTTTTTGGATTTTTTGTTTTTTTTGTTTTTAGCTGCTACAGTAGGCAGAGGAATTGTATACAGGATGGGGAACTCTTTTTGTTATTAAGGTTGAAGCTAAGGGTGGCCATGGCCCGCTAATCATTCATAGGTTTAATCATTCATATGCTTGAAATTTGTTTAGGTGATAAGTTTAATGGGTAAGCTTGAAAATTATATTTGAAGTTCAGTTTAACCCGAAATACATAAAAAAATAATATATTTTTATATTTAAAATTTATATTATTTGACATTATTTTTGAATAAAAATATTTATTGAAATATTTTTAAGTCAAATGTGTGGGTTTGGAAATTAGTTTTTATATTGGATGGAATTGGTATATGAATTTAGACCAGATGGAAATTTTTTATAGTATAGGTCCAGCCAGAACCCGACCACCCTTGGCTGAAACTATTTCATCGTGCAAGTATAGGCAACTAGAACTTAGGTCAAGGCTATTTAGTGGATAAATAGAGGGCTATAGTAGAGATAGACACGAGCTAGAAATCTAAACGTTCTAAATTTGAGACTGGTAATCTTTTACAGTTAGATTGTAAAAAAATTTTTTTATGAATCTCTTAATCCTGATTTGAATGATATATCTTTAACCAGACCAGAGAGAAAATTAATCAAGATGCACGTAAGCTAACCTGAACACCCCAACCGCATAACCAAAAATAAATAAATAGAGGACTACAGTTGGGCAACGGTTGGAAGAGACACGATTAAATGGCTGGCTAAAAATGTGATAATTTGGATGCAGATACACAACTCTCTCTCTCTCTCTCTCTCTCTCGTTGGGGTCATGATCTTGTTGCCTTAACGATATTGTCATCCATACCTCAAGTAATGGGGCAGGCTAACCTTCCCTCCCCCTTGTGGGCATGATGCCCTACCCAACTCGTAACTGTTGCCAAACAAAGAAGATTAATGGTTTAAATGGTGAAGCTTTCCCATCTTGTCTCAAAGAAAATCTTATGAATGATTTCCGAAGGAAAAAATAAATTAAAATCCAATCAATCCAATAATTAGAAAAAATAGTAAACTAAAGCATAGTTTCACCTTACTGGAAGGCAGAAAATAGGGTCACCAATTATACTCTTGTACAACTGAGAGAGAACGAGAGCGAGAGAGAGAGAGTGTCTTCATCCACACAAAATACATTCCTTTCAACAATGCAAGTTTTTGTTTCTTTTTCTTTTTAATTTCCTCTATAATGTAATATAGTACATGAATATACATATGGCTTCACTTCCACACAATATACATGCAAAATATTCAAGAACACCTATCATCAACTTACTCTCTTGTGGGTTCCACCAACCACCTAAGATCCATTTTTCACTTCACACTAGTTATCATTAACTTTGAAGCGATTTGAATATTGAAGGATCAGCATATCTAGATGAGAACCCACGATCCTCATTATCTTCATCCCAACCCTCGTCGAAGTTTCGAGCATAGCTTATTGGATCGTACCTGAAACCACCGCCTGCTGTTCTTGGTCGTTTGGATTTGAAGACTTTTGTTACGTTCCAACCAATACTTCTTTGCCTTGTATCATTGCTTCTTCTTCTTCTTCTTCTCCATGGAAGCTTCAGCTTCACACGACCCCAGCATGAAAGCAATCCTTGTTCATCATCTGTGTTGTCTCTAGCAGATGTCTCTCTCTCCATGGATCCAACTTTCCCAAGAAAAATTTTCTGGCCTGGAAATGATGGATCACATTATTCCCTCTCTTGCTTAAACTTGAGCGTGTGGTGGCTAGAGACGAGCAGAAGATGTCAAAAGAGTATTTAAATTTTTTGTTTGCGTGAAAAAAGGGAAAAAGAAAATCATACGAGATTGGGTATGAGTGATTGATTGGAGATCTGTCCATTTGGTCTGATTTTGACAAGCAAAACGAATCTTATATGCTGCAACTTGGGATAATGCGTTTGCACAGAATAGTCAGTCCACATATATATCAATTTTTTTTTTAATTTTAGCCCGTTTGGTAACGCTTTTTGTTTTTATTTTTTGTTGTGTGTTTTTATTTTGTATTTATATTGTGTGTTTTTTTTGGTCTATTAATGAATATTTATAGGTTGTCGTTGTGCTAATAGTAGTAGACTAATGTTTTAATAAGAGGGAACACAACCATTTTAGTGTTTTTAGTTTCTTTTTTTCAAATCTCGTAAAAAACTAAAAAAAAAAATTTAAACAAACGCTGTTTTTTGTTTTTTTTAAAAAAAAACAATAAACAAAAATTATAAACGTTGCAAAACAGGCCGGATTTAGATTTTGAAGTTGGGTCCATCAACTTCTAAAATTAAAGAAAGATTACCGTGTTAATTTCATGAGGCTTGGCAAAAATGAATTTGGATTCACATTAGTTGGTGAAAGAGCTTTTTTCTTGATGGGTAGTTGGTGAAATGAGTTGGGTTACTGTCTTTCATAGAAACCTAAGCAAGCAACACTCTTTCGACAAGAGAGCTATTCTTACCTGGCTTTTTGAAAAAGCTGATTTTTTATGTGAATTCTGTGGTAAAAATAAAAGCAGACCGTAAAATTACAGTCTATTTTAACTTTCAAGAAAGTTTTGAATGAAAAAAAATATTTGGCTAGCATAGTGGCATGAATGTAATTTGGCAAGGCATTCGTAGTCGTGCGTCACACATACCGCTTAACGATTATGAAGAGTGTTAAATTAGTCCTTGTTCAAGCACAAACTCAAAATCATTAACACATATCAATTCAAATTTTGATTTTGAGTTTGATCTAAAACCAGGTCAGATAAGCAAAAAGCAAGGAGTAATTAAAGAAGTTTATGATTTATTTACCATTCATTTGGGTCAAATCAGAGTAGATTGGAACGAATTTACATGGAAAGGTGGCAAAATGATCAACTATAGATGCCAATCATAATTACATGCTGGCTAATTCTCTTTACACTCGAACTCTTAGTGTATATGGAGTGTTTAAATAAGCTGAGTAATGAGTGGTTCAAGTTTAGTTTGAAAATTTTAATAAATTTTAAATTTTGTTTTAATTTAGCTTATTTGATTTTCAAGCCAGAGCAAAAGGTATGTCTCTGTGATTGAGGCGTTTAAACGTTGAGGACTTGCTCATTCGGACTTAGGACCCTTCTGCCAATTGCTGTGTATCAAAAAAAATATTTTTTCAAACCAGCATCAAACGAATTTTAATCAATTCAACCTCAAATAGCTTAAATATTTAGACTTAAAAGTGAATATAAACTTTATCAAAATGAGTTTTTAAACATATTGAAGCTTAGCTTGTTAAGCTAACTTTTTGTTAAACCAAGCTTTTTATAGCCCTACCTACGGCTTCTCTCCCTGAACGACTTTCAACTCCTCAGGTGTTTGTTAAGTGAGCATGAATGGAAAGTGATCTGTCCTTCAGGTGGTCAACGCAGGTTATTTCTGATTCTACGCAATCACATTAACGAAAAATTCTGACTGGCCGGTTTGGAAGTTTGGGGATATAGAAGGAAAAGAAGGAGAACGCGATGGGTAAAAAAGAAATTCAAAGACACGTACCTAAGGAAATAGCTAGTCTCCCACTTCTAATATATAGTTGATAGAGATAGATATATAATCACACAAGAATCGCAGAGAAATGTTTCGGCAACAAATCATACACTTTGAGGAGAGGGGTTAACCCAGCAATTAGTAGCAAGGTTGACTCAATCGCCCTCGCCATAGCACCTATCTCAGCTTGTCCTACCACTCGAGCTACCCTTTTTATTAACTTATTGCCAGTGTCAATAAATGGATGTGGAGAAACCAAAAGAATCATCTTGACAAAGCATTGCCACACTTATTGTGCTGTGCTGAATTTTGGGGAATACTTCTTGGGAGTCCAGCTCAAGTCATGGGAGTTTTAAGTACCTTAAACCAATACATAATCATTTTCTCTGCCTAAAAAGAATGCACCATAGATGAGAAGAAAGAAGATCTGCTAGTTTCCTTAACAAACATATAACTGATTGACATGAGAGAAGCAATGAAACTATTTCAGCAATAATCTCCTGAAAGACACAGCCAAGCATTCCATCATAATACGAGCAACTGACGGCCCAAAACAGAACAAAAGTAAAAGTCCAGACAACAGAGAGACCGTACAGTATATAAATGCTAATGAGAGTTGAAAACAGGATTATGCCAACAGTCTAACAAAACTGATTCGATTTTGCTACTGATGATGAGTGACATAAGCTTGATGCAAGTAGAAGAAGAAGAGAGTAAACCCTTCTGAAAGACAAATAAAAGCCATGACCCTAAGTTGCTAGTGACTAGTCATCACAGGGGAAATGATCACATGTATCCCTAGCTACATCTTGACTACCACCTGTTCAGCCGAACTTTTCTTCACAACTCCTCTGAAGCACAGCTCATTCAATAATTCCAAAGCTTCCTTTGCCAAGCCTTCATAAGCTATGCCTTCGACGAGAATAGTGTATGTAGCTTCAGTGGGCTTACATCCCTTGGATACCATAGAAGCCAAGAAGTCAATGGCACGATCAGTCTGACGAGCCTTACAAAGCCCCAACATGAGAGCATTGTAGGTGATCGCATTGGGCCTTACTCCCAATCCTTCCAAGTCCTGAAAGAACTTAATAGCTTCGTCAACCTTCCCTTCTCTACTAAGCCCTCCCACAAGGGAAGAGTAAGTAATTATATCAGGTTGGAGACCCTTTTCCCGCATCTCATCCAGCAGCTTTATAGCAAGTTCTATCTTCCCAACCTTAGAGAGCCCATCAATCACTGTATTGTAAGTGATCAAAACAGGAGAGCAACCTTTGCTACTTAGCTGATTAAGAATCTCAACTGCTACATCAACCTTTCCATCTTTGCATAACGCTGTGAGCAAAGTATTATATGTCACAATATCAGGATAACAACCCCTAGACACCATTATTTCCAAATACTCAATTGCCCTGTCCATCTTCTTTTCTTTGCAAAACCCGTGAAGCAAGGGATTGTAACTCAAGGAATTTGGAGTACATCCATGCTTGGGCATCTTCTCCAAAATATCAATAGCTCGGCCTAATAATCCCTTTCGGCATAAAAAATTAATCAAGATGTTGAAGGTAACAACACTAGGAGAACAGCCTTTCCGAAGCATCTCGGCTAACAGTTTCTCAGCATCCATCCACCTCCCAGTACTACACATGCTACGCAATATAATGTTATGGGTAATTACATTGGGTTGGCAACCGTAAGAAGCCATGTTATTTAAGAACTTGATCGCTTCATCTAATCTACCTTCCTTGCATATGCCATTGATAAGAACATTATAAGTAACCACATCAGGTTTACAACCTTTGCTCCTCATCTCATCTAGAAGCTTCATTGCCTGCCCCACCCCAATTTCCTTGCAAGTTGCTTCAATCAATATAGTGTATGTGATCACATCGGGATAACACTCCCTTTGCAGCTGTCGATCAAGAACTTCCATTGCTTGCTTTAATTTTCCACTATCACATAAACTACGCAATATTGTATTATACGTAACAACATCCGGAGCAACACTCATTCGGTCCAAGACCTCCAGGGCAGCATCAATCTCCCCTGACCTGCAGTACCCACTAATCAAAACATTATAAGTTATAACATCAGGAACAGCACCAGACTCCTCGAGAATCTCCATAACCCTCGTGGCCTTCTTAGTCTTCCCAATTCGACAAAACCCACGAATCAAACTTGTGCAAGGGATAATATCAGGAATATCCCCTCGATAAACCATGCTCTCAAGATGTTTAAAACCCTCCTCTAATTCCCCATTTCTAACCAATCGACGGAGATAATTATTTCTCTCGTATTCTTCAAAACTCTGTGAAGAATTCTCCTGACTCGAAGATGGACTGCCACCACTCGCTTGCCCTAATTGGGTTTTCTCAGAATTCGACAACCGACCGTTAGAACTAAATGTTTCAACCTTAGAAACAGCATGTACCCGATTTTGCCTTTGCTTCCTAAACCCTTCTTGTTTTCTCAACCCACCACAACTATCGACTGAAAGAACAAGAAAACGAGCTTTGTGGCCCACAAAGACCTTCACTGAGCTCAAATTGGAACAAACCCTAGCCCCAATCCTCGCACCCAATCTATGGTTCCTTGTGCACTGACCATTAACACAATGAAATGAGCAAAACCCTTCGTGGGTTTGTTTCATAGGCACCACTGAGTCCATATTAAACCCTACTTGTGCTCACCCAAAGATTAAGCTCAGCAGTTCATATAGAGAAACAGCTACATGTTTACGGGAGAGTCGGTGGAAAGAACTACGTATTGCAAATTGTTTGGAGAGAGTGAGGAGGGCAAACAGATAAAGAGGTTTTATAATGGATTTCGTGTGAAACGGAGATGTTTTCAGAGAGAGAAAGTAGAAAGAGGAGAGAGAAAAGCTTACTGTGAGGACGTTTGAGGACTGAAGAAGCAGTGAGGCGACGAGGGGACTGTGTGCCGCCTTCCTTCTTATCCGATTGTTGTCTTCTGGGAAGGGCGAAAGTCGGAAGAGTCATTCAAATAATATTCTAAGCTTCCAGCACAGCAGGTGAGGCGATATGCTCACACTCACAGGACGCTCTTTAACGGTACATGACCAGGAAAGGCCCAATTGTCTTGGGGCCCAATTAAAACCTTTGGATTCAACATCTCCGATTAAAAAGCCTTTGGATCTGATTATTATGTGGCTTGTACAGTCAATTTTTTTCAAATTTTTTGCTTTTATAAGTTAAGACTAGCAGAAAAATAAAAAAGCTAAAAGAATTAATTTTTTTGCTTACAAATCAAAAAAGTTTAAAATAAGGCTTACCAAACAGGCCCTAAGAAAGAAAAACAGGATATACCCAGTGTATAAAGAAAAAAAAGTCCAGTAGTCAAGTAGTACACAGTTCATCGGTACTCATGCGTATCAAATTTTATCATGTGTTATTTACTGTATTAAAATTCACTTTATTAATTAAAAATTTATATTACTAATGTAATAAAACACTTCATGTTTTAATTTAATATGACAAATACTGAGCAATGCTTACTTGACCATTGGATTTTTTTTTAAGTTTCCTAAGATATCCTTAGGCTGGTTACTTTAAGATTTGACCTATAACTAATTCTTCAAGGTATAGTCTGGTGCCAAAACAGGACCTCTCCTAAGAAAGTGTGTTGCATCCACAAATGCTCGAAAACAAAATTTCTTGCTTAAGCGACTAGAGCCTTTTTTACTCAGGCCAACCTTTGTTAATCCATTGGACTTTTTCTGTGTATAAGGCCGCAAGTAGACAAGTACACCTTTATTGTTTTAGAAGAGATCGATTCACGTGGCTTTCGAATCTGCACGGTAGTGTTGAAGGTAAGGGGAGCACTTAGCATCATGTGAGCTCACAACTTATTTTTTAAGTTTGACTTTAAAAATTAACAAGTTTTAAAATTGAGTTCAAATTGGTTTTTTCTAATCTTTCAAGCTAATTTTGAATGAGTTTGAGGAGTGAGTTTAGTCCATTTATAGCGGTGCCCCACCCACGATTGTAGTGAGCATTTCGACTCACCCTCCCCTCCTCCTCCTAAGGCATTGACCCCTGCAATATATCTCAAAAAATGTCTTCAATGAGTTTTCTTCAAATTTATCACTAGTCAAGTTTAAATAATTTTATATAGTACATAGGAAAATGTTATTTTTTAAATAATTTATACAAAAAATTTCACCAAAATGATATGTCATTAACAGTTTATAATTAAAAGTTACTATAATAAGTGTTTTGTTTTAAAGTAAATTAGGTGTCAACCCGTGCAATACACGGGGCATAAATATTCTTCAAAATCAACTATTTGTGTACCATTATCTTTTACCATAAAAGGATTGACAAGAAATATTTAGAAAAATGATCGTATATATATGTTATAAGTAATTGATTTAAAATCCATAATGATTAAGTATACAATTTAAATTTTGACAATATTAATTTGTTTTATGGTAATATAATGTTGTGAAAAATAAAAGAACTTGTAAAAAGTCAGGAAAGTTAATCACAATAGAAATTTTTTTTTCAATACTCTACATGAAAGAAAAAATTGATAGTACTTTATTTAATCATAGTCAATTGATTAAGTTATTTTTTTTAACTTAATCCTAGAATTTTAGGTATTTTATTTTGAACTAAAAAATATACACATAAAAGTCAAACTTGTGATATTATTGATTTGCTAACTATTATGCTTTACTCCCTTTTTTATGATTTATGACTTCGTAAATGTCTTGTAAATCACAAATCGTGCAAGTATTTATTTCTCTGGAGTCCATACATTTTTTTTTCCTTTTAGTATCTTATTTTTAATAGTTATCACAATCTTATCTTATATTTATCTTATAAAATTAATAGTGTGATCAATTAATTGTTATCCAACCAATTGCCAACAAATTCAATAGTTATCTAATAAATTGCTCTTATGACTTGACATTTTAAAATACAAGAGCATTTAGAGCGTCACGTGAAAAATAAACAAATTATAAGAGCAAACACAACTTATATATATATATATATATATATATATATGATGACTCTCATTTAATCACATCATTCTAATAAAAAATTTTGTATGAATTTTATAGTTATATAAAATTATCCTAAATTCCTAATATATATATTCCCAAACCCAATTTGAGTCAAACTCAAACTATAATGAGTTTCAAACAACTGTGTTAAAATCTAAAATATTTACAAAACAAACAAAACATGCATTGAACTAAGTAGCTTGATTTATTTTATAACCCTTCCAATGGAGTACGTGGCGCGGGAACAATAAGTTTTTTGCTCCCACAAAAGTTTTTATGATATATATATTGTGGGTCAAAAAATCTCAGCCCAGCCCAATACAATAAGCCCAATAAATAGTAAGAGGATTCATGCAGGCCAGCAACAATCCAGACCTCATTCGGGCAACTCAGGTCCATACTCCAGGTCAGCCCAAATAAGAAGACTACCCAGCTCTAAAGAACTGGGTCACCCGAGTTAAGGATATCAGAGCATTCAATGCTCTATTGTCATCATTTAATGTTGAACGAACCCGTATTCAATGCGGAAGAGATACAACACGTGACGGTCATGCTTACATCCAGTCATTCGAACTCAAGCATGGTAATTAAGGTGTATTCAAGTCTGATCAGCCCACTCTAAATAGCATAAACCTATGAGGTAGGTTATGATTATATGAGTAGGCTCGACAGAGAACACTACACTATAAAAACACAGCATCTTGAAAAAGTAATGTATGGACAATTAATTTCTAAACATTTATTGTCTGTATTTCTAATTCTATTCTCGGTTAAGATTGTTAACTTAACCGTCGGAGTGTGATCGACCCAAAGAGGGTCGATTTATCCTAACTCCTTTGTCTCCTTACAACAGGTTAAAAACTCACTGATATTGGTTCGAATAATCGACCAGACCTTCTTAAAATCTCACTTACATATATATATATATATACATATTTTTTTATTTGGTTCAAATGTCAAGAGTGTCTGGGGCTACTTGCATGCACCTCATCTAATCTTCTCTTTAATTCAATTAAAGATAAATCATTCACGCTGAAATTAAGATATTCACAAAAGAACAAATTCTTTACGACCAACTGTTACACTTTGCAAGAGTTTAACTATTAAACGCCCAAAGGGACTAAGAGGTTTGGCCAACGGATTAACTAAACTGGTCTGAGCTCTGAAGTCCCATGCCTTCAACTAGACCAAAAGAAAAAAGATGACAGGACTGACTAATTAGATGTAAGAGAATCCATTTGTTCAACAAAAGTCAAGTGGGGACATGTCAGATTATTGAGATGCATAGCATCGTGCTGATTATTTGCAATTTTAGAAGCTTATTAAATCTGCAGTGAGGCTAATTTAAATGGTTGATCTAATCCTTTCCTACCGACCTATCAAATCCATTATGAAACCCTCTCCACACGTAATTTTTTGTTCACTCGCAAACATTTCTTATATGATAAGGCACGAATGCTTTCTTAATACAAATTTTTTTTTGTTATAGGTACTCAAACTTTCGGCTGATTACTCCTTTAAAAGTTTACGGTGTTAGCCTGGTGGTTAAGACTTAGGGTTTGATCCCTTCAAAGTTTTAGGTTCAAAACTTATTAGATACTATCAATTCATTGAGACTATCTCTAGGGTCGTTAACTTTTTAATTATTTGATTTGTATGAGACGAGCAGACTACAAAGGTCTTGAGATTAGTTGTGGTGCACACAAGTTAGACCGAATATCTAATCATCAAAACAAAAGAAAGCTATTTCCTCAAATTAATACAAATATAAAATTTTTGTCCACACAAATCTTAAAGTCATATATTATAAAAATGATGACCGACAATAAGAGAATATGAGAAGAAATCGTGCTTTAGCATGAAAACAAGCTTGTGTGTCATGGGTTGCCACCTGTGGCACGTCTGGAGCCGCGAGGAACCTTGGCGTGGGGTATGTTTAAGCATGATTGGCCGATGGCATGGCAATCTCGTAATTTGTATTTTCCATATTTATTGAATTTATGGATTATGACTCCTCGAGGGGGTAGGATGTTTCTTCCTATCAGTTTGGAGATGGCTCAGAATGCTATTATAAGGGGGGGCATGGTGTTGACTTTACCACCCCCTGGTGCTATCGAAAGGGACAGCATTCAAGTGAGTCCCCCAAAGGAGTGGGCGAGATTTGGAGGCCGGCTGTGGCACGTGGCTGCAGTTCTCATGCTAGTCAAGGGGCTACATGGACGGCATTGTGCCCGCTAGGGCAAATGTTGGGCATTAGCGTCGAGGATGGGGTTGTGGCATTCGCACCTGCTACGCCATAATTATATAGTGGTGGGGCTTATGTCCATGACGAATTGGGCTTCGGTGTGCACACTTGCATGCCGTGTGCCTCGTGTGCACTTGCGCATTGGGTTCACGCCTGTGTACACAGCCGCTTAGTTTGGCTAGCATTGGTGTCGTGGGGCACAATGTTGTGGGCTTATCAGTTGCTAATCGGTGGTGCCTATCCTTGCGGGCAACTTTGACGCGGGGCGTTAAGAGCTTCATGGATGGAAGCGTCGTGCCTAACGTGTGGTGCCCGGCCTGCCAGCCCGTGACAGTAATACGACCCGCCATAATCATACGCAACGAAAATGACCCGTGAGGCGACTATGCACCAAACAATAGTCCCGCCAAACTTAAACACTAAGGCATAAGATTATGCGCTTGTCCAGGATTCATCCGTAATGCCTCGCATATCTCTTTAAGTTCAGACCTTCGATGCTCAAGTCATAAGGCAACTCAAGCTATAGGCGATAGCAATGCCATACTCAAATGCACGCACACATGACAAGCAATGTGTTTAGCGCTAGTCCCTCCTGAAACACAAGCAATATAGCTATGTGCAACTAGACATACGCGTCAGCCAAGCATCACCCGTTAGGCACGACGCCTCCATCCATGAAGCTCTTAGCGCCCCGCGTCAAGGTTGCCCGTAAGGATAGGCACCACCGATTAGCAACTGATAAGCCCACAACATTGTGCCCCACGACATTAATACTAGCCAAACCAAGCGGCCGTGTACATAGGCGTGAACCCAATGCGCAAGTGCACACGAGGCACACGGCATGCAAATGTGCATACCGAGACCTAATCCGTCACGGATATAAGCCCCACCATTATATAATTATGACGTAGTGGGTGCAAATGCCACAACCCCATCCTCGACGCTAATGCCCAACATCTGCCCCACCGGACACAATGCCACCCATGTAGCCCCTTGACTAGCACGAGAACTGCAGCCACGTGCCACAGCCAACCCCCAAGTCTCGCCCACTCCCTTGGTAGACTCACTTGAATGCTGTCCCTTTCGGTAGCACAAGGGGTTGGTAGAGTCAACACCATGCCTTCCCTTATAATAGCATTCTGAGCCATCTCTAAACTGATAGGAAGAAACATCCTACCCTCTCGAGGAGTCATAATCCATAAATCCAATAAATATGAAAAATATAAATTACGAGATTGCCATGCCAACGGCCAATTATGCTCAGACATGCCCCACGCCAAGGTCTCTCGCGGCTCCAAACATGCCACGGGTGGCAACCCGTGACATTCTTCATCACTTCAACCATCATCGTCCTCGATAATGCCAAAACCCAGTGCCAACTCCTGGCACTCGCCACAACTAGTGTCAACTCCTGACACTGTGCAAAATAATACCTATATCAAGAGTTTGGGGCCAACGGACCACACCATCGTCAGCCTCGGTAATGACAAGCTAACTCTGGAAAGATTATGTCAAAAGTGACATCCTCACAAGTGAAAAGGGCAATCGTAGGCTCGTTTAATATAGTTTTTTTGTTTAGTATTTTTAAAGTTTTATAAATAAAAAAATTAATTTTTTTTGACTTTTTTATTTTTATTTTTTTGCTTATCTTTAATTGTAGTAAAGTTTAAAAAGTAAAAAAATAAAAAATAAATTTAACTTTTTTACTTTTAAACTTAAAAAAAACTTGACAAAAAAATATACTAAATGGGCCATTAAGCTGAACATTTAGCAAGGCCAGAGGACTATGTTCAAAGAGAATACTTAAAGCTAAGAAACTTTAATGAGAATACTTATGGGATAAGATAAATACTGATATTTGCTCTATCAAAAATATTTACTGTTTAAAAAGTTAGAACAACCCGTTGTACCGTCCTGCTTTACAGCACGTTTTGAAAGGAGCAGTCGATGAGTAGCGCTACTCCTGCTTTTTGCATATAGGTTAATTCACCTGACTTGAACCCTCACGACAGCATATTCATATGCTTGTCATCGCAAGAAATCACGACCTCTAGTTAGTTTTTAAAATATGTGTTGTGAAAATAAGGCAAGAAAAGATGAGCATCTGCTCAAATGATGTGGAAAAAGCACTTAAAAGAGATTGGAGCATATTTTAGTCTGAGGTTACAAAATTCATCATCACCATTAAGGAATGTAAATCAAGTGGGACGAGGAATTGTTGTAGTGCAAAATGTGATATTAGATTTGAGGCTGGTTATTGGGCAGGCTGAGTTGGGTACGAGACAGGCTTAATTTATATAATAACACTTTGGATAGTAGTCTAAGCTTGGCCCGGCCCAATGCTCGGGCCTTCACTTGTTGCCCAAGCCCGCTCGTGGTCACCTCTAATTAGATCGAGTAAAATAGTAAAATGCAAATTCCTTAATTTAACACAAAATCATAGAGAAAGATTAATTTACCATATAGAATTACCACCTTCGGTATCATGATGATAATTACATGGTTCAGATTCAGTTCACATTCAAAACAGATTAAAAATGAAAAACCTCCCTCCTTGCTTTTTCTAATTAAAGATCTAATTATATGCTCATTTCACGTAAAAATTGGTAATAATCATGTTGCTCTGGCATCAACTTTTTAAAAGTTAATTGTTTTTATATAATCATTCCTAAAACAAGTTGGTACTGCTCTGTAGCATCTAACTTTTTCAAAGGGAAAATGGAATTTTTTTTCATAAGATTTGTACAAAAAATTCCCTAAATGATGGCAACAACGTTTTTTATAATTCAGAGCCATTAAGATAGGTGTTTCGTTTTAGTAAAAGACTCTTATTTAATCACTTTATTCTGTATAAATTTTCTTATCACATAATATTACTCATTAAACACAAGGCATTACTTAATCATCGGTTTTTAAGTAGTTTGTGTCATTTGGTTGATTACTCTAATATCTCGATTGTTAAAGTCTTTAGTTTAATTCTTCTAATAATAAATTTATGTTGTAATTTATGTGCAGTTATTAGATTTTGTTATAATTGTTGAATTGTCTTAAATAGATGCGTGTTCAATCTTATATATTTATAATTATATATGAGGGTTAAAAGAAAAATCATGTTACGTGATCAAATCAAACTTTAAGAAGGGGTCTTGGAACTACAAAATTTAGGCTTATGATCCACCAATGTTCTTAATCCACGTCCAAAAATGAGGTTATTCCAATTCCGAATTGTTTTAAACACGTTTCGAACCTTGATTGGCCAACAGTAGTTGCCCTGGTTGGTCTCAATCTCACCTCTCACCTATCCAATGATGGAAAATCGAAAGGAATTTGAAGATAAATATAGATATCCAAACAAAAGATCTGATAAATGGATGGGAAAAAAAAAAAATCATTCTTTAAATTATGGCTAATGAACGTATCTAATTGCATGTTTGGAACCAAGTTGGAAACTCAAATTTTATTTGAAAAG
Source organism: Euryodendron excelsum (assembly GCA_033060915.1). Taxonomy (NCBI): domain Eukaryota; kingdom Viridiplantae; phylum Streptophyta; class Magnoliopsida; order Ericales; family Pentaphylacaceae; genus Euryodendron; species Euryodendron excelsum. The sequence goes on along the minus strand of CM065391.1, from coordinate 33,825,169 downwards.
TTTAAAAAAAAAATATTACCTTATTATTTTCTTTCTTTTTTTTCTTTGAAACCAAATAACAGAAATTATTTTCGCTTCATTTTTTTTTTCTTTGCATAGATAGAAAGAAAATAGTAACAATAATTACGTTTTCTCACTTGCTTGAATCTCACTTCATTTTTGTTTATCTTCTCACAAATTTCATGCACAGTATAAACTCATAAGACTCACCTAATATACTTTGGGTAGAACCACTTTGTCACCTTACAACCTTTCTAAGTTTGATCTAGTAACACAAGCTAATCGCTTTTGGATTAAAGTTGTAAATTGGTTAAGTAATAGTTTGCTCAATATTAATTTAAAAATTAATAAATTTTAAAATATATTAAAATTTAACTTATTTAAACGAGTATTAATTTCAATGAGTTCTAGCAACTTGATTTTCAATACCATCACGAAGTGTATATAAAATTATCATGTTAAGTATAAGCAAAACTCAAAAAAATTAACCAAACAATTTCAAACATATTTCTAATTAGCCGAAAGGCTGTCCAACCCCAATAATTAGTTCGTTTTACCATCGTACGGGCCAACAATGTCACCATCGCCGACCTATAAAAATAAGTCGGCAATTGGCATTGGTAAAGTAATTTAGGTACAACCGTACAAGTCGCTTTTTTTTTTTTTTTTTTCACGTGACAGAGTACACATTACTTATTATTATTTATAACAAGAGCATCAAATTTAATTTTAATATATCAATAAAAGACACTTATAAGTTAATTTTATAAAGTTATTTTTTAAATAAATATTTTAAAAAATTATATTAAATATAAATTATTTTTTATCATCACTTAAATATAATTAAAAAAATTATAAATATAAATAATAAATTACTAATTAAAATGAGATACAAACGCTTGTAAAGTTCTAGCTTTGGCTTGTGAACGGAAGAAAATATCTTTGTTACAACTTACAGCTGGCACTGCGTTATCAAATTCTCTTTGTACTCTTTATTACTTTTTAAAAGATATCAAATTATTGATGTCAACATACCAGAAGTTGACACGTCGCTGCGACAGGGTAAGGTCCTTCCCACCATATTCCACCTTTGGTTTATTGTTTTTCTATTATTTTAAGGTGATGCGTGGGGGAATATTTATTAAAATAAACAGAAAATTAAGAATAGGCGATGTTGGAGTTTGCCCCCGATTAAAGAACTCAATTGAAAGTGGCTGTAGGCGAGTAAGCGTGGCTAGTCACCTGGTGGACACGTGTTCTCGTTCCGTCCATAAAGAGATCTTAAACAAAGTCACTCTAATGGCCCAGCTTCGGCTGGCTTGGCTCATTTCAATTCCGGATGGAAGACCCGACCTCGCTTGGTTGAAGAGTTGCAAGTTAGAGAGTTTTATGAATTATTTAAATTAAATTTTAAATTTTGTATTAAATAAATAAATACGTTCAAGCTTTAATTGGATTAAAAAATTTGTTGAAAAAATAAATATATTCAAGTTTTTTCTTCCTACTCAATCGCTCTCGAATAAAGTCTAATCAAATCGATCACAAGTCGAGATTCAATAACTTGATGCTTTAAATGCATATATTATAGAGAAATTTGAACTCTTTGTACAAATATATTGTACAACTGATTAGCAATCTGTCACTTTAGTTATTTCATCCATCTCTCTAACTAACAAAATAATTATGTTATATTACGCGTAAAGTAAAGATTTAAATGAGTCTTTTTCTTTATTATCACTTTTTCTCTTTATTATTATAGAGATATTTAAACAAGTCTATAATCAAGTTTATCGAATCTCGTTCCAAAAGTAAACGAGTTTAAAATGTATTTAAGCTGACAAACAAGCTTTTAATAAGTTAAACACAAGCAAGCTTTAATAGTTTTTAATCGTTTTATAGCCTTATTTGTAGTAGCATGGCGTGTACTTGCATAGTATCGTTGAGTTTCCTAGTCATTTGCTTACTATAAGCATGTCAATTGGGGCGGTCGGGCCCATCGGCTTCGATCCGAACTTTGTGGGTTCCTGTCAAATTTTAGGTTAGACGGGACCAAAATTAGAAATGTTAGGCCCCAGTCTAGCCCACAGTCCTATGGCAGGCTTGGGACTTGGGCTTGGGTTAGAGTTTCGGGCTTGGGCTTTTGGGCGGGCTTGATCATTTTTTTTATTTTAATTTTTTAAATTAATAATTAATAAGTAGTAATTACTAACAGTTAAAACTAAATTAGAGAATTAGCTAACTTATTAAAATCATACAAACAAATATAAATAATTAAACTTATAAAGTATTGATTAGTGTAAACTTATATAAATTATTGAATATATAAGACATATTTTTAATTAGTAATTAATAATTAATAACAATTCAACTAAGTTAGAGATTGAGTCAAATTTATAAAGATTATACAAAAATATATAAATGATTAAAAGATTGAACTTATAAAGTATTAGAAACTGAGATTGAAGACGTGTTTACTAGTTTCATAATTCTTTTAGACCAAGAAAATGTGAGGTATGCACTTAAAAAATTTTTTTAACCCGATTTATAGTTGATTTCAAGTTTCTCAACTCTTAAGTGACTTGCTTCTTGTAATCAGAATTTTTATTTCTGCAGTGCTATGTCTTTCTCAGGCAAAGACAGAGAAGAGTATGTACCCAATCATTCCTTCAAAGTTAAAATCAATTATAGCTCTTGCTCAAATGAGTTACTTAGAAAGAAAGTAAAAAAGAAAAAGCACGAATGACATTATTTGTGTTTATTCATCTATATTTTTTTTGGTAGTTTTTGCAGTGTGCTTAAAAGGAGAGAGGTAAGGTATTTTGAAAATCCACACAAACTATTACTTATAAACTATTAATTATAAATTATATAAAAATATACTATTACTTATAAACTTATAATTTGAGCGAGCCTAGGGTTGGGCTTTTTGAACAGGTCGAGCTTATGCCAAGGTCGGGCTCCCATTGGTAAGGCTTAAAGTCACCCATAGAGGGGTTGGGCTCAGGCCAAGCTAGGCCCAAGTCGGGCTCGGACAGCCCATAAATCTCGAGCCAAATTTACATCCCTAGCTTACCATGTAGAATTCATAAAAAGTGGTGGTGCACATAAAGATTTTGAAATCCTTTTCATTGTAATGAGTCATACTCTATTTGTTTTTTGAATTTGTGTTTTTATCTTGACCAAATCCTTATATACTTTAATGTTGTTATAGAGTACATGTTGTTTCTCATTATGAGACAAATAAAATTGCCATGAAAAATGTTTTTCTTTTTTAATGTTTTTTCAAACTGCAAATGTTTTATGAATTGCTACATGTGGTGCGCATAAGTTTATGAAATTTAAACTTGAATAGATGATTTAATTGATCCTCCAAAATTGACATCTCAATATTTATTAACAATATAATTTTTTTGAAAAGAGCCATACCAAAAATGATGAAGCATCAATTTAAATTTTTATTTTGAGACTCAACTCACGAGATTCGTCTTTGAGCTATTGTTTCTATTACTAACGTAATATAATTAAGCACTTCAAATTATCTCCGAAGGACAAATAATATGATGGTTAGGAATAACTGAATATAAAATATTTGAGATCCATAAATTATTTGTAGTTTCATGAATTTGGTTAATAAATTTGGTTTTAACACTAATATAAATTAAAACACTTGAAACACTGGTGTTCATAATATGACTATATTAAATAGTAAGTCATTTTGGAAAGAAATGAGAATTATGAATAATATTTTCAAGATATTTAACAAAAAAATCAACTATTATTGAAATGTATGTTGGAATACATTTATTGGTGGAAGTATTGGAAATTTGGAAAATTTGAGTAATTTCGGTTCTAATATATATATAGGACCCACGAGCCGGAGAAGCCAAGGCTCAATCAAGTCTACTCACCGACTCAGACCCCAAAATTTTTAATTACTTAAATCCCCTGCTTGCCATGGTGAAACAGCAGCTGTTCCCAGAAAAATCGCTGAAAGCGGTCTCCGGGGAATTGAAAACCCTAGAATCCAAAATCATATCAATAATAAGCTTATAAAATTAAAAGCAAAAATTTCGTGGGGGCATCCAACGTCTCTTTCCTCCCCCACTATATAAGCCCTAATTGTGACATTCCTGATATTTTGGACTCCTCTCTCTATCTACTACGTCTAAGCGCAGCTGTTATTTTCTCTCTCCTCACTCTCTCTCTTATTTTCTCTCAAATTCTATTTCAGATTAATTTTCTCTATTTAAGGCTGCGATGTTTAGTCGATCACGTCTTGATCGCTGCCTGTTCATGTTCATGATTGACTCTATTTCTTGCGCTGGTAATTTGTCTCAACTCGTTCGGTGTTAAATGCTTTTGATTTCGGTATTTGTTTGTCTCCGTTTGGTTCTCGAGAAAATGAGGGAAAATTTTAAAGAAGTTGTTCATAGCATTTTCTTATCTTCTTCTTCTTCTTCCCTTACTACTCCGTCCAGATAAACTATCGTTTCCGATACTTTGCTGGACATTTCTGCTTGTGGTATTGAACAACGATCAACTTGTTCGTATCGGTACGGCCGCTATGTTCCTCCTCCTCTCTCTTTACATTTTGTTCTTTCTTTTGGAAACGTTGCGGATCGACGGTAGAGAGAAAGCGGATCTTGATCAGATGCGGACGTGCCTTCGGTTCTCAAGGTGCGGATCAATGATTTTCTTTAGAGTTCTTTATAGCTACTGTTTAAAAGTACAACTTTGTGTGCTTTAACTTGATGTTTTTAACTCATAGATTAACTTTTCAGTGTTTTCATTGTGGGCTATGATGTATCTGTCATCGCGTAGATGATATAGCTTGCCTTTTGATTTACGATGAGATGAATGCTTGTAAGGTTGTTATATTTTCTAAATTTTCGTGCTTAGTTAATCAACACAGTTGTATGACTGGTGTGGTTAATCCATGGTCACTTCTTCCTTGACTATATGTCATGTCCAAATATGCATGTTGTTACCAAGGGGACAACGGATTTCTCACTGCAAGTGCTGGCCTTTGCACGCAAATACATACCTAGATAGAAAACAATCATAGAGATGGAGGTTTATGTATTGCTACCTTCTGGTATGGGTTTTATTCTTGTAAACTTTAACATAAGCAGTGAGCTCCTCAACATCTTGCTATATATATTATTTTTCTAAAATTATTGTCTTCTTGGGTGAATGTATTTATCCCTTTGTTTTCTTCACATTTCATGTTTTGTTTTTCTTTTCTTTTTGGTGGTGGTGATTTTTATCTTCTTTATAATATTTATGCCCTTGATTGCTTATCTGTCTGCATAAACTTTTATTGCCCTTCAAAAAATTTAATTAAAATTGGCGGGTACACTGAGAAATGTCATTTTCTTAGTGAATTTGATGCACTAAGTGGGGTCCATCAAATGTTCTAGCTTTTTTTTCTTAGTCAGACAAGGGACAAGAGGTCAAGAAAACTCTTGACAACTAAGTTGTTGGAGATGAAAAAGAATTGCAGTTACTGCTATTACCCATAAATGAATAAGTTCTACCCTTATAAGATGTCACTTTATATCTTTCTCTTGAGAAATAAAAGCAAAATTTTCACTACTTTTCTTATCCTTACTTTTGAGAAATAATGTAAGTACCTAAAATGGAGTAATTTCAAGCGTAATGGTTACCATGGGGTACTTGAACGGAATGCGGTCCCAATTGGACACTGCTTTATGGAACTGCTGTTGTAAACATATCGTTTCCACTATGATACGAGAACGGAGAAGAAATGAAGTGCAAGACACACACATTTACATATGCACATTGTTTTAGGGAAGGGGTGTTGCAAGATATGGTCAAAATTAGAAACTTATGCCTGTTTGTTGCACCATTAGACTTTTCTTTTTGTCGATTTTTTGAATTAGGTTGTAGATATGGGATGGTTTTGTGGTTCTGTCGTTTGACACCGGCATCTATAGTAAAGTCTCATTAAGCAGTAATGCACTATTGGAAGAGTAGAGACTCGAGAGAGTTGATTGTTGCTTGTGGTATAATTCTCTTGAAGGGTGATTCTTGCAACTTTCACTACTCTCACCTTTTATTTTTTGCTCACTTGGATTGGTGGTGTGCTAGTGGTAATTGCTTACTTAGATTGGTTTAGGCATTTTCTCTCCTCTTCTGCTAGGATGAGTGATTTAGGACAACTTTAGGAAACTTGGACTTAGGCTGCCTATATTTGAAATTGTAATGGGTTTCGGTCATGCAAAGCTTCTAGGCTATGTATTGCGGACTCTTCTAAAATTTATTATGTATTTGTTTCAGACACTCGACACTGGGACTCTGAACACTTGGCTAAGAGTGTGGCTATGGGAAATGTGTCAAACATATATTCTAGGATATTCACCCAACAAAAATGCATAGTAATCTCAATTTATCATATAAATATGCATAAAACTCTCATATGATAGATGAAATACTTTATAACACGTTGTCAATACTATTTTATCGTATAGAATAAAAGAAGTATTATTATTAAATGTGAATATCTTATCACGTTTTCATATCCTTGGACATAAGAATTAGATGAATCCGACATTTAGACACGTACTTACACTTGACACCCAGATCTAAATCCATGCTACATAAGTTTTAGGGTTGATTTGTGAGTAAAAGAAGACTTCTAAGGTTTCTAAATGGAAAATGAAATTGTGATTTGATTTAGTCTTCAAAAGGGCATATCACAACTAGCCTAAGTTGTTAATAACATTCAAAGTGAACTAAGTGTTAACTATTTGCTCAATTATGGTTGCTTGTGTCAGTGCTTGAGATCCGGAGTAATAATTGCGCTGGTACATTAGGTTAGTGCAATACATGTCATAATTTACTTTGGGTCACCATCTTACTTTTCTTTTGACAAATTACACCATTCTTTGCTTTTTTCTTTTGATAAGGAATTTTTAGTGGAAGCAAAAAAGAGGGTGTAAATTTTGTACATGCATAATATTCAAGACTAAGAGAAACCCTATGCCTCTGTATATCTATAAGGATGTCTCCCAAAAAGAATCCACCAAAGAAAACAAAGAACTACAAAAGGACTCCCTATGCCAAAAAATAAGTACCTTCTTCTTTAGTCTAGGAATATGAAGCTCCACCTCCTCAAAGATCTTTTATTCCACTCTTTCTAAATACACCCCATCACGCATAACGGAGTAACCTCCCAAACGCCTTTCATTCTCCTCTTAGGAAAACCCCTATTCCAATAAGTGAAAAGATTACTTGCAAAATGCTGCATCACCCACTCAATACCAAAGACTACCATCACTAAGCAGTTAAGCACCATAACTCTTTGGAACCTCACAATAAAGTAGGTGATGGTCTCATGAGCAAAGCCCATGTGAAGAAAGCCACTTTCTTAGAAGCTTTAGCACGATAAGCCTTTCAATGGGAAAAGGCTATCCCACCCTATAAAGCCTTTGATAGAAAGACTTGTTAGATGACAAAGCATTTTTTGATGCGCCTGAAGCAAACACATCTTCCATCCCCTTAATGACAAGTTACACTTCAAGAAATTGTGTTTCTATAGGTTTTGCTAAAAGGGTGACAAAAATTTTAGTTATAGGAAAAGAGTTGATACACCACATTTGCATTTGGTCATCAGTGAATGTGGGGGTGGCAAGTGGTCTCCCATGATTTAGAAGTTCCAGTATGTCCTCTAGTGCTTCTCTCTGGAAGTCTTTTAAATTAGTAAGTCTAGTTCCCAAACAACTTTTGCTGATAAAATGGCGCCCTCGAGGACTTCTTTTATGAAAGCAAAAATTTATAGTATAGTTTGTACTGTAAATATAATTAGGGAATTTCAAAAAAATTAGTAGTTGGTTATTAGTTATTAGTTTAGGGACTTTAAAAATTAGTTGCATAGATAATATGGCCCCTTAAGAAATTGTTTTGAATCCCCACTACATTTGGTTATCGAAATTCACATTGTAGTCTTCAATGTTGATGCCACCTTTACTGAACCCAAATAAGCCCTTGCATAAAAGTTGGCTATTATCTACTAGGATGGGCTTGTGATAGTTTCTCGTGTTCTTATGCTTAGGATTCACCAACACTATTTAGATGAAGCTTCAGTTACCATTACAAGTCCTTATTGTGTTAAGCACAAGTTCCTAAATGGGCCCTTATGCTTTTGAATTGCAATTAATAAACATGTTTATGGGTTTGCATGCTTATGGGCTTGGTTTAACCTTTGGTTTCCTTCACCGAGTTCTTTGCATTTTTATTGGTTGATTTTTTTATGCTTTATTTCTTTTGACTTCTATAAGGAGCTTGTCGACTTGTAACATAAGTATCATTTATATGGATGCCTTGGTGAACTAATTTACTCAAGTATGATTATCATGTGGAATTGTCACTTTTTGATAATGTAAAGTCCATTTTCGAAACATATCTGTTGAATTTCATGATAACCATATGGCATTAGAGGTTTATTTAGAGATACTATGAGTACCATTCTTCTTTTCACTAGACCATCTTGCTTCAACTTTACCATTAAGGCAAAGAGATTTTGACTCTTTTGAAAGTTCTAAGGAAGTTTATTCTACAAGTCTTAGGTATTTTTTTGACTGAGGGCTATGCAGAGGTTGTTTTCCGTTGAGTGAGATCTTAGTCCTTAGGTTCGTGGTTCTACAATTGCTTTATCAAAAAAATCTTTGATAGTCTCACTACTTTAAAGGTTGGGGTTTGATTCCTAGATTTTCTAACGATGAAGCAAATTCCTTGGTTTGAAGAGGAGCATCTGCATGAATGCATAGGGGCCAAATTTAACCACCTACAAGAAGCTTTTGCTATCGTTAAACTTAGGCTATAAGATATAGGGTTGCATGGGTTGTTTGGGTTAAGAAATTGTTTGGTGTTAAGATTGATGTTTGTTTGTTTCTTTTGGCCTTAGGCTTGAAGGATTCTTCATCCTTCCTCTTTTTGCATTTGTATCCTTTTATTTTTTCCACATCGACAATATTCCTTGTTTCTTATAAAAAAAAATTGTGCTGTGAACCGTATGCATACTCATGCTGGAAATTCGAATGTCCAATGGCTCCACACAACAGGATCCAGATCTTCTGTCTATTTAGTGTGCTTCCTTCTCTGTCCCCGCAATATCATTAGTCCGCATTTTCACTTGTGATAAAAATGAAGATCCATTACTAGGGAACTTTCCTTCTCACATATTTTTGTTATTATCACATGTGATGATGTGGACCAATAAAAATAAGGAGACAGAGAAAAAGACACCATATGAGGCAGATGATTTGGATTCCACACTACAGGGGTTGTAACGGGTAAGAGTTCACTAGGCTTATTGAGATCCCTTTGAGGTTCACCACCTTTGCCTTGGATTCATGCCTTCTAACTATTGCCACTTTGTTCAATAGAAAGTTTGCTCGTATTATTGCTTTGGTTGTGTAGTGAAAATGTAATAGAGCTCACTAGGGTACTCATTGCATGATGATTAGGTTGGGTGTCATAAGTGTGAGTGAGTAGTGTGGGCAACCTTAGAGGCCATGAGTGTATGTGTACCCTCGGGGAAGTATGGCAGCCACTCAGTGATTACCGAACCAAGTAAAGAGAGGAAGAGAGAGGATCAATGGCAGCCCAAGAGAGAGAGAGAGAGTAGAAAACTGGAGAGACAATGAGAGTTCTCTAGAACTCTCAATGCTTTGATGATGCTATTGGCAACTGATGGAACAATGGCTCACTCGATGATATGTGTTACTAGTAGGAGGCGCAAAGGCCTATATATAGGCGACCCAATGGAGGGAAGGGATGGAAGGCCCCTTTCATTCTCAGGGATCTGCTCTACATCCGGGATCTTATTGGGGTAGGTGAGATGCTCCGGATGTGGAGTTAACCTTGTGCATTAAATGCCTTTGTCCTATCCTCCTTAGTGAAGCAGCTAAAGCATCTTGAAGAATATCTCTCTCATTGTGGCAGGTCAAGAAAATCCCCCTGAGAAGAGGGATTATCACTTTGGTGATCCCATGGATTCTAGCCTCCAAACCACAACTCCCTGATAGTCCTGTATGGAAGGTCATGGCCAGTTGGAAGGATGCCATGCCTTGGTCTTGGGTGGATCCTTGGACTCCACTCAAGGCCCAAGGATTAGGGTTGCTGGAGAGTGTATCTTAAGGATCCTTAGAGGTGAAATGATCTGAGGGAGTTGGAGAGTTCTCGAGGGCGATGTGTCCCAAATGTGGTGGAGGATCCTCAAAGGCGACCCAAGTGATAGAGATCCTCGAGGGCGTAAGGCAGAGTCCTCCAAGGGAGGTTCCTTGGCGCTAGGCCAGGGAGGCCCTAGAGCTTGCCTCTAAGGAGGTTCGGGCTATAAGGCATTACGTGCGTTAGTCTGACCCAATGCGACGTGGCGATGCTGACGGAGATGGTGACATGTCCAACCGCAAGGGTTGTGACCCATATACCTACAAGTATTATACATTTATGGGGGTTAAATCTAGGATCTTAATGTGAAAAGACCAAGTGAATACATCATAAGTTTCATGTGGTGTCTTGCGTGGTACCATTTGACAAATTAATACTTTTATGGCCTTCGATATGCCTAATTTGTTACAACTAGCTTGAGCAAAATATTATGGTTTTGCGTTTTGATAGTACCATTGGCATTGGTGACAAGGGGTAGTTGTTTACAACTGAAATGTGGGCATTTTGAGCTAGTTATAGTGATGTTGCTAATTCATGGGTTGATTTGACATTGTGGGGTTCATGGTCTCCATGAAGGCATTGAGGTGTACTCATGTTTTAACATACATCCCTACCAGTCCACAACGTAGTGAACCAAGTGTGACTTTAGCCTAACACATGATGCACAATGTAGTCCCAATCAAATTCTTGCATTTTATTGGTAATAATGGCTTTCTTTGTTAGAAGCTCTCCTATGTCAGTGCATAGGCTCAGATCATTTCTGCCGAAGAGCTTAATTTTTTGTGAATCCTCTTTTGCTATTATAAATTTCATAGGAGAGCTCAATCTATGCGATGAGACTTTATGATATTGTACCTGCCTATTGTGCCAAGGTTACGCCCCTTTAGCCGTTTCGTTTACTTAAAAAAAAAAAAAAAGAAGTGTTGGTTGCATTAAGATAGTCAAATGATCATAAAGCTTTATGCCTTGTTTGTAACTAACTAGCTTGGGCATGTGTCGGGTGAATATAATGCATATATATATAAAAAAAAAATTTCCCTTCGAAATGGGCTATGATGTTAAAAAAGGGCAAAAAAAAACAAAGAAACACTCTCTTACTAATTTTGACACCAAATTGATGTAAGATAGTACTTTGAACTAAGAATACCATTGCCTACAATTTTACTCAGTAGGACGAGTCCCAAGTAGCATGGAAGCTTGTATTGAGGAGACATCTTCGTGTCATGCATATGTTTGACACCGATAATTCTTGTACTCTTCTAGACACATGTTTGACACTTCTCGTATGTGTCATAATTCAAAAGTAAATTTCATAACTTCACCAACACTTCTTGGCTGTTCAACCAACACCTATTGAAAGCATTGCGTGGCGCTCTTAAAGATAGGATGGACACATCCTTAGTGTCCAAACTTTTCTACAAATGAAAAGAAAATAAAGAGTTTGATAACAGACATATTGCCATCACAATTCAAGCATCTAATGGGTACTTTCCCATCTTTGTAAAGGCTATGGCTGTAAAGAAGAAAGTACGAAATAGAGATAGAAGAATTTATAAGGGATATGATGTGTCTAGTTTCAACTTTTTCATCCTACAATTGATTATACAAAACTTAGAAAATTAATAATGTTATCTGTTTGTCAAAAGAATTATATATGCTTGTATACTTAATATACTAATGTATGTTTGCTGCCCTTGTCTTTTTTTTTAAAATTTTCCATGTATATAGTGTCTATGTCTGATTTCTGTGTCCATGCTGCTGAGGATTAGCCTTAATGAAATCAATTAAAACGGGCTTGGTTTTGAATGTGAGTGGTTGCTGGAATTCGACAGATGGTGTGGTGTCTTGGACAACAACTATTTAGGGGTGTTTAGTGTTTGGTTGGGAAAGATGTTAGGTTGTGGGAGCAGGGTTTAGGTTGAAATTGTGAATTAAAATAGAAAATTCTGCTTGCAGGGAATAGGAATAAGAGTTTAATTTAATAATATGATCTAACAAGGATTTCAAGCAGTATCATTATTTTTATTATAATTTTTTTTGGGAATCACCCTTAAATCCCATATGCATTAGATGGTCAGATTTAGGATTTGAGTTGGTCAGATTTTAGTTGGGGAAAACATATTGAATTGATATTCATTGAAGACAAAGGAAATTATGTATCCCTGTTTTGGGAAGGGAAAGATTGTTTCAGATTTGACCTTTTCATTATGCCAAGTGGCTGCTCTGAGACTCCCAATATGTGTTCTTATGCTTGGCAGTTTGAGTTTTACCATTGCCCCAAGCAATTCCCCCAATGCCCTATTGCTGTGAAATATTGCATTGATTTTGTGGACTGTTGGACATCAACTACTTGGTCATATGACTTAAAAATTAAAAACTTCAAAATTTGGCTGATAGAACCCCATCAAACCTGCAGAAGACCAAATATAAAGCCCTAATAACCCATCTACTATTGTAACAAGACCCAAGACCTATACAACAGTTTAACTTGATGTTGTACTAGAGGTTCAAACTACCCTTGGTTAAGGAATCATTAGAAGACCTCAATAAAACTAAATACCTGCATATCTAACCCATAGGAACCATAGAAATAGGATTTTACTAAAACTAAAACTTGATGAAGTAAAGTCCCAAGTTGGTCGAAGCCTTGAAACAGTACCTTTTTCTTTTCTTTATATGCATTTCGTTTATTCTTTGGATTTCTCTTTCTTTTGGATCTTAGGCACTGCATTTGCTTAAAAACTGACAAGGATTAGTAATGCTGGATAAAAAAACTTTTTCATGCACTTTGAGTGGAAGCGGGAGATGAATAAATGACTTATAGGGAATTGCATGACTTATGATCAGGAATTGTTGACATATGATCTTCAATCCCTCCCCTCTTGCCGAATGAGTTATCAAACTTCTCGAATTTCGTGGAACGGCTTTTGAACAACCTCTCGGGTTAATTTCATTGTCAAGATAGCTTGATCCAGTTTCAAATACTGATAATTTTCCCATATGGCACTATTCATTGTGTCAGGGGTCATGTAAAATGTCTACTTCTCCTTTTTATTAGTCTGGCATCCAGTGCTGTTGGAGAATGCTGGTTCTCAAACTCAGTCTTTCTTTTGGTTCTAATATACTAAAGTTATGGACTAGTAAATATCTCCATATTTTTCCCCTTTCTAATTCAGTATCTAATTAATAAATCCAAGTCTAACAAATTACAATTTTGTGGCTACAAGATTGGTTAGAACCACTTCACATTCAGATACCAATGCAAGTTGTGCTCTTACAATATAAGCAGGCTTATAACATGAATAAAAATCTTAAAAAACATAAAGATAAGTAACACATCAAAAGAAAAAAGATATATGTTGAATATAAAGGTAATGATCATGCTCTCTCTTACTACATTCTAACCTCTAACAAAGGAAGTTGAAGAAACCTACCTCTGCAGCACGACATTCTGGAGTATATGCTGTACTGGATAGTCATTCCTGTTCTGTGCTACCACGGCACTCCACATTCTGTGTGATAATTGCTTGCACCACTCTTCATGGATTCTTGGATTGACACTCCTACATTTTGTGAAGATAATTCTTTGAAAAACTTCTAATTCATTGATTTTGCATATTGTAGCGGAGACAAAATGAATTGGATACTCTTCTTTATTGTGATTCATTCTTTGATCTTGCAAATGTATTCAAAGTCCTGTGTTATGTGTAAGTTTCCTACTTATGGAACTTGTAACCTGAAAATATTTTACCGACTTCAGACTTTGTAGTCACTCCATCAATTTTCAACTCATGTTACTTCATCAGCAGTCAGCACATTAATTTTTAGACATTTTTCTTCAAATCAAGTTCTACCAGTCGTACTGCAACTATGTGGAATTCTTCTTAGTTTTTATTTGAGTTTTCTAGAAGTCTGACATGACATCTTAATGTGATGTTGATCCTTGTCACTGATTTTCTTTTTTGGGGATTTTTTCTTAAATTATTGTCAAAATTTTCACTGTCATCAGCATCCAACTTTCGCCTAATTAGGGAGTACTTGCATTGAAATTATATGCTTGTTTTTCTAAAATATGCTATTTTTCCCTAGAAATATTGCTCTTCTATTATGGTGATTACTTCCAAACTACCTGATAATTGCTCTTCTCTTATGCTATTTTGCTGATGTTCCGGTTTATCACTCTCCTCTAAAAGGCTCTTCCTTAATCACTCTCAATAAAACATCCATTCCCCTTTCAAATAAAAGGTAAGTAGCCTTTTATCTTTCTACCCTTTTTCGTTGACAAGGGACAGCTTGCTTCTCAACCTTAAACTTAGCTTCACTTCTCCAAACATCTCAATTACTATGATATATGATTACACTTATTGCACTTGGCTCACAACAAGATAAGTCATGAATTTGGATGTAATCTGAATTTGAAACTGACGTTTTTCCACTTGAAAGAGATTGATGCTTTGAAGCGTTGTGGTAAAAGATCGAATGGTTCAGAATCATGCAATCATCCTTAACTGTTGTCTCGCACTTTAATTTGCAAGTGTTGTGCATAAGACGTAAGGTGGTCATGGAGTTTCTTCGAGTATTTTTCCGGTTTTGATGTCTCTCTGTGGAACATTGTGAATTTACCTTTCCTTGCTGAATAACTTCTGAATCCGCCATCTGACTATATCATGCCATCTTTCCTTCCGCTAAGAGTGATATTTATTTCTTGTTTTGAATTATTCGTCCCAACTTTTAATGTTGGTTGAATGCCTGTGTCTAATCCTGGAAGGTGGATGCTTTGATTGCAGTTATCAATTGTCTCTTGTAATTTCTGTGGAGTTGTTGCTATAAGCTTCAAAGTGGGACACAATATTATCAGCTGGTAGCTTTGGATTTGGATTCTCGGGATTAAAGATTTGTTGTTTAAGTTCACTAAAAAAATTATTTATCCATCATTGTTGGAGAATTTGTGCGTGCAAACTAGGATTGTGTAGGTTTTTTTCCCGTACTTGACCAAATGAGTTCTACTGTAGTCTTGGGCTTCTAGTAGTCTAGGCACATTAAAGTTTTTTGTATTGCAATGCCAATATATTTCTGTGGTGCAAGTTATACATTCTGTTCTTAAGAGATAAATTCTTATAATGAAACATTTGTCTTTCTCCTGATGTGGTGTATATGAGTTAATTTGAGCTGGTACAGTATGATTGAGCTATATGGTGGATTTCTGAAAGTTAGCAGATTATCTGTTGATTTATTGTTTAAGTCAGACTTCAGCACTGCATTCATGTCCTTTGGTATGCCATGGTTTTATTGCATTTTGAACTGCAACTATCTCAACTAACCTACTTGTGCATAGACATTTTTGCTTCTCTTGTCTCTCTCCATCTATTATCTACCATGTCACATCTTCCTTCTGTGTATTTATTTTAGGTTGTGCAAGATTGGTGAACCTCCTGCTTATCCGTGTGCATGCCTCTGTTTTTGCTATACAGAACATGAAATGAGAAAACTGAATTTGTTCAAAGAAGATAAAGTCAAAGCGAAATAATAAGGTAGACACTACGCTATCCCCTTATATGACCTTATTAGCAGAGAGTCGAAATCATCTGGAATGCATGCATTATTGAGATACCTATTTTTCTGAATGGAGAGTAAAATAACCTTTTGGATGCTCATTTCGTTTGACTCTTTTGTTACACAGATTCGGACTACTACATATACTCTGTAATTTATTACATTCTTGTTATCATGGCGCATGTTGTTCCTTTTTCTGCTTTTGAATGCCATAAAGGCTGTAAAGTGTTTTGTTTGAAATGCTTCATTTGTAAATTAATTAATTAAAAATTTTTTTAATACTGTTTATTCTAACTTACCTGAATGCTGCGGGTGGTATTATGTTCAATCAAACAAATACTTTCATCTTTTGCAGGCAATCTTTACCAAAGCAAGTATACAAACTATTGTTAGTTGTCCATCTCAAGTGCAATTAAAGATATTAAGATAGCTAAAAGTCACCTGTCACATGCAGTGCTTTTAATCTTCCTTATTATTTGTTGCCTCTACTTTACATACATAGCTGGTTTCTTTGATCACCTCATACACTCTAGTGCTGATTTCATTGATAATGATGAATTGAAGTCTTTCTGCTGAATGGTCCGTGGTTCATATACCACTTCTCACTAATAGAAGCATTAACTTTGTAACCATGGGGCCTTTGGTTGGTAAGATATCAATTACATCAATACACAGTCGATCCATCTTCTTCTCTAGTGCAGTTGTAGTCTGCTGCATTTTCCCAGAAACAAGTTGGGATCAAGATT
The DNA here is from genome assembly GCA_033060915.1 of Euryodendron excelsum. Classification (NCBI taxonomy): domain Eukaryota; kingdom Viridiplantae; phylum Streptophyta; class Magnoliopsida; order Ericales; family Pentaphylacaceae; genus Euryodendron; species Euryodendron excelsum. The sequence goes on along the minus strand of CM065391.1, from coordinate 33,808,679 downwards.
CTGGCAAAAGTAATTTGTATTTTTGGCTGAATATTTAATTGTCTACACTGGAAATTACCCGAATTTCGTAGCTCTTGCTGTTGTTTCATAATTTTGTTGCTGTGGCTGGCAAAGCTGGAGATGGACAGGGGCATGCGAGTCCTCTCCAAGGCTTAAACTGTGTGAGGGAAGAGCATTTCTATTTGCTCCATTTGCATCCCTTGTTTCATAAACCTGGGGGATGCACAAATGTTTCTACTGAGAGGGACAATGAAACAGCTTGCATTTTGACATAAGTTTGATGATGGAAACAGGGTATTTTATTTTGTACATATTTGAAGTTTGTATTAGTCATTGATATGAATACCTTCTTATGTAACTCCATATTTTCTTGACGAATTAGGTTTACCTTCTTATACAGTTCCACATTTTCTTGATGAATGAGGCTTCCCTGCGACAAAGGCAATGAAATTTAGCTAGTTCAAATGAGGCTTTAAGAGAAAAGGGGACAATGAGTGGCCAAGCAATCTGAGTTGACCTTGTGGTTTAGTTCTTGAATTTCATCAATCAAAATTTGGTCCTACAAAATTAATATGTTAAGGATCATTCATCTGCGGGAGCATATAGGAGATCATAGGACAAGTATTGAACAGGGCATGGAAGTTTCATCGGAGATCATAGGACAAGTATTGAATAGGGCATGGAAGTTTGTTACCTTTTTTGTACGAACACCTCTAAGACTTATTTCCAGTTGGTTCTCCAAATTCTGTAATTCTTTGACGCTCAAACCAGAAAGCTCTTCTCCCATCATTTGCCTGCAATGATCAAATGCATATATAGGATGAATTTACCTGGGTGTGTACTTTCATTTCATGGGTTATTTAATATCCATGACAGATGTACATCTGCGATCTTCCGACAAGTAATCTTTTTTTAACATTTATTTATTCTATTCTTCAAGGTCTGTAAGAAATCTGCTTACACCTTCAGATCAAAGTCTTGTCTGCTTACTGATAACTTCTACTTATTAGGGCAAATCAATTCTGTGGCAGGCTATACTTGCTCAACTCCCCATATTCTGCCCCACATTCATAATTAGTTGTTTTGTGATCTTTTAGTCTTATTATATTAGAATGTCATGTGAATTAGAGTAATGACTATTTATGTTATTTTTTATGCTACAAGTGTACACATTATATATACATAAATTTTATATATAAACCTCCTTCGCTGCTTTTTGGCTCGCATACTTGGCTTTGCTCTATGTTGAGACCAAAAAACTTTACATATGGCCCTCACCATGGTAGCCTTAGAACAATGTGTGAAGCTTTCACTTTGTATTTGACCAATGGTATGATTTGTTCAACTCACTTGAAGTAGAGTTGTGAGATGTTAGAATATTCAAAGTACTTTAATAGAGAATTGGAATCTCAACAACTTGGCAGTGGCTACACAATTCTCTTCTATGAGCCACACCTTAGCATATGATTGCAAATTCTTAGGATTCATTTTTTTATTTTATTTTTTTGATGAGTTATTCATTTTCAACTTTTCAAATAGGTAGAGCAATAAAGGGATGGAAAACCATGTAGTCATATTCTCAGAATTCATGTTCTTGAGGTGTCGTTAAATTTTTTTCGCTGGCTTTTTGCCTGCCCTCTTCCCTTTTTGATAGAGAAAACCTAATTTGTATTGTTTTTGTGGATTTCTTCTGCTTTTTGTAAAATCTTCCTATAATGCCATAAGAAATGTAAAATTTTGTTTAGTGTTTAATTTCCCTATTTGGTAGTACAGTCACATAAGAATGATAGAGGCAAATAGAGTAACATGATTCTCATTGCAGGCTATCACATGGTTCTTTTCCCCGTGAAGTGATGTAAATCGGAATTTATTAAAGCTTGACGTAAAATATGCACGTATTATAATCTACTACAGTAAATCAGTAAAATAAAACTAGTTTGTAAACTCAGATTCCAAGCTATGGGGAAACAAAATGTACTTAGGTCATCAAATATGTAACATGACAGTAAGGCCCTCATTGAATCTCAATTTTCTTTTTTTTCTTTTTCGTTTTTGATCTTTCAACTGATAACTGCCTATGTAGTTTTTTTTTATTTTTATTTATTTTTGCATGTGTCGATGGCAAGTTGATTTGAATTTTCTCTCATACTAGTAACTTATAAAAAGATTATTTAGTTATAATTCTATAGTAGTTTTTTGAGTTGCCAATTTACACACTGCAATGCTTAATTTGCTTCCCCTGCAATCATTTATGGAAAAGTACATGTAGGCAAGAAGGGAACAGCTGTCATATCAATTGATATAAGATGTCATCAGATTCTAGTTTTCTACATTTTGTAGAAATCTGAAGATTGAAGGGATTAGCAAAGATTCTGAAGGTTGAAGGGATTTCTAGCAAGGATTCTTACCCAGTGATTTGATGCCTAAAGACTCTAAATGATCTAGCTTAAAATTTGCAACAGTTGAAGAATCTAAATAGTGGAGTACAAATTCCAAATACAAATGTTGAGAATGACTGTAGCATATAGTTAGAATTACATTGAGAAATGTTAGAATTACATTGAATGATAGAGGCAACTGTAGCATATAGTTACATTGGAAGAGTAAATATGACTTGTTCAACTCACTTGAAGTAGAGTTGAACAAGACATGTTCCCAGTCATGTGGTATGGAGTTTTTAAAATTACATTAATTGAAATCTCCGTAGATTGGGAGGTGCTGTGTTCATTTTATGTTCTGAGGAGGTACTGTGGGATGTTGAAGTTGTAAGGGAGCTGTAGTTGGTAAACAATGAGGATAATTTGCCTATGTTGCTGTTGTGTCAAGGATGAAATGATCACTAGTAATAGTAACTATTACAAATTTTTTGTTGTTGATATTATTTGATTTGACTACTTGATAACCAAGTATGTGTTATTATAAAAAATAAAAACAGAAACTGAGTCTATAGTGAGACAATACCATGTAGGATAGAAATTTATGGAACTTTGACTTTATCTTAGGGTGGGGAACGAACAGCCAATAAAATTAGTGCTTTCTACATTTTGGTATTGCAATGAAGTTTGTCGTCCATGGTTTTAGTGGCGGAGTTCGAAGGTTAAAGCATTGAATGTGATTTCATTCCTGTTTTTTCCTTTTATTAGCTTTTGTTTCCAATGGGGGACTTGTTTTGAAATTTAGAGAGCAAAATATGCTTTAGTTCAGAGTTCTCCATTTAAGCAGTTTAAGTTAGCAACATGTTTTTGTTTGTGAATTGTGATCTATTGAAGAGGGCTTGGGTGCGTGGTTTGATAGGGGCATAATGTCAGACATGGCAACTTATTCACAACTTAGATACCAGGGCACAGCTTCATATTGATTGTATATGTATCTTTACCAATATAATTGTGTTGACATACAACAAACATAGAGAATGGACCTTAGTCTCAACTTACCTGCCTGATAAACAACGCAACATGTTTTGTGAATTTTTTGTATAGATGGGTACATGGGGTTTGTAACCCAACCATGGAGGACTTTTTGGAGTTTGTATAGAACATTGGGCTAACTGTTTGTATAACTTTTGTTTCGTCTTTTCTTCTTGATGTATACAGGTAGCATCCCCTTGATTGTCTTTAATTTAATTTTGTTTGTAATGTATATATATGTACAAAGCAACATGGGTTTTTGAGGATCACTGCTTTATGAATCATATAAAAAAGAAAGAAAGTAATAACACATAATAGGTCTTGCAAAAAATGCTTAGTACATATGATTTTCTGCTCATCTAATTGTTAAAAATGGTTTGACTCATTTCTGAGTGATGACACTACTGTTTGAGATGTTGACATGAGTTTGTCAATAGGAAAATGATTTTTTACCAAAAAAAAAAAAATAGGTTGTTTAGTGTTGGTTGGGATGTGGCTGTGTACATTGTTCTTATCAAAACAAAAAAAGACATCGATATCTTCAGTTATGTTACTTGCTCAAGGGCTATCTAGAACAATAGAGAAATGTTACAAGGAGAAAGATTTTACCGATGATTCTCTTGCAGGTTCTGCAGTTGTTGCCTCAGCATTGCTGCCTCCCTTTGCCAGAACTATCAAGTACAATAGGATAATTTACTGTTATGCTAACATGCTTCTGATCACCATGACTAAATTGAAAGACTAAATTGAAACGATGAGCTTCGAGTTCTCCATTTTCGAATAATAATACACAATTTTCAAATGATCAAGTAGAAGCATCTAAAGATAATGGATTCCACTATGTGGGTAATTCAACTGTCATAAGTAGACTTAGTCCTTACCAATGTAAATTATTAAACCAATGCCATAATTTGATAAACATATGCAAAGCTATTCATACTATATTTTATTGGGACTTCACATATGTGTGCATGGATGAGCCAGGAAGTCTTGTTTGTGAATTCACGTGTGTGTGCTGTTGGGAATCACTAGTCTTTAACCATAGTCTTGTTTTAAAAGGAAGTTTATTGTCGTACCATAAACTTTGAAGTTTTGTCTTAGCGACAGTCATAGCTAAAAATTCATGTTTTGTAGTCGCAGTAGAAACAGAGGGGTAAAAAAAAAGTCTAACCAATCTATAAAAAAATTAGAAACATGTGTTTTTCTACAAAATTTTACCCTAAATCTCAATTAATTAGGTATGGGATAAGCATAAAACTTGGGTCCCAGTACAGAACAAATCACAAACAAATAACAGTAAGCCCAAATAGTAACAAAAATGGGCCATAATATGAATTGCATAAGATATTAACTATGATATTTTTAAAATTAAGAAGGGGGGGTGGGGGCGGCATTGCCCCCCTTGGTCTATTGGTGCCTTCATCCATATATGTGTGTGTCTTTCTGTATGAGCATGCATGTGGATGGATGACGTAGAATTGAGGTGTGAGCTTTTATTTGAAATCTGAATTATTTAATATTGTGAATCATTTAATACTTCTCTGAGATACTTGTGATGATAATTTTGACTGTTTGGCTGTTATATCTTTTTGTGCGATGGTATAGTATACTATTTGGGATTTTCTTATGAGCAGCTATTAAAGCTGCATGTGCTAACCTATATGACGTAGTATGTAGTTGTGCAGAGCAGCTTATATGATGTCAAGACAATCAACATTAGATTCACTTGTCCAACAAAAAAAAAAAAGACGATCAGTGATACATTCATTAGGTAAGTTTGATGTTCATTATCAAAAGAACAAAAAGAAAGGAGATAAAATGGGTAATTATGATGGTTTAATTCAAATAAGTTAAAAGAAAACCACTGATCTTTAGTTTGGAATCCATCATAATAGAGGCAAGTATCAGTTTGTGAGTGGTGCTCTCAAACAATTGTATCTTTGAGGAGGTTATAGTAGGTTAATTCTCTAGGGTAAAGAAAACTATCATTGAGATTGATCATTTGAAATTTCCTTGGACTTAGATGCTGAACGCTCCTATGGCAGGTGATGTTTCCACACAGGACCATGATTCTGGACCTGCTACTTAGGAGTTGTAGTACTGCAGTTTGGTTGTAATAAAATTGTGGTCTTCCCATGATTGAATCTCAGATTGCCTTAAGTTAACCAGATAGGAGCTCTTAAGAACCCAAAGTTTATTTTTTGAAGAATTGTTAATTGAGTAGAGCATGAAGCCATTTGGTTGCCAGCGTGCCATTAGGGATGATATTTGGAAGGCTTTGCCTGTATTTTTGGTTTATAAAGCCTATTAGATTTGGGAATTGGACAATGGATTGTAGGGCTTGTCAATTCCAGGATTTTTTAGATCAAATTTTTTTTTTCTTTCTCTGATTGTAGTTTTCCTCTATAGTTTTTGAAGACTCATTAAACTACAAAAAAGGATAAAATGGTTGGTGTTGATAATAAGACTAGTGAACAATTGATCAACTACTTTTTATTTATATTTTTTATTTTTTTGATTTTGGATATGCAAGGCAACAAGGAGAGTTGAGCCCTTGACATCAAGGCTCACGTAACAGCATGGTTGGTGGTGGTAATATGATACTTTTGTAAGCGACCATGGAATTTAACATATCTTAGGAGCAAACATGAACCAGTGTATATCATTGTCGTACCATAGAAAGCCTTCATTTTGCAACTTCAACACCTCATCATCGCTTCACTTTGAAACCTTATTACATCATGGTCGCTTCAATGCTCTTCTTCCGTTCTTTCAATCTAACTAATATGTACTACTAATAACTATAGACAGATTAGGTCTTCTAGAGTGAACTAGCAGAGTAAAGTTTCTATATTTTGTGCTACTAGAACCATAAGCTGCACTATACTATACTTGACTGAAGCTCCTTACACCTGGTCAAATAACGTAATAAGAGAGGTCCAATGCGTCAGCTTCGGGGGCACCTTTTCCTTAACTATTTCTTTCTCTGTCTAAGTCAGTACTGGATCAAATGCAATTTTTGTGGTGTTAAGAATTGTCTTCGGATTATGCAGTTGTCTTCAGTAACCTGAGCAATAGAAGCAATTGTGACTGGCTTATTGGTGGAACTGGATGAAGTTTTAAAGATTGTAATGGAGCAAGGTCAAGCATATGGTGCCACTTTTGACCTGTAAAGATAATCAGTAAGGCAACCCCAAACAGAAGAGGAGGTAGGACCAATATTGCTCACTCGTCTTGACTTGTCAAATAAATAAAAAAAAATTCAAATTGCTCACTTATCTTGGTAATGAACAAAGTAGGATTCTTCAATATTGAGCTATAGTACACTCTATGTTTAGAACCACTAGGGGGATGGTGAAGATAATATGTTACTAGAAATTCTTGAAGAAATCATGTTCAAAGTAGTTGAACAATTTTGTGAAGGTAAATCATATTGAGAATCAAGGTAAACTCATAATTGATATTTTAGTCCAGTCTATTGATATTTTGACCTCTTGCCTCTTGGTCATGAACATTTATTTATAAAAATATATCCTATAGAACCCTTCACCATCATGACTATCCTACTCCAAATCCTATACAAAATTCGCACTATTTTCACCTCAGAGTCATGAACCCCTCCCCTAAAAGGGGTTTGCTAGAGCGCGCTCCACCATCATGACTGAAATAACTATGTTTATAAGTTGAAGAGTTTGATGCTTTGTAAGTGTGCCTTTGTCTTTAGATTCTTTTTGTTCAATTCATGGGGGAGTTCTCCTTTGTGGTTAATTGTTTTGTACCTAAGTTTCAGTTGCATTTTGGTACCTCCTGAGGGATTTTGCATATCAAGAAGAATACTTGTTATATTGGGGTTTGCATGTTAGGGGTTTAGTTTTATTGTTAATGGGTGCTTTAGAATTCGAAATGATGTAATTTATTTTAAGTATAAAAAATTGGCTACCTTTTAATTAGATTTGAGTAGTTACCCAAATACAATTAACCTTAAAATCAAACCTTGCACTTATTTTATTTTTGTTAGCAACAATATTTAGTTAATGTGTAGCACATGGGTATTTGAATTGGTTAAACAACTATTGCTTATTTGGTAGTATTTTATGTTTTTTTTTCATTGAGGGTGCTACCTCTGTACAGAAGTGTATGCAAAGAAAAGCAAAAAAATTTCACCAAAAAAGGTTCTTGTATACATTAATAAAAGCCCAAGGGGAATAGAGAAAAGTATGAGAAGTGGAAATTCTGAGTCTATCTACAATATAAACATCCTCGAAGGTATTCTGATTCTGCTCTCTCCAAATGAGCCACATCAAGCATAAATGCGCCATTTCCCCCCCTTAATTCTCTTCACTTGGCTACCTCTTACCGAAGACACATAAAATGGACAACAGAAGCTAGCATGACCCAAAGAACACCAAAATAAAATAAGTGCAGTCCATAGCTCCCTCACACCTGAACACAAAGAAGTAATTGATCCAGAGTCTTCTTACCCTTCCACAGATACAACACCAATTTGGGAGCATTTTCTCGTTTCCCCTGTTATCAATAGTCAAAATAGAATCCCTTGCTGCTGTCCACATGAAGAGAGCAACCCTCTTGGAACCCCCATTTTCCAAATACTCCTATGTGGAAATGGGCTAATGTGCTGCTTTCTCAAGCAAAGAATGAAACAATTTAATAGAGAATCTCCGAGCGTCAACCTCCCACATCAACCTATCTGCTCCAAATCTATCAATGACAATCCTACATAACTGATCAAAAACAGAATCCAGTGCTTTCAGTTCCAATCCTACTCCAAACAGATGAAAAGGGGCCCCCAAACTGTTCCTGGTTCCGATATCCTCAAATAATCTGAGACAAGGGCATTTTTTTCCCCACAAAAATAGAATATAAATGGAGAAAAGCCTTTCAAAGTGGAATATATTTGATGGTATTATGTTTTCCTAATTTGCGGAAACTTCTGGCCAAAATTTTTGATGTTGTTAAGACTATACCTTTTTTTTTTGTGGGAACGTAATTCCCTGGAAAAGAAACGCAATTGGAAAAACAATCTTTTGTTTGAAGCTGCCTTGTATTTGCAAGTAGGCAGTGCAAATAAGCCTAACTCTATTATACCACGCTTTGCAACAGCTGATATACCCTATAGGTTATCCTGTTGCGCAAACCAAAATGATAATGTGTTACCATATATAGAGCTTGGTGGGGTCAAGTGACCCCATCAAGTTTTAACAACCAAGAATAATTTTTTTTTCTATTATACATTCTCTAAAATTGAAATAATGACCCATCCTGTAAATAGTTCAAATCAGTCACTTTTAGGTTTCATTGTCCAATGTGTTTTATTATCATTTCTTCATTGTTCAATTAGAAAAATAATGTTCTCCCACTTCTGTTGGTTTTTTATATTTTTAAAAATTTTTCTCCTTGGCCTTATTTGGCTTGATGCTCTAATTCTATTGGTGTGTTTCACCTCTTTTGCTTGTTAGATTCAAAATAAGAGAACTTTAAACCTAAAAGTCTAAGGAGAAAAAAAAATACAGAAAAGAAAAGGTTGTTATCGCCATTTTGTATCTTATGCAATCTGATAGTATTTTATCACTTCTGAACTGTGAATTTTTTGAAATTTTGGTTTATTTGTTTCTGCCATCTCGTGCTACCTGTTTTTCCCATATTGTGATACCTGTTATTGCCATTTGTTACAGCCATCTTGTGTACTTGTTTAGGAATTAGTGTGATAAATTTGTAGAATTTGTTAGATTAGTGATACATTTACATAGACAAACATTTGTATACTGATAATGAAATTATTATGTGACGATGCTAAAATACAAAAACTCGCCAAAGTGCAGAGGTGCTTCATGAGTATTGTCTATTAACGAAATACCTATCAATTTGGAAAGGAAAGTTTTTCAAGGGCATTTTCAACACAGCATAACACCAGTGTGCTTATGGCTCAAATTGTTGAGAAATCGAGGAACATTTGAGTATTTTCATATGGATTAGTGGCAATGCTAGAACATATAGAATAAGAAACAAATGCATCTATAAGATTTAATGTTGTGCATGTTGATTTTTGATGGGGAAAGCAGTCTGTCATGATTAGAGTGTGCATTGAAACCCATAAATATACTGGAATGGAGGGATTTGATTAAAATGAAAATCCGCAAAGGAAAAATAGAGTGACGAAAAGCAGATTGGTGGAGGTGGTGAGAAAAAACATGATCCCCAAGATTTAAGGTGGGACATAACTCTGTATGAAGCTGAATGACGAATCAGGATTCGCACTATTGACTCTAGGTGGTCGAGATAAAGATATTTTTCGGTTAAGTAACTGGTATCTTATAGCTGAAAGCTACAGCCTACAAGTAGATAAGTAAGCCAAAGAAATGTGTCAAAAAAGTTAAGATTCATATGAATTAACTGACGAGAGGACCATAGATAGAGGTAAAGGGCGAGAGATGGGATCCATTTACAGTAGATCCAAAATTAGGTGGCAATTTGGCATTTGAAGCTTTTTTATTATTGTCTTTGTTCATTATATTTTTAACTTGTGAGAAATGATTAATGTATTTCATTTATTGGAGTTAACTACATGCACTAAGTAGAGGGTTAGATTGACTTAATATATAATTTCATCTTCTTATGTTTATTATATATTAGCTTAGTGAATTGGCATTTCATTGTAAACTTATGCTTCAATTTAGAAAGGAACTCCAGGAGCACCCTGAAGGACTCCATATTATCAGTGGCTAACACAAAGTGCAACTTATCTCCATTTCCACGAATTATTAATTGACTTCCAGCAACTTTTAGACTAACAATGCAAGTTGTTGGTGGGTTTCCTAATTTGCACACACTCGGGGAGTGGGGAGTGGGGGTTGTAGAATGCATTGTTAGTTGAAGCATGATATTTTCTATCGTTTGTCATATTCTATGTCCTTTTGCCCTTCCTTCCTAGATGCCCTCTAGAGCACATCTAATGACAGAACTCTAATGGGCGATGTCTTTCACTTGAAGCAATAGGATGACCATACGAATGCTATGAAGACCGAACTTTATATATTAGTAGATATTTCAGGACCACTGCCTAGGAAGCACGAACACTTCGTTTAGGGTGCCGTTTGTGTGTCGGACACACATACTTCTCGGACATGCCAGGATTTGTTGGGCACGCCAATTGGCGTGTCCAATATTTTTATCAATATTTTTTTTTCCAGTGGACACTTCATGGACACGTCTGGGACACGCGTGTCCCTTGTTTGGATAAGTTTTGGGACACGACAGTGGATAAAATGATATTGTTGAAATTATTAAATGGAATCAAATTTATAAATTTCAAAACTTTAAAATACCTACATCTAATTCTTCAAATTCTTAACTTGCTAGTTATTGTATTATAATTGGGAACTTATTTAGCTGTTGTTATCTTGTTTTTGGTGGTTAATAGATGTTACATTCATATACATAGTAAATAAAAATAATTTTTTTTTGCGATATCCCACATCGTATTTGTATCCTCATTTTTTTAGAATGTCGTGTCACGTATCTATATCCGTATGCGTGTTTGTTTCCGTGCTTATTAGACCATTGCTGAGCATGAATCTATCTGCTAGCTCATTTCATACTTTGTTAATCTTTAGCATCTTCCCTGCCGGTATGCTTATTGTAGGTGAAAATTATCCAAGCTTACACATCATACTCCAGTTTAAAATACTAAGAGAATTATGCAAGGACATTTTGCTGAATTTTCACTTTGCACATTTTCCAGTTGTGTTCCCCCGGGGCACATTTGTGTTTTTGTGCTTCATCCGCATATGCATGCACACACATACACAAAAAAAAAAAAAAATGAAGGGGAGGAGAAGGAGATAGGAAAAAAAAAAAGCAAATGCGAATTGCTCCCACCATAAATTTACAATCTCTCTGATTGGAAGTATCATTTGGAAGGTGACTTTGGCCCTTTGATTGTAAAATGCATCTGTGGAACACTATGACACAAATGAAGCTGAGAAATTTGTAAAACAGCATGGATTGTTTTGAAAGTTTTATAAGGGGAAGTTTTAGTTACTGATTTGAGTGGTAATGGGAAAAATAAAATATTATATCTGATTTGAGTGGTTCTAGAGCTGCCTCTGGGATGAATCTTACCAGCAATTACAGTTCTAGCCATTGTCAGAGCTCCATGCTCCTGTTCAAACACATCATCAACTTCTTGACTTCTTAATAAGGTAGTTGGTTTCAGAAGAAATTCCCTGCATAGTGGAAGCAGCTTTTCTGAGAAAAAATTCCAATTATATGGGGAAGTGTAGATACTTTGCTGCTTTGTTTCAGCAGTATCATTCTACCCATATAAATTCTTAACCTGGGAGTTCTCCATGCGCCTTCCATTTTCATTGCTGTCATGCTTTGTTTACTAGTTTCTCCAAACTTGCAACATTCTTGTATTAATCTGTCAAGGCAAACGAACTATCTTTTAATGGATTTGTTTTGAAACCCCTGTAGCTTTCAGAAGCTTCTCCTTAATATCTTTTGCTGATTTTCTGACTTCTTTTTCTCCTGCTGCAATTTGAAACAAGGACATCAGATTATTGATTGGCTGGTCCTTTTGGTATTACATTTTGACTCATTTCACAAGAGATGTGCTCTTTCCAGAATCTATGTCTCCTTTATCTTCCTAAACTATTTTTACATGATTATCGGTGACGATATATGAAAAAGGTTAAGGTTATACACTGATCTGTGTTGGGAATGAATACTCTTCTTAGTGGGAATCTCCAAGACTATTCCATGCATCTGTTCATTCAGTAGATTTATGTACCACAGAATCAAAGTATGTGAATGCTCTTCAGTATTCACAGTTTGACTTGTCAGACCAACTTCTGAAGTTTGACTTGGCTATCAAGAGACCTTACTGTTCCACTAGAGGAAAGAAAATAAATCCTGACAGACATTAGGGTAGTAGAAGATATAGGAAACTTTTTGTCTTGACAATGAATCTGTAGATTGTTGTGATGACATTTTCATAATGAGAAGAAGAGTAGGATCATAGAATGACGGTGCTGCAACATATGCCCAACCTGCTTATGCTATTCTTGGAGAGGCTTGACGGCCCAGATTCTCCATAGAAAATTTAGACCTTAAGTTCTCTTCCTTTCTAATAAAATTTTTCATCCGATACAGCTTATTTGAACTCCTTCAGTCAGAAAACTGAGTTATTATAGAAGAAAAATTATTTGAAAGACGTGAGTGTTTTAAGTGGAATAACACATGCCTTTGGTTGTACTGGCTCCCACTTGACAACGGGGTCTGGGAGAGCTTGTAAGTAGGCTGCTTTACCCCACTTTTTTTGCAGACAGGCTGATTCCCGTGACTCTAACCCGCACCACAGTGCTAAGGCGGATGAGCACTTGCCATCGCGCTGGTTCATGACCTCTAAACACACTCCTTTAGATATCATAACTGTAACTAAACAAATTGATACCACCGTTATTAATATAATTTCTATGTGAATATGGTTACAAAGATAAAGACACTATTTCACCTCAATTTATTATTTATTGGGTCCATATATAGAAAAATATCTTTAGTTGGAGCTACGTTTCGTTATTGCTGTGACTTCATGATTTCCACTTCACCTTTCATATTGAAGTTTTAACTTTCCAAACTACTTGTATTCTCATTATGCAGCTTTTGTGGTTTCACTTTGTGTAGAGATGATGTTTCCAGAGTAATATTTATAGATCATTTTAGTTTTTCTCATTCATGTACGTAAAAATGTCGCTTTTTATAGGATTTTGTTTCTTAAACATTTTTTTTAGCTATTGATAATAAAGAATACACTTTTATTGGGGGAAAGAAATAGAAACATTCCCTCTCTTGGAGTATCAACATCAAGGAGACAATGGATGGGGCTAGAAATAGCGGTCCGCATTTTCAACCTAACAGAAGTGGGGACATAGAAGGTATCAATAGCATAGATGTCGGGACTTCTTTCAACTTGTAGTTACAGTGCTCCATTGTTAGGTTTTAGTTGTTCCTTAATATGTGATCATCTGTAGTGCAAATTAATTTTACAAACGTTATCTAAACATGATAGGTGATTTTTTAATGTCTGAAGTCCTGACACGAGCCATCAATAATGCAAATGAAGAACCTTTAAAATTAATACTCGCAGGTTGGTGCCACTAGTAGATCATCTTCTATCTGTCTTTTCCAGCTAAATCTTGTAAGCATGATCGAAAATAAGCCCTAGCTGACCTCCCAATTCTTATATATTTAGTAAAAAGACCGCACTTCTTGAAAATAGCATGTGGATTGATACTTTTGGTGGTGTATTACTTGTTCTTTTATATTATTCAACTTCTCTGATGATTTTATTGTTTGTCTTAAGGACTCAGCTAAGGATATGTGACCAATGGAAGTGATATACTTTAGAACCTGATAATGAAATGAGAAGTTTGATTTCTTGCAATGGTGAAACAACAATTCGAAGGCTATTGGAATGATGTGAGTGATGGTAAACACAAACCAATTGGATCCTTTCATTTGAGATTTACTTTAATGTTTATATATTTTATTCAAACCAACATATGATGCCATTTGTTTTATCTCTTCTCGGAGATGACTTACATATGAACATTCTATAATTGAGGAGTATAGGTTTATTTTACCATTACAGATGAAATTGTGTGATTTTACAAATAATGGGGATCAAAACATAACAAATAAAACAATTAGGCCCTTAGCAATATAGAGAGAGAATTAGATGTTGCCAATGGTTATTTTAGATTCCTTCTTTCTAAAGACATCAAATCATACCAATTACAACAATTTCCACTAAAAGGTGATGCCTGGTGACCAAGCTTTAGCATCCCAATTGCTTGCCAGTCGTCTAGACTTGTAGGCAAAGGAAACTAAGTGGAATGAGAGAGCCAATGGTAAATAACTTAATGATTTGTAGATTAGGCATCCTTTTTGTACAACACAAGCCTATTGAGCTAGACCTAATCCTAGAAAATAGTAGGCCAACTAACGGAACATGCTTATGGTGTTTTCGTCTGACCTAAATTGGTTGGGGCTCTCTCAAAGGACAACAATCTACCCTAAAGAAGGTGCGAACTAAGAATGTGACCATCTAGGGCAGATATTCACTTCTAATCCTTTTTGAAAGGGGTTGACAATGGAGCTTCTTAGGTTAAGAACATAAGGCCAAAGGGTTTTACCGCACATTCTTATGGTGCTCTACACAATGTTGGGGATGAGACTGCAGTGGATGTTGGGAGAGTCAAGTAGTTGCTTATTCTCCTTCCTAGTTAACCATGGCAATGCATTGTTTAGCATGGGGTAGATAATGAGTAAGGTCATCTAACTAAAAGTCGAACGAAATTCATGCTAGTCTTTCCCCACTAAAAAGCAAATTCCTTACACCAAAATTTTTACGTGTTTTGCTCCCATCACTTCTTTCCATATAGCAATTTTCATTCTATGAGGGACTAACACTTTGAAATTTTCTCCAAAGGTCACAACCACATATACCAAGTTCCCAAACTAAGGATATGCTTCTTATGCTTAGCAAGGGCGATTCCTTGCCTTAGAGACTTTTTGAGCCATTTATCAAATGAGGCCCTCTTCACATACCATCAAGAGGACTGGTATTTCAACCATCCACCTTCGCCTTCTAAATTGGAGGGCTACCATGCCCCAAGTTCCCAACTAATGATCAATGGTCATAGATTTGCATATATATGAATTATGATGGTAGTATGTCTTAGATTTTTTGCACATATTGTTGATGACTTTTTGTTGTCAATTGTTAAAATGTTCTCATTAATTTAATTGAGCTTTATGTTACAAGATAGGTATGGGACATAATATGGAAATACAATAATCTTTATATTATAGTAAAATAGATTAGGGTAGTTTAGTTATCAACACAAATTACAATGTTGGATTGTTGATTTCCATTTTTTCATGGTAATTGATGATTGCTTTGGAAGTGTTTGTTCACCACAAGGTTGTCAAAATCGGTATCCTACGTTGGATCGTTTGAGGGTTTACAGGATCGAGTCGTAGGATCGGATTGAGAACAGAAAGATCCTACAAAAAAATGAATGATAATTTCTATAAGATTACTGTTTATTAGAAGTAGACACAAAATGAGCCTATATGCAAAAATAAAAATAATATTAAAAATATAATAAACCACATATATATAAACATTATAGTATATAATATTAAAAAAAAGAACTATGTATTACAAAAAGGAAGCATGAAAAAAAGAAAAAAAATGGTTGAATACAGCTTTGTAGTTTAATGTACGATTCTGATTAAAGAAAAAATAAGAACAAAAGGAGAACAAAAAGTATATACAAACAAGGTTTTGTACCGATTCTATAAGAATGAAATATTCTCAGAATTCTTCAATGATACGACATAACCAAAAAAAAAAAAAATTCTAAGCTATTTGATTAACTGAAGAAAAGTAAGGGGGAAGAATATCAACTATACAGTATGTGTGTGAGAGAGAGAGAGAGAGTAGATGAACCATTGTTAGATAGTGGAATGGGTAAGAGTGGGAGATGAGAAACTTAAATAGCATTTATATCCCTCTAGCTCTCTAATTTTTTTTCAAAATGATGCACTGTAGCCGTTTGTTTAAACTCTGTTTCTTCGGTTATTTTAGTTATGATTAAAGGACGGCTACTTGAAGGTACGGTAATTCCCACTTGAACGGACCATAATGGGTAGGCCACAAAAATAAGAATAACCAAAAATAATAATCAAAATATTAAGTAAAACAAATTTAAAAATGAGATTGAGCAAGATTGGGATCCTATGATCCTGTAAAATCTTATACCAAAATCGTAAGATCCTACCTCCAAGGGAGATTACATAAGATTCAGATCGATTTTGCCAAAATGGATCGTAAGATTTGGATCGGGAGTTTAATAACTATAGTTCACCACTACTAGGAGCATCTTTCCTGGAGTTATATATATCTGGAGCAAAAAACATTGAACAATGGCCCTAAACAAGCTTCAAGCAAAATCGCTGGCATCATTCTCTCTAGCATTTGAAAAAACTCATCCCCAAGTTTTGTAATGCAGAGTATCATGATTTTGGAACTTAGGTGTTTTGTAATGCAGAGGATCATGATTTTGGAACTTAGGTGTTTCGTTGATGAAAGCATGAATTCTCCAAGCCAATGTTTTTTGACTAATCTTTCGATAGCAATAAGGAGATAACCTTATAATCCAATCTTTACACCATCCCACCGAACTTATTTGGAATGACCAAATCAATGGTTGGGACATCATGGAAGTTATAGGCATCCTTAGATTGGTTAGGAGATAAGAAGCACGACCATGGACACGAGTGTAGGATACGATACTTGTCGGACACATCAACATGTGAATTTTTAAAAAATGTAAGACATGACACTGCCAGGACACGCCAAAATAATATATTTTTATATGTCATATCTAGAAATATTTTATAAAAAAAGTAAAAAATATACAAGATAATATCAATTAAATAAATAAAATAACATATTTTACTACCTAATTGAGAACAAATCATTCACAATTAGTTAATTATATTCGATTAAAAATAATAAAGTAAACAAACACATTAGCAACAAAAAAGTTGTTCCATCAATACATAATACTAAAAAGTCATTAACTACCGAAACATTAACATGTCATTACACTTCATCAACTATCTATCATTATCTAATATAAAAATCATAAAGAACACTCAAAACAAATTAACAACCAATATAAGTAGTATACTTATTTTTCTTCTCATTCTTTTTTTTTTTCTTTCTTCTTCTTCGATTCAACAATTAGTTTTAAAATCTATAGGTGACCCTACTGTGTCCCTAAAGTGTTCAAAATAGGACACGCGTCCAAGCCATGTCTGTAGAGTGTCCGATGTAAAAATAAATAAATAAAAAATCGGACACGTAAAACGGAGTGTCCAACACGTGTTTGCGAGTGTCCAACAAGTGTCGGTATCCGACATGGGTATGGCTCCTCCAACAGAGTGTCCGTGCTTCCTAACTTCTGCGAGTGTCCGATGAGTGTTGGTGTTCAACACGGGTACGACTCCTCTAGCAGAGTGTCCGTACTTCCTAGGTTAGGAGCAATAAATTCAGTGTGATCCTTTTCAATTAGTTTGACACCTTGGCGTTCTCTTCAAATACAGTAGCAGCTTTGACTTCAGTTTTACTAATATCCAATCTATTTTAGTGGCCCCAATAGGAGGGGAAAAAGTAGGGGAAAAAGTAGGCAAAGGATCAATCAGTTGATATTAAATTATGAAAGTCAAGGCTCCATATTTTTGTTGCTCACATCTAATCCCATGACTTCCATAAAAAAGAGCGTCAAAAGAAGCCTTTAAAGATTGAACCATTGCTACCATGAATCAACTTTTGTTTCTGAAGAAGTTATCCTAGAACCATAGTCTTCTTTCATAGAACCAATCTCTTCTTTCATAGAACCAATGTCTTGCTTGACATTTGAATTGCAGCTTCATGTTCTTTTGATAAAGCGTATATCTATGAAAAATGCTCCACACAAGTGATCATGGTGGTGGATTAAAAGAGTAATTCAGCTTGAATAAAATTAGGACCTTTTGTTCTGACACCAAATTGACATAGGACACCAAAATCATGCTCTGCATCACACCAAAATCTCATAGGTTCTTTTCTCCTCTGCCTTGCATTTTCATCTTTTCTTCATCTTTTTTTCTTCTCAGTAGGAAATAACAGAATGAAGCACAATAAATGCATCCATCCTTAGCCTGATAAGACAATTATTGCTGATTGTAGCATCCATGAATCATGTGCTCTACTTTTTGTAAACTACCCCAGATCCTCTTTTTTTTCTTTCAAGCATCCATATCATGTTCATTTCACATCTGAACTTAATGTTTTGGCTTTTTCTGCATACATAGAGAAAGGCTATGCTTCATCAAGCTAAGTCATACAGGTGACCTTACTTTTTCTGGTCGAGAATCTAGATGACTTCGCTTGTTTAGAGTGTTTTTTTATTGCTGTTTCTAAAAGAAACTTGTATCTTTACAACTCCCATTCTAGATTCTCAATCTGGGTATTGTGAAACCAAGTTCAACATCCAAACATTGTGATGAAAACAACAAAAAGTACAGAGTAGTAGGTTTGTACTGTCTAACAACAGTGTTGCTGTATATATATCATTGAAGTTCAGGATGTTCTGAAAGTTGGTTAACAAAAAAGGTCCTATAGATGCAACATTAACAAAATCTTTCTATTGTACGCATGGGATGTGACAGTAACCTTGAAATTACAGCAATCTTGAATTCATTTTCTAGTGG
The DNA here is from genome assembly GCA_033060915.1 of Euryodendron excelsum. Taxonomy (NCBI): domain Eukaryota; kingdom Viridiplantae; phylum Streptophyta; class Magnoliopsida; order Ericales; family Pentaphylacaceae; genus Euryodendron; species Euryodendron excelsum. The sequence goes on along the minus strand of CM065391.1, from coordinate 33,789,927 downwards.
TTAATATACTTTCAGGAATTATTTACATTGATAAACCAATCATTATATCAGTTTTTTGAAAGGACATGATTGATAAAAATAAATTAGTGTTCTCACTTATCAAAAAGGAAAATAATTAAATGTTCTCTCTTCTTCTTAGAAGGGGAAAAAAAACAATCTTCATTTTTCCTTATTTCCGCTTAAATATTACTCATGGAATGGTTAGATTCATCATTTACAGCCTGTTTGGAACTTGAGGGAGGGAAGAGATGGGAGCGAGAAGAAAAAAGGGGGGGGGGGGGGGGGGGGGGGGGGGGGGGGGGGGAGAGAATGGATGGAAAGAGGAAATGTAGGGAAGATTTTAAATCAGTCTATCTCTTCTTTCCCTCCATTTTTTTTTCAAAACCAAACGGGAAAAAGATAGCAAACAGTAATTTTTCTTTCTCTTCCCTTTTCCAAGTTCCAAACAGGCTGTTAGTGGCACAAAAATGAATGATTTTGTGCCCATTGCTCCAGGCACACTACATTTTTGTGGATACTTGCTCTAGGCTGACAATCATCTTCTAAAGACTAGGAACTTGTGGGTTACAGATGTGACGACTTTTTCCAAGCACGTTGTACTGAATATTAATGCAGTGAAATGCAAAACAATTTTTTAAGTGGGCGATTGTGATCATGAAGATTAACTTTGCAGAAGAAAGGGGGGGGATGGTTTCTAAAGATTACCTTGACCTCAGAAATAGGATTTGCCAATTGGTTGTGTTCCTCTTTTGATTTGTTGTGCCGCCCAATAATTGACTTCATGCTGGTAAGAGAAGCATAAAATTATATCAGGTGTGATAGTATGTAAACATTTCGTTTTCAAAATCTGTGACATACTGTCATGCATCAGTTGCATGAAGAACCAATGTTGAAAGAAAAATAAATATGTTCAAATAGCTAAATTCAATTTTCTTGAGTACTTAAATGGTATTTCAAGATTATTTACATTAAGCTGCAGTTGCTTATGAACTCATGTTTTAACATTGTTTCAACTAACAACTACCCAACTTTATCTGACAGGAAATTGAGATATGCAAATGAATATGTAGCTTAAGGCCCAATGGCGCCATTCTTGGTGCAATGGTAAAACCTCACTGTCAGTCATATGAAGCAAATTTGAGTCTGACAGGATCTTTCCTTATGCAACTACTGATGGAGGTTAGGTCTGTAGCCAATTTTGCCATTCCAACACCCCACTTAGGCTAGACTAGTCTGGGGTTAATGGAAATATAAGAGCTGTGCTTCTTGTGAAATGTTAACAAATTCTCTAACATTCTTCCATATGTTTGCAGTAGCACACAACTATTAATTGCTTTGTGACACTTTTAGTAGGGGCATTTGCTTAAGACAGAAAAATATTAGTAATTGATACTTCCTCACAATTGTTTCTTGTAGCTTTGCAAATTGAAAGAATTGTAGGAAGCTTCCATATTGTAGATGATTCATATTCTGTTATAATTGTTCTTTAAAACATTGGCTATTTTATGCTATTCAACCCAACTCTTAAAATTTAGTCCCTAAAACGTCTTTTTAATTCTTATGGGCAATAGTAAGATCCGCATGATTTTGCATAGGATAAATAATGATGCGAAGCATGATTTTGCATAGGATAAATAGGGATGCGAAGATGTGGATTATCATGACTTTGCATCATTGATCAGGTTAGTGTTGGGTTGTATGAGCCTCTAAAGCCATATTTATACCATTTGATTAATAGTATTTTTTATGCTCTCTGTTGTTTACATTCTTTGATATTGTTTTGATAATTATATCGATGCATGAGATGTGTAAGGTCCAAGAATGACACTTAAGGTGGATCATGTGCGTGGATGTGATTCATACAAAGAGAAACATGATCGCACTAACTACTTGTAATTTCAGTTCATAGTTGGTTATAACACATGTAACCTCTATTCTATAAAATAGTTGGTATCGACTGTTGGAGTAGTTGATTCCGAGTTAATGTGTTGGTGTACTTGTAGTACACTGAATTAGATCAGGGTAAGAACACATTTTCACAGTTGTTAGTGTAATGTCACTTCTTACAACTCTATTAATTGCAAAGTGAGTTTTAACCCCGAGGAATTAAAGGACTTTGAGTACTTAATGATGTGTACTTCGACTTATCAGTGAGGGAGACTTTTATATGGTCAATACCTCGATAGGTTGGGTGTATATTGTTGGGACTTTGGAACTTCTAATCTCAAGATGGTCACCACACTCTTACGAGTCAAGTATTCCCGTGATATTCAATCTATCGGTATAATTATTGTAGACTTTTCGGGTGCTTTTAAAAAAGTTTATTATAAAGTAGTTATTTATTTTTTAAAATAATTTTTAAAAAAATAAATAATCATCAGTGATTAGTGGACGATTGAATTGGTTAATCAAGGTTCAAATGTAAATAAACTAAGTTGACAATTTACGAGCTTGATTCTTATTTACGAATACTTGTTTGGTGGGGATTTGGCTTTGCAGTAATTAGTAGGATATGGGCCTTGACGTTATTTTTTATTCTGTGAGGTCAACTACCATCATTTAGTGAAGTTGAATGTAGTTTCACTAATTGATATATTCACCAAGGATTGATGTGCAATTATAGCAATTTGGTGTTAGCATAGAATATGAAAATTCTAGAGATCCCCTCCTTGCACTTAGAGAGGCATTAGTATATATACATATTAATAGCGTGGCCGGCCGCACAATCTTTTAGAGAGAGAGAGAGACGGTTGTGGTGTGTTTTGTGCTTGTGAGATTCTACCAACTCTTGTCATCTCTTGTGCCTTAGTGATCAAGGAGAAAGAACCCTAGGTCAAGGAAGCTGACCCTCTTCAAGTGTTCTCATTTTCTAGGGTGTGCTAGCAAACCCTACAAGGTATAATCTTTATTTCATTTTGTTATTGATGCATAGATCAATGAAGAAACATGAATATTATCTCAAAATTTTTGAAATCACTTCCGCAAAGGTTTTCTCAAAAATAATCAGTTAGGACAAGGAAAATGAAGGCTAAGAAGTTAGAGGTAAGTGCATCTACTAGCCGTATGACGAATAAAGGGCAAGCATGTTGTTGTTGGAGAGGTAAGTGGTGTCTAGGTATGGCTCTTTCGAAAGTTATGGCAAGCATTGAGATGGCTAGAAATGAAGGGATGAGAGTTGAGGTGGTCGTATTGGTAGAGAGAGAGTGACAATGGAGAATCAAATTTCTAAGCTTGTCAGAACATATTGTTGTGTTGCATGATCTTGCATGGAAATAGTAACCTCTAATTTGTATGAAGGGTCAAGTCATGGAAATCAACTCACTCTTCAAAAAGTGTCATAAGTAGTGTCAAGGGGACAAGTGATTTGCCCTCATTTGCCCAACAAATTGGATGTAAGGATTGAAAGAGAGAAATTCTTAGAGGCCTCAAAGGTGGTTGGGTATTTGGCCGAGGTTATAGAGGTGGTTAGTTAGACTCTCTCCTCAAGTATGAGAATTACGAAGTGCGCCAAGCTAAATTTTCATCTAGGTGTTTTCGAATGGAGATCTCTTCTCTAAGACAGTTGAGGTGCAAGTAAATTAAGTGAACTTGAGATGAGTCATCTTGATGAACTATCAACTCTAACAACTAAGAAGACTCTGGTGATCCCGAGTCGACAATGGCACCAACCCTAAGGGGTTCCTAGGTCTTCATCTTAGGCCAATTTGGTGGAGAGTAACTTGATTGAGTGTAGAAGTATTAAGCTCTCTAATCTTGAGTAAGGATGGTGCGCTTAAATGGAGGTTCCCTCAACCAAGCCAAGGGGTACCTTGAGCTTATGTGGTGAGCCATCATGTAAGCGACTCTGGAGCCTTGCAGTGTCCATGCTAAAGCACTACTTATGTTAACCATAGCTAGTGAGCTTCGACCTTGGAGGAGAGTATGTGAAAATATACAGTTGACATGTTTGGCTAAACCCATAGAGATTGTGGTAAAGTGGCGATGAGGTGGTGGTGATATAGTATGCCACATAGGAGATATGATGTATATCCACGTGTCTGAAAAATTAGGACGATGGAAGCAATACAAGGTTTCACATATAAAAGAAAAGATATCTTAGGGCTTGATAACTTATCGAAGAAAATGTCTTAGGGCTTGATGCTTTTATTGTTAAGTTTTAAAATGCTTATGGTGCGTAAAGTTGAAACTAATGGACCAACAACCATAAGAGTAGAGGAACAGGTCTAGCTCAGTGGTTGAGTCCTATTGCTCATTTGGTGGAGGTTCAAATAATGCTGGCTCCATCGTGTCACTCCCTTTGCCTTATATCAAACAAACCATAAGAGTAAGAGTTCTCTTTCAATTATTTCAGATTGATCCGAACAAATAGATGTAACAAAGAAAATATTTTGTTGCAAATAGACAAGATATTGAGGAAAACTAGATCGGCTAATTGTTCTCAAATAACACATGCTCCAGTAGAGATCTCTCTATTTCGAAATGTATCAAAGTAGATGCTATTCGAGAATAATTAGCTGATCTAATTTTCCTCAATATTTTGTCCATTTGCAGTGTGTCCGTTAAAAAAAATGCTTCTTGGGGGGAGAGATGTTATTTCGCCAGTCAAGTCACAAGTATCTAACACACCTAACGATTTTCAACAAAGTTGTGTCAAAACATATAACTTGTACAAATCTTTCCATAGTCTAAGTCGATCCGACCCATTCGTTCGTAGAGCTATTTACTCGATTGTAGATATTTTTAGAATAGCTCTGACAAAGGGACAAAAAGTCAATTTTGACTCTTGGCTCAAAAACAGTAATCTTTCTCGATAAAGTCGATTGATTAGGGTAAAATTGTACCCCTTAGGAACCATATCTATCTCATGTCATGAAGTTTCGATAGAAAATTTCATAGAAACAAATAAAATGCTTGCTATCTTTCTTATTGATATTGGTTACCGGGAATTTGAATATAAAATAGATCTATTTGATATCTTAGTAATAAAGAGTACTTGTGCCTGTTGACATGAAACAAAGCATATACATAGAACTTTATTGATTATGCAGAGATTGAAGGCGGTGATCCTTTGTAGGAAGACCTAGAAATGTTCAAGCTAAAACTTTTGCAAGTGTCAGGAAATTTAATAACTAGAGCCATTTCCATTCTAAGACAACCACGAGAAGTATGAGGTGCACAGAAAAATTGCAGCCTGTTATGCTTCTTGACTTCCGTAAGCATATGTTGGTGCTTACTCGTGAAAAACCAAGTTAGTTCTCAAGGCATGGTGATGTGTCCTTTAGTGAAGTGCTTTTTAATTAAGAGCTATAAAGAAAAGAGGTGGTGATGTTGGGACCTAACATTTTTTGGTCTTTTCAGAAAGAGCTCTCTTCCTTTTCATTACCAAAGCATCTTGTTGCTTCATTGAAAAGTGTTTTTGTGTTTTTGTTTTTGTTTTTTTTTTGCATCAAAACCTGTTTGGTTATGGTTTGGTTGCATTTTCGTTTCTTGGGATTTGGTAGACAAGAAAATTAAAAACTACTCGTTTTCAGTATTCTTTGAAATAAAAAATGGGACCATAAAAAACATCCCCGTTGCATATCATTTTAAACTTGTAATACTTGGTGTGTTTTTTTTTTTTTTGTTGTTTAGTTATGGACGGATAAACTAAACGTGTACAAGATAAGGTATCTGCATTTGGTTGATAGATAAAAGTGAGAGATTAAATTAGCTATTATGTGGGTCTCATAAAATTCATGTTTGGCAAAAAAAAAAATTGTATGGAATTAGTCATCCCTCCGGACTAATCCCTCACAATGAGGGATAAGTACTATCATAGGGGAGGTGGTATTACTTATCCCCTCCCTTGGGATAAACTCTAAAATAATATTTTTACCCTTATTTTATTATTATAATAAGTTAATATAATATTAAATAGCTATATTATAGTTTAAAATTAATTTTTCTATTAATTTTTTTTATTTTTAATGTGATATTTTGATGAAATAATATTTCTTATCCCTATCATAATCTCATTCTAACCAAACGTAGTATGAGTAATCTACCATCACATTAGGTATTACTTATTACCTATTACTACTTTTCTAATCCTACAGTATTACTTATATCCTATTTTCTTATCTCACAAACAAACGGAGCCATAGTGTATGATAATTGTTGATTATGCATATAGAGGCAGAGATTGGTGTTATTGTTACTCATAAAATTAAAGTCGAATGGACTAAGTGGAGGAATACTTGGCGTGTTGTATGATCGATGCATACCTAGAAGATTAAAAGGAAAATTTAACAAGACGGTTATAAGACTGTATGCTTTATGGTAAAGAGTGTTAGGCAATCAGGAAACAACATATTAGGAAAATGAATGTAGTTGAGATGTAGGTGATAGGATGGATGTGTGGTAAAATTAGTGGAGATAGAATTAAGAAGAAATGAATTTATGAGATGATAGAGGTAGCACCCATTGAAACTATTGAGATGATAGAAAATCGATCAAGGTGGTTTGGGTGTATGCAATAAAGACCAATAACCAATAAGTGCTTTGGTTAGGAAGTGACACTATTCACACTGAGTGTAATGGTAAGGGACGAGAGAGGTCAAAATTAATGTCGTTGAGATAATAAAGAAAGATATGTTATGTTATGGTTTAATTGATATTATGGCTTTTGGTAGAATGTATGATCCATGTAGCGGACCCACCAAGTAGTTGTAAAAAGGCATGGTTGAGTTGGAGTTATTTGGTTGGAATCTTTTGCACATTGAGAATCATATACACATGTACTTGAGAAGATTCGTTTGTTAATTTAGTGATTTCTAATTCGCATGAAATTTACGTCTAAATTGTTTACTTTTGCCCTTTATGTAAAGAGATATGTAAACCTTAAACAAATTTAATTATTGAACTTACATAGAAATTTCTCCTGTTTCCAAATATTGGCATACATTTCCAATTTTTTTTGTAATTTCTTGTGTTTGCAAAATTTTTTCGAAATCTTTTCAATTTCAAGTTAATTGAAACAACATATCAAAATGAAATTTCACTCTTTGATTTCATTTATATAGGCTTTACTTTGGAAGAGGGGTGGGAGAAGGAGAAAAATCTGCAATGAGAGAATGAATCTAATGAATTTGAAAGAATTGAAAAAGGAGATTTATGAGGCAACAATGTTATTTACAAGTTCACAACAATAATAGTGATTTCTCTCTGTCTCGCTCTGCGCTTACAATGTCACTCTCTGTTAGGTTTTAGATTGGCTAATTCAAAGTAAAAATACTTTGTATGTAATTTCAACATTTAGATAGACGTGTCAAAGTGTAGAAATGAATCAACGTGCTGCAGTAAAGGTAAAAACAAGGAGAACAAGCAATCTGTCAAGCGTTCAAACGGCGGGCCAAACTGTTCGAATGCATGCTAGAATCGAGGACTTTCAATTTTGTATCCTAGTCGGGTTTGAAAACTTTTTACTTTGACTTACACGATGTCCAATGTTCTACAAACACTGTAGACTCTATATATAGGCTCTAAACGCTAGAGAGAAATGTTACACACTTGAAGAGAGATCATCTAGTTGTTTAGAGAGCTTTATTGTGTTTCTCAAACAACTTTACACAATTGTCTTTGGCGGATTTCAAAGGTTGGCGCAGATAGCACGAGAGAACAGTGCATTTTGGGTTCTAGCAATCAAGTTCGAAACTTATACCAGAGTTGGTGTTCAACAGGTTGGGTTGTAAGTTTGTTCTTATAACTCTTTAACGTTCATAGTGCTGAGTACATTAACGGCTGTGTGTGGTTCCGTGATTTTTATTCCTAGTTGATAGGGTTTTCATACTAAAATCTTGTGTGCCTTGTCTCATTACTTTACAGTTTATAGTTGCACATAGGATTGACGTACTTAGGTAAATTCATCTCTTAATATAATTAGATTAATTAGCTTAATTAATCAAACTAGGCAAATCCACACTCCCAGGTTTTTTCAATTGGTATCAGAGCTAGTTCACTCTTATTTTTAAAAATATTTTTTCTAAACCATACGAGTGAGATCTATTACCTGGGATAATGAATATGCAAAGAAAAGGAGGTTACACAGTCAGACCACTATATTTTGATGGGACAAACTATTCATACTGGAAGGTGCACATGAGAGCTTTTTTGAAAGCAATCGATGAATGCGTACGGATTTCAGTCACTAAAGGTTGGAATTATCCTACCATTATTGTTGCTGAAGTAGTTTCTAAGAAACATTCGAATCAATGGATGCCTCCTGAAATTGACACTGCTAGATGGAATAGTAAGGCCATGAATATCTTCTATAACAGTCTCTCACCTGAAGAGTTTAGAAGAATTTCTATCTGTAAAATTGCTGAAAAGGTATGTGATATTCTTGAAATTGCTCATGAAGATACTTTTATTGTTAAAATTGTAAAACTTAAAAGGTTGACAACAAATTTTAAAAATCTGTTTATGAATGAAACTGATACATTTGATGAATTTGATGCAAAATTGAGTGATATTGTGAATTTTAGTTTCAACTTAGGAGAAAAAATTCATGATTCTCGCGTTGTTCGAAAGATTCTTCGATCATTGCCTGACAAATTTCAACCCAAAGTGACTACTATTGAAGAAAGAAAAAAATATTGATTCACTTTGAGTTGATGAACTTGTGGAAAATCTCCAAACCTATGAGGCTAGTTTTCGTCAAGTTAAAAAGGCAAAACCCGTTGCTTTTAGTGCCTTTAATGAAAACGAAAACGAGTCTAAAGAAGAAGAGGATGAAAAAAATTCCGAAATTGTGAATTATCTTGTAAATCATTTTAGAAAAGCTCTTTTAAAAAATGATAATTTCAACAATTTCAAGAATAAGAACAAGTTCAATGGCAATGGAAACAACAACACTCCCAATAATGGTGGTTCGAAAATTGATGGTAAGGGAAACAAGAAGAGCAACTCGGTAAAGTGCTTTGAATGCCAAGGGTTTGGACATATTACTTCTGAATGCCCCAACTGCTTGAAAAGAAAATATAGGATTATGACTGGGACATGGAATGATTCTGATAAGGAAGAATAATCAGACAATGAGGAATCAAGTAACTCAGGTAATTTTATGGCTTTTATTACATCTATTAACTATGAGTCAAATTTTACCAAGTCTGAGACAAACTTCCTTATTTCTGAGTCAAACCCTGAAAATCCTACTGTTTCAAATTGTATTGATTCAACTAGTCTTGTGGTAGATCTGGATCCCACTAACTTTGGAGAGGCTATGTTTATCTTTCACCTTCTTGACTTAATTTTGTTGTCATCTTAGTTTTTTTAAAATCCAAAAAGATTTTCAATTTATAGAACACTTGGTGATTATGTCTTGTAGTGAGTTGTGCTTCTTGATAAGATACATAAGCTAACATTGAATGCATGATCTCGATTTAGATTTCTTCTTTTCTTGCATTGAGAGTAATCTTGGAAAACATAAGTCATGTGCACATGAGCACACTTGGTGCGCCTGATTTGCATAAGCCATGTATGTGATCTTTGTTAATTTGATTTATTCTCATGTTCTTAAAGAGAGTTGTACTCTAGAGTGACCAATGTGCATGTATCATTCTTTCTACATTCACTTTCTTGCTTGACATGAGTGAAAGCTACTATAGATGTATATCAAAATATGTACTCTTTGGATAAAATCGTAGAAACGGCTGCCATATTTTAAAGCATTGAACTTGCACATAAAAAGGAAAAAAAAATATGAATCGCACAAGCATGATTGGTCATTGTTCTAGGTGTGTAGCTATCTTAAGAATTTGAATAAACTTATTAACTTTGATTTATACTCAATGTTTATGTAAGTCTATAACTTTCGAGTTCACCGAGAGCTTTTTGAGGATCCACATCACCCCACTTATAAATAAACCCTAAAGTATAAACTTAAGTTTTGGATTCACTAGAGAGGAGCTAATAAAACTTAGCACAGAAAGCTTATTTGACAAACTGCACCTTTGTGATTAAAGAAGTTAAAAATTTCAATGTATTGAGTGTATTTGGTGTTTGACTATTAATTGATTTATGAAAGCTCCTTACTACTTAATAGATCTTACCCTGCGCTTTATTTTTCAAATTTTAGGAGTTTGTTTTAGTCTGAATTTTTTGGTCTAAGCCTTTCCACGAGTTGTTTTAGTCATCCTCACTGCCTAGTCATCCTCACTGCCTAACGTTCGAATGGCTCCTCCATGCGTTCAAAAGCATTAGGCGTTCGAACGTCCCCATCGATCATTTGAATGGTCAGCAGTCCAGGGCTTTAAAAACCGCAACTTTGTGTTCATTTTGACACGACCCATCCTCTTTCCTCTCTTAGAGCTTTTGGTTTCTCTTCGATAGGGCTCGTTTTTGTCATCTTGTGTGCCTAGTTTGGTCAAATCCACTCCGTTAATGGAGATCATTATCACCTAAGCTTTATTTTGACCGATTATTTGGGAGTTTTCGACCCAATTTTCTCATGGCCTAAACCAAAACCTCGATAGTTCGTGATGGGCCTTCTTCATCTCGTCAACGGGTTAATCTTATGCTCCAATTTCAAGCCTAACCTGCTCTTGTAGAGCGATCTACTGAGATAGATCTCATCCAACATCTTTCTCTTTATAAGTGGTTTCATGATCGAGGTTGGACGCATCTATTTCAGGCTGGCAGGACTGCGTGTCCCGGTGTTATAAGAGAGTTCTATGATCACATGCAGGGACTCGACCCCTCCGACTTCACTTTGACCACCACTGTCCGAGATGTCACCTTGACTCTCACTGCTGATTCATTCATGGAGTATTTTCAGCTCCCACGGATAGCTGGTGTGTTTCCTTACACATCTCCTACTGCTCCTTCCATGCAGGTAGTCTTAGACCATCTTCGGGCACCCAGTTTGGAGTGGCTTATGCACATGATTCCTCATAAAACCTGGACCAAAGAGTTTCGACTATTGAATTTGTTAATCTCTTAGATAGTCGATCTCCGAGGTCGTAAGATTGAGCTTAATAGAGACAGGGTGGTCGGTTTCTTTATGCCATTATTATTGTGGTTCCTATTGATCTTCCTTCCATTATGTTTATATCCTTGGTTGATGCATATCATAATCACTTTCCGACTGCTTCCTTGCCTTTTGGAGTCTTCCTTACAGCTTTTATATGGAAGCACGATGTCTCTATTGCTCCTACTGAGCCTTGTTTGACTTCCCCCGCAGACATGACTGATGCTTCTATCTCTAAGAGTCTTGATCAGGAAGCTGCTCCTCCACCTCCCGATACAGATGAGGAGATGGCAGATTTGGAGGCTGAGGACGAGGCATCTGAGTCTAAGTCTACATCCGCGTTTGAGGCAGATGCTCCCGAAGCATTTACACCGTCTGATCATCTTTTGGGAAATATTCGAGGGGATGTCAATCGAGTTTTATCTCACATCTTTCGTCTTTTTATTGAATAAGTGGGCTCTACGCTGACTTTGCCACCATGAATGGTAATATGGCTGCTATACGAGCTATTTTGGAGCGCTAGTTTCTCCCGTCACTACCATAGGCGTTATTGCTTAAGGTGTAGACTGCTTAGGCATATGTTTTGGATTCATTTGTACTAAGTTTATAGCTTTGGATTTGTTTATGTATAGTGCATTATCCATGTTCTTTACTTCTCTCTATGTGTATTTGGATAAATGCAAGTTTTTGTGATGTTATGATGCACTCTTTGTTTCATCTCTTCTATTGTCTATTGTCAATTTGTAACAAAAAAGGGAGTACATATAAAAGAAGATATCTTTGTGTTCATTGATTGCCTTGTTTTTTTGTTTTGCATATTGCTCTATTTATTGTTTATATTGGACCCACACTTGCTTTTTAAGGTTCATTAAATTGTGGATGTGCAGGTAATAGGTGTTCATCACCTGAAGACTCTTTGGACATGCTAACACTTTGATTCATGCTTACATTGTCTAGAGTGTTTATTTTTACATGGCTTTTTATTCTGTTTTGTCACAGAATTGTCAAAGGAAGAGATTGTTAGGTTCTAAATTGGCTATTTCTGAGCCAAATAGCATTTAAATAGACGTATCAAAAGTGTAAAAATGAATCAAGGTGTTGCAGTAAAGGCAAAATAAGGAGAATAAGCAATTTGGCATGCGTTTGAACGGCTTGTCCAAGCGTTCGCATGGCGGGCCAGATCGTTTGAACGCATGCCAGAATTGAGGACTTCCAGTTTTGTATCCTAGTCGGGTTTGAAAACTTCCTACTTCGACTTGCACGGCGTCCAAGGTTCTACAAACACTCCAAACTCCGTATAAAGGTTCTAAATCTTAGATAGAAAGGTTACACACCTGAAAAGCGATCATCTAGTTGTTTAGAGAGCTTTATCGTGCCTCTCAGATATTAGAATATTCTTCTGGTCAACCAAACAACTTCAAACAATCATCTTTAGTGGATTTCAAAGGTTGGCGTAGATAGCACAGGAGGCGAATTCTAGTGATCAAGTCCGAAACTTCTACCAGAGTTGCATTCAACAGATTGGGTTGTAAGTTTGTTCTTATAACTGTTCAACATTCATAGTGCTAAGTACGTTAGTTGCGTTCAACAGATTGGGTTGTAAGTTTGTTTTTATAACTGTTCAACATTCATAGTGCTAAGTACGTTAGTAGTTATGTGTGGTCCTGTGATTTTTTTCCTGATTAATAAGATTTTCATGCTAAAATCATGTATGCCTTATTTCATTACTTTACAGCTAATATTGCAAATAGGATTGATGTACCTAGATAAATTTACCTTTTGATATGGTTGGATTAATTAGGTTAATTAATCAAATTAGGTAAATTCACGCTCTCAGGCTTTTTTCACTCTCCTTTTCTCTTAAATGCATGAAGTTTATCTTCTTACTTCAGAATTTTGCCTTAATTTGTAACTTGCAATGATTCGTATGTTTCAAAGAGCAAGAGTGATACATTGACATCAACTAAAAGTGTTTCTTCAACTTTTCTTTGCTTCGTTTTTTATGGGTGGGTGGGAGGGAGGGACAGAAAGATTTGTTGTTTTTTTCATGTATTTGCTAATTTTTTGTGTATTTGAACTTGGTTGTGGTACCAAAGTACATATAGCTTGAATTTACTTATTTAGTAATTTTATTTTGCATACTGCTGAGTTAAAATTGAAAGATTGCTAAATCCATTATTATTGTGTAGCGGATTTTGACATGTGGCAACTAGCAAAGAGTACTCTTATTTTCCCTTCATACTAAACAATAAAGAAAGATAAAATGAAAAATGAAAAAGAAGGCTGTACCGCTGTACATGGAATTGTAGAAGTCCTGTCATCATCAAGGCAAAGACAAACTAATCCAAAACTAGTCTTATATGCGAGCCGCAAGCATGCTCACCCGAGTTTCCAATAAAAGAGACTATTTTGATCTAACCTATAGCCTCATTTGTTTTTTTTTTTTTAAGCGTGTTTAGGCCTTCACCGATTAGTTGCTCGAGCTAACTTCATGCATTTCATACATTAAATTTCATACATTGAATGACTAATGACTAGGCATAAGAGAGCGTTAATAGAAATTAAATTTAAAATCTCATGCTTAGCATAAAAATATGTCGACCAGCCATCCCCATTTTCAGCCTCGACTTTTAGTTGTAACTATTCAAACTCTATGTTGTAATGCACATGAGGCAGCTAGTGTTCAATCAAACGAAGACATGAAGCCCATTTCCATACCCCCTATTCATGAAATCAAGGCGGCTTGAACCCTAATATATTTGTATAAACTTTGACATGTCAATCAGTAGATGTAGGAGGAAAATTTTATTTTCTGGTAGAATTTTTATACACAAAACTCAACCAGTATAATTTGACAATGGTATTTTGTAATTAAGTGCATCTTGGTAGATAATTTGTTTTAAAATGATACGTTCTCATTTAGTCATGTCATTATGTATACAATTTTTTTTTATATTTTTTCAATGTTTTATAGTATACTTGGTCCAAAATCATTTCGACACTTCTTGTTTGAATCAGCTATTTTACTGCTTTTTTTAAATTTTTACTTGGCACACTCCAAATTTCTTTGTTAAGCATTATTTGCTGTTTTATGCTATGTTTAGAACTTGAATTTATCAAGAGAAAAGTAAAGAAAAAAGAAAATGTGAGAGAAAAAAGAACAAAATGAAATAGTATTTTTATTCTCTTTTCTCTCACATTTTTTTTTTTTTCATCACTAAATTTTTGATCCACACAGCCATAATCGTGTCCAATTTAACATGTAAAGGGGTTAAACAAAACCGAATGGATGGAAGTTAATGTATCATCATTCACGTAGAATATTGTATGGTCAAATGAAATTGTGATGAGTCAGTTACTTTTATTAAGTCTCGAATCAGTTACTTTCTGAATCAATAATATTCATACAATTTAAAAAATCATATTTGATCACCACTGTTCTTTAATTCAAGAATAACACCCACATGTTTAGGTAATATAGACTTTTAAATCAATTTGTAAGTTTAGAAAGCGACTTTTCTGAAAGTTTACACAACTTGAAAGGCTAAGAAAGAGAGGTGAGGGTTAGGAAGTAGAGGTTTACAAGGATAGAAAAATACATATAGCACAAACATCAGAGGAGGTCTCTTTGAACTTCAAATGACAAGGCCAGAGACAGACAAATCTATATTATTTACCCTTAATAAACTACTGCCACTCAGATTTTGAGCCTGTTTGGAACTTGGGAAAGGGGAACATAAAAAATTAATTCATCTCAATCTCTCTCTCTCTCTCTCTCCCTTTCACTTTTCTTTACAAACCAATCAGCGAAAGAGAAAATATTTTTCCTTCATTTCTCTTTCCTTTTCTTTTTATTTCCTTCCCTTCCCTCCCCAAGTTCCAAACAAGCTGTTAAACTTTATGGTAAGGGACTTATCAAATGCATGAAACGTAAAATTTAAAAAAAAAAAAGTACTTAAAAACAAAGATGCTATCTTCCTGCTTGTTTTTTTTTCCCTTGAATATAGCTTCAAGCCTTCAACGAATCCGCTGAGAAATTATAGCAGCCATTACCGAGTATGACCACCACACAGAATAATTTCTCCGAAGCTACGACTGATCATAGCCTTAGTTATTCTATTTAGAAAGCAAAAGTGAAATGATAGTTTAGTTCTCTCTCATCTCTTTTTAAAATGACTAAAGCAACCTTAACTACTCCAAAAATACTTTCATATAGTTAACTTTGCTGTTAGCCTACACTTTGATTCCTACTTGTCGTATTGGTCACTGTGCAGTGCTGTTTTAGTATACCATGTACAGGATTATGGTATACTATATAAAATCATAGTATTTATAAGAAGGTTATCAAATTGTTCTTATTAGCTTGACAGTTGACACTACAAATAAGGGATTAAATTGGAAATAAAATATTATGTGGCTTAAATTGTATGGGTGGAAGGATTCCTTCCCATATCTTCAGATTCTTCCCATTTTAAAATGAATATATGGACTTACTTAACAATACAGCCTAATCAGCATGTTCTTTATTCCAATAAGAAGCATATGGCTTGTTACACCGTAGTTCTGAACATGGACAGGTCCTCAGTTCAAAATCAAGGAACTCAGTTTTTTAAAATGTCTTAGAGATACAAATAGTTAAAACGGCTTAGATTAATTTTACTTCCAGTTCTAAGGTCGTAATGGATTTTTCTCCTTAACACACAAAGTTATCAAAGTCAAAAGAGATGTTGTAGGTAGGAATCATCTCTCGTGTTTGTACATAGTTAATATTTTAGATAACTAATTAGATGCAGAGAAGGTTAAAAAAAAGCAACCCCCTTTCCTCCCACGCCCTTAACAAGGAATAAAACATTACCCCTTTAACAACAAAACTTCCCAAGTTGCATGTCATGAACGCCACAACTCAATGGGGAAGACATTGCCATAGTCACTAAAAGGGTCAAGCAAAATCCCCCTTTTCAACTTCCCAATATTGATAGACAAGAAGAAAAGAAGAAGCATACTGAAGCAGGTACTGATATGGACACCGAACACAGCAATTTAAAAAAATTGAGGACATAGACACTGCAAAAATACAGCAAAAAAATATATTTCTTATATATTTTATTTGCCCTATATATGAAAGTAACATCCACAAACCATTAAAAATAGAAAAAAAAATACTAATTCGACGTGAAGATACCATTCAATCTATAATTTAATCATCATTTAACTTAAAACATTATGAATACAAGTTTATATTTTAAACTTGCAATGTGTTTTATAAGTGTTTAAGTGATGTATACATGTCGCTTGTGTGTTCATTAAAAAATAAATAATAAAAAATTTAGGATGCGTCAATTGGCATGTTCGAGGATTATGTGTATTCGACACAAACACAACACCTTCTTAAAAGTATCTGTACTTCCTAGAGAAGAAAAGAAGAAGAAGAAGCAAGCTTTAGCTGTGTCCAAAATTGTTTCGCAGCCGTTATCTTACACCATGCTAATTTACATCAAACATTTGTAAAATTGTACCTGCCTATTGGACTCAATGTATTGACATACCAAATTAATATTGAAAAACAAGGGTGATTTGATATTTGAGGCATTTAACAATAAAAAACAAGAAAAACTGTCAAAATTTTGAAATCTTATGCGAAAGTCACAATTCACAAAGGATGATTTTTGGACCTTTTTAAATGATTTTGTTTTAGTGAAGCTCATTCTCCACAAAATAAAACAAAAAGAAAGAAAGAACAACTAGTTATGAAGGTTGAGTTTAATAGGTTCTTGTGGCTAAAACAAATTCTTTTAGGGACTACTACGACGCCTTTTTCTGTTTTTTTTTTTTTCCCCTTTCTTTCTAACCCTCTATTTGCTCTCTTGCGCGAGTTACAGATGCCCATATCTATGGTGTCCTAGTCATCTTCATCATCTATACAAAACTAGTAAGTGAAACAATATGTACATGCTAGTTGTCATATTTTGCATGCAGAAGCACAGATGCATGTAAATAGTGGGAGAGGAGTTGTGTGACAATTTTAAATCTTAAAGGGTCTTCTAATAATTCACGAGGTCAGCCTAATCTGTTTCTTTGATGAATTCGAAAGAATTAGCTCCTACTCTTGTTGGTGTAGATAACAAAAGATTCACTCGAAATGTCAGTACAAGTAATGAAAATATGTGGAAATGAAGATAATGACTTGAGAGAGAGAGAGAGAGAGAGAGAGAGAGAGAGAGAGAGAGAGAGAGAGAGAGAGAGGGAGAGAGAGGGAATGCATCTCAAAAAGTTACACCAGGAGACAGATTGAAATGAAAGGGGAATGGTGTAAGGACAGTGATGGCCACATTAGACGGGACGAAACGTGAATACAAAAGGCACATCACAAAACCCCCCTATTTTTCTTTATTAGGATTACAGTTACTGTTATTGTTGTTCTTCAGTGTTCAAACCATACAATGTTACTTGTATACATGACTTCTCATTACTTTTTGTGGCAAGAGAAACCATGAAAAGAGGTAATATGTGTAAACCTTAAATGCAGAAGTTAACGTTTTTGGCTTAATGACAATCTTCAACTTATGCTGTGGGCCTGTGGTTCTGCTAAAACTAACTAATTCACTCTAGTTAGTTGTGATAAAGCTCCTCTTAATAAGTTAAGCTGAAAATAAAAAAGAACTTTGTCCCCTCTACATTTAAGAATACATCCATACACTATGCAGATTTACCAAACTGGGGAAAACGCTTGACAAAATATATTACAGCGTTGTCAAAACATTACGCAGAAAGTTTCCCAGCTTCACCTTATCTTGATGAACTAGGTATTAGAAAATAGACATGATGCTCTGACAGTTAAGACTATACATGCCTTCTCTTTTTCAAGGAAAAGGATTGATGTTCTCTAGAATCATTACAAATGAAACAACCATCCAACAGGCTGTGAGCTTAGAGCCTAACAAATGTTTGAGTGTTAGAATCCCAATCACTCACAGCAATCTAATTATTATTGCCTGTATATATCTGCAAAGGGAGTGTTATATCAGAGCTAGCTATCTGAATTTTTCCAGTATAATATGTGCAAAGTAAGTTTTTTATCTGCGCTAGCTAGCTACCTGAATTTTCAACGCTTAAAACACTCTCAAAAGTCTTATCATGTCTTTATGAAACTCCATTCTATAGAGGCCTAACATTTTAGGAGGTCTAACATTTTAGTTTCAATCATTCAATCATCGCATATGCTATGCATATTTCTCACTGTTATTATGTGTTTTTGTCTCAACGCTATCATGGCAACATAGCTGCGCTGTGCCGAGCGATTCTCCAATAAACCAAACTTAATTTATAGATAGTAAATGCTGTCCTTGATTTCTCGCATTTCAACTATAGAGATCTAATATCACAATACCTTAACTATGCTCCCAAATTGTCTAATTCACGTTTCCACTTCGACAATCCCTCGAACATGTAATGTTCATGAGGAATCAAATAGATAGGCCTACTTATCACAGCCATAAATGTTACCACTGATGCAGTAATGGCACTACCAAGTAAATCAAATCATTCACGAAAAAATAAGCAATTTAAGGGGAAAAAAATGTAACGATCTGTTACTTCAATTCTACATTGCATATACAAACCGACGATATTGAAAAGCAAAAAATGTGACATTTTTCAGGAAAAAGGCAATATAAAGCTAAATAGAAGAAGCAATTCATCATACAGATCTTAATCAACATGTAAAGAGCCATTGAAGAGAAACTTAGAGCTTCAAAGATGACAATTACTATGTATAGAGAACTGAGAGAAGCATCGAAGAAGAGATCGAAAGAAGGAGAGGACCTGGTGCTGGCGTAATCGTAGAGCTTGCCGGTGCTGGAGAAGATGATGACTCCGACCTCCGCGTCGCACAGGATCGCCAGCTCCTTCGCCTTCTTCAGCAATCCATTCCTCCTCTTCGAAAACGTCACCTGCCTGCTCGTCGAGTTGTCGATCCTCCTGATCACGATCTTCCCTCTTCCCATCCTTTCCGATTTCTACAGCGACAATACATATACATATATAGAGAGAGAGAGAGTGAGAGAGATGGAATTAGAGAGAGAGTGAGACAGAAGAGAAACGAAAGAAAATAGCAGAATATGAAGAACGGATGAAATCTTTGAATAGAGACAGAAAAATCGAAGTGCGAGAGAGAGAGTGAAGGAAAATGAGGAGAAATATACTTTTTTTTTTGTGAGAGAGAGAGAGAGAATCGAAGGAAAATTTTTCCGAGAAAATCTTACTTTGGTGGAGACAAAAGGAGGCTTCGCAATCGTCGCTTTGGTCAGTTTCTGAAACGAAACATCAACAAGGAGCTATATAAGGAAAGTGGCGTCTGGATGCAGAAAGATGCACTAGAAAACCGCTGATCCAAAGTGGCGTACAATACCGCTACTGGTTTTCACTGTAGACGGCACGTGGTCCAATGCACTAACGAAAGAGGGATTAATTACTTTGTTAAAATGTTTTTTTTGTGAATAGTGCCGTCCACCTTATGGATCATCGACGCGTGGGACGTGGAATTCGAATGATGGCACTTGGCCTTTTTGGGAATTTTGCTTTTTTCTGAAAATGAAATATTGTATATATTCATATAAAGATGTAGTGCCAAATTTACCCTTTTGGTTCTAAAATGCCAAATACGTCTCTCTTAAGACTTCTTTTTGATCCTATAGAAATTAGGACACAAACAGTTATAGGGGTTAAAAAAGTCCAAATCCATGCGATGCACACCAAAAAGAGCTTAACTTTTCGAAGGATAATAAAGATAGAATTTTTTTTATTCCCTACCCAATGTGGGACGGACAACCAACTTAGCAACTCATAGGTCATTGGTCACTGCCTAGCCAATTATACAAAGATGTAAACCAATTAATGAGAGTTTGGTGCATCCATATGTAAAAATTGGTTCCTTGGTTTGAGAAGAAGTTTAGTGGTCAGGTAATATTGAATATTCGGTAATAATTCTTATTAAATAATGACACGTGGTGTGTACATATATTAGTAACCTAAGTTTGTGAATTAGTGAAGAGATTTTTAAAAAAAAATATCATTTGACAAAATTTGATAGAATATTTCTTCAAAAGTCTTTCTATTATTTCACAAATTCAGATTGTTAATGTATCCATACGCCATGTGTCATCATTTGATAGGGATTATTATTTAATATTACCTGACTACTAGACTATTTTCCCTTATTTCCTACCTGTTAGCCGTGCAAAATGTTGGTTTCAATAACTTGGGGGCTTAAAGTTCATTTACTCATAATTAAAAATATATATTTTTTAAGAGATTCCTAATTTCACAGTCTGTAAATTTACATTCAGAAGCCTCTTTTTTCGCACAAGTGAGCCTCACATTGTGAGTGGATGCTATGAATACAACTATCACGTTTGTTAGATTAATAATCATCCATTTTCATTGGTTCGCTAAAAAAATCAATAATATTTCTTAAGTATTATTACATCTCTTGAGGAATTGGTTTAAGTTCAATTCTTATTTAACTGGGTTCTTGATGATGTAAACGATGGAGCAATACATAAGGCTCAAAATATTGCCTATCAAAAAAAGAAAAAATAAATATCTACTTTAATATATGATGCAACCAAGAAAACTTTTAATTATAGACAAAGGGTTTTACTTTCCTGAATAATTTTAGAAAAGTTCAATACGTTTGTATTACACACTCTAATAAAGTCCATCATAGTTCAGTCGACTAGAAATAGAATACTGCTCAGCTGGGAGAAGGCGGCCTCTCTTGGTATACATGGCCAAGTTTAGAATTTATGTGTATTTATACCGTAGGATTCAGTAGAAATTACAGGTATCCAAATTCTTTTATGCTATTTTTGAATTTTGGTTATTTGGGGGAAAACAAAAAAAAAAAAAGGGAGCAAAGATAGAAAATGAAGAAAAATAAAATTTCGTTCTTTCTTTTTTGGCTGGTTATGAAAAGAATATATGTAAGTATTTGTCAAAAAAAATATTTTTGTTTGATTACCCATAAATATTAAATTAATAAAAATAATTTACTTTTTTTTTATTTTTTTCATAAATTTAATATCTAAATATAACACTAACTTGTATTTAGCTATGAATATGCTTGAGAACCCTTATTTTTTTTACTTTAGATGGAAATTCCAATTCCTACCCCGCTCAAGTCCATTACCATTGCTAAAGGCATTAGAGTAAGGGGAGGGAGAGAATGCTTGAGACCCCTTATTTTTTACTTTAGATTTTAGTTCGTGATAATAAGCCTTTGAATCCATTTATCATATTTTTTTAGCATAGCGGAGGGCAAGGCCTTAAGAGAGAGAGAATGAAAAGAGTAAGTCGAACACATAATCAAAGACATGGATGAGAGTGCCATTATTACTAAGCTAATCCCATTTCTCGAATTCATTGATCATTTACTCTCATAACAGCATATGATAGCATTTAGATCCGCTGCTTCAAGACGGTACACTCATTATTTTTCCTACACAAAAGAAAAGTGAAAGAAAAAATAAAAAGTAAGGACATAAAGAACATTGTTGTTAAAGCGTAAGGGTAGTTGAATAATTAAACGCCTCGACTTCGCAATCAATTACACTCTCCCCAGGCCTCCAAAGCTAGGCCACAGGATTTTGTTGCGACGCCACGTGTCGATAAAGGAAGTGGCGAACGGAAAGTAAAGATGATATTGGGGTTTCCTTTCTAGTTTTTAACGTTACCAAATTAGGAAACAGTACAGCGTGCCTGCAAATCCAAATTTTCAGGTAATGTCTTTTTGTTTTGTCTGTCTTTGTCTCCAACAATAGTAAGTCGGCTGCCAGTTTGGCACTGTCATCCACCAGCCTCTCTCTTACCCAAAAAAAAACCAAAAAAAAATTAGATACACAAATATGTCTCTATATGTCTTCACCTCCAACTAAGAATGGGTATCAATATTAATTAACCTTCATTATGGAATATCCTTTTAACTAGTTAAAGTACTAATTCCATTCCGAAGAGGGACCCTATATACTGAAGAAGTTTGAGATTTTGTTGACAATAAAATTCATACTAATTTCTTGGGAGGAACTAGGGTAGCTAAAAAATGAGTCAGATATATATATATTTTATTCTCCTAGTATATACATAAGGCTGAACGAGGACTGTAATTATACAGACTAACTATTTTGCCTTGATATCAATTTTTATTCAGAATGAACTAAGTCAGTCAAAATAGCAGATCATTCAAGTTGCTAGTATGAGAGTGTAATGATGCTCACCAAATCATGCAAACGACTGACTGTCTAGTGACTGTCTGTTGGCCCATCTTAACCTATATTACCAAACACATTAAAATTCTAATAAATAAATCATCGTTAACTACAATTGTACCAAACATAATTTTAAACCATATCTTGTTGGTACTTATTTAAAAACAAAAACTAGAATTATATCGAGATTAGGCCCATAAGAATCTCTATAAACGATAACTTTATGTATCAAAATAATACAAATCAAGAAATTATACTTTCCATAAGCATTTTGCTTGATGCCATGATCTTGCTCATGTGCCTGCTTAAACGATGTTAATGACTTTATCCCAAGGAGAGGTCCACCGCTTGCCGCAATCCATCAATATCTTCTAACAAGTTGCCCAATATCGTAAAACTTAAGTTACGCTTTGTGGACGATTGTTCAGCCAATTTCAGATTAGAGGTGCCACTTGCTGCAATTAGTCAATGACCGATGTACTTACCCAAAAAAAAAAGTCATGCAGATGCATAAATAATGCATTAAACACTGCAAGTATTCAGCTCAAGGTAGCATTAATAGGTTGATATATATAGTTAATACGGGGCAGAACTGTGTTGATGGGGAGGGGTGACAAAGCAACTCCTGCTTTTGTGTTACCTTTATATATATATATATACATACATAATGTTCTAGAAAATATTTATTCCACCCTAACCCCACAATTTGAAACTTCTTAGACCTCTAATCTAATAAATTTTTAAAATTTTTGGATAGTGAATTGTGTCATACCTACTATTTTTTTTTTGTACATCTTAACCCTATAAAGTCAAAAGTCAATGATGTTTCTATTGTGCAGCAATCCAACAAAAAATTGTCTAGTGCATAATTTTTATTTTTTGGTGTAAAAGAAATTTTTTTGTGACTTCTCTTTTTCTCTAGGTGATTTTGTAGATGACTTAATCTTCGAGTTAAGCTCTGTTGAGGTTGGATTCCGTTTTGTTTATATGTTATTCCCCTTTTTTTGTGCTTTATATATATATATATATACTTCTTTGCCAATGAAAAAAACTAAAATGTAGTAAGAAACATTAATTGTGAATATTTTCATATTTGCTTAGTTGAATAGAAGTTAATTTTATTTTTTATTTAAAAATTTAATATGACATCCTTATATGTTTCTCAGTTTGACCTTAGAAATATGTGCACACTTTGTGAAAATTTATATTTCAAGTATCAACTCCCTCAAAATAAAATCTTGATTACGCCGTGAATATATATATATATATATATAACCCTACTGGATTATATACGTTGTCTACGAACTATATAAAATAGCAACCTTTGCCATTAAACTCTCCCAAAGCATGCGAATCACAAGGCACCTGTCAAGATTTGATAGACTGACCTGCACATCCAAGGGAGGAATCATGCTTAGCTAATCGAGAATGAGCTTCGCACTCTTTTTTCGAGTTAGGCCAATGGCAAACAACTTAATATATATAGCTATGCCCACGACCGTGTGAGCATGATCAAGACCAAAAGGATTTACTTGGAGAGCACAAAAATGACATCCAAACATACCTTCTCAGTCTTTTAGCTAAGATCAAACATGGTATAGTTCTGATCAGTCTAAAAATAACACGTAGTTTCATATAATTTATTGGTTAATTACAAAAATACTCTTTGAATTATGACTCAGTATCACTAAATTTTCTTAAACTCTAAAGCATAATACATTGACCCCTTGAACTATAAATTTGTATCAATCAATACCTTCTATTAGCAATCCGTTAGGAAATTAGATTAAAAATTGTTATGTAACTTGTACATATTTACAAAAGCATGATTTTATACATAAATTGACATTTTTTTTATTAAAACAATTGCCAATGATTAAAATATCCCTTAAAATGGAATGTATATGTAGGGACAATTCAATGAGTATTTTAGTCATTAGATAATTATTACAAAAAAAATATCAATTTAGATATTAAATCATATACAAATCACATTACAATTTTGCGTACACTTTCCTAACATATTACTAATAAAATGTGTTGATTAATACAAATAAGTAGTTCATGGGTCAATTTGTCACATTATAGAGTTTAATGGAGTTGAATGATTTTAAGGGAGTGTCTTTATAATTATCCTTAATATTATTGAATCCAAGGTGAAACTGTCATTGGGAAAGTCTCTTTTTATGGTTTTTTTTTTATTTTGTCCATTTCTATCCCGAAAGCTTATTGCATTTGCAGTCCTTAAGCATTGATAATAACCCAGAATAACATAATTCTACAACCCTGTCAAGACTGAAGAAATCAAAAAATTTATTTTCTAGGGTTTGAGAATTGTCCCTAGGCTTGCTTTCATGAGTTGGCCAAACCCACGTGCAAAAAAAAAAAATTGGTGGACCAATAAGATTCGATCGTACCTGGAAATCAACCAATGGGGGCCCTTCGAGATGAATAAGAGCGAAAATCAAGGGCATTGATTTAAATAGTATGGCCTTCCATTCCTCGAACAAAAAAAGGTGGACAAGTGTCAATCATCAGCCAAATGATATAAGTACATAGACCAAGAAAGAAAAGTTTCCATTATTTTGGAACCCAAACAGTGGAAAATGTTTCTTTTTAGAGTCATTGTCTCATTGAAAATCACTTCTTTGTGGTCTGTGATGTTTACAGTTTATAATTAAGCTAGGAGAAGCAAATGAACTGCCTTTTTTGGGAAAAGAGATATGGTTTTTATGTTTACAGTTCAACTTTGTTTGCCCCTTTTTTTCCCCTTTATTCATGTTAGGTGGGGGATTAGATATTGTGTGGTAGATTGCGACCATCTAGTGGTTTGATATAGGCCATGATGGAAAGAATTGGAGAATAAATGAATGAGAATTCACCACATCACCTTCACAAAAAATTACTCTGCTCACTCAAATTCTAGCTGGAGAGAGAATTTACTTTTATCTAGGCAAAGGATTTCAACTCGATATGTTGCTTTTCATCTTTGCATCTTTAAATACTTATTTTGTGAAAATCTTATCCGTCGATCTTTATTAATTATTCAGTGAAAGGAGAAATTTCAGCGACACTGTCTGACAAAGTCCAATATGTGCTGAAATAAACATAATGAGTAAAACTACCATAATGGTGTTCTTTTTGTTTTGCAATGAGTTCTCTCTCTTATTACGCATGATTTTGGGCACCACACATGTTGCATGTGCCACTATAGCGTGTTGGCAACTTGAAGTTAATTCTAGTGGCCTTTTTTCTATTTAGGTGAATTTCGGCTAGACTTTTGTGATTTGGGATACCGGCAACTAGACCTCCTTAATTTAAAAATAGATAGTTAGACCCTTTATAATTTTTGATATTGGCAGCTAAATTTCCTAAGGTATATTTCTTGAGGTATATTCCATTAGTTGACCATGTTATCCAATATAAAAGACATTTATACCCTTACACTCTCTCTCTCTCTCTCTCTCTCTCTCACACACACACACACACACACACACACACACATACTTTGAAAGAACCACAGTAATACTAATAAAGTAGTTTATACAATCAAATATTATTAAACAAAAATATCTTATTATTAGAAAAAACAAATATCATTAAACAAAAATTACATATTACGAAAAATGTAAAAAATTAAACAATTTTTTTTAACAAAGACACATATTAAACGTTGAAACACAATATGGAGACAAAAAAACTCCAAATATTTTTTTTTAAAACAAAAACTCAAATGTGTTTGGATTTAAGAAATAGTTTGGGTTGGTCTTCAGCCACTACAATGGCTAATCATGGACAAGCTATAAAGTAGGAAACCTAACAATGGACAAGCTAACTTATTAAGGAGTAGGAAATTGTTATGTTTGGTGGAGAAGAAGATACGACCGGGCTGGGTAGGTAAAGGGTCTTCAAAACTGGCACTTCACAATGCATATATAAAATATGTAATCTCATGGGATTCACTTCTAACAGAATTTTGACCAGATTGGAAGTAAATAAGTAAAAAAGTAATGCTGTAAAAAATAAAAAAATAAAAAAATAAAAAATAAAAATCCATATTGCATAGTGGAGACTGGAGAGTTAGGTTTTTGACTAAACTAACATTATTTTTAGAAAATGTATTCTCAGCTAGCACTGCCTAGAAACAATTAATCCTCATTCTAGTCATCATATGTATACATAAAAAAGTTGTGTTTGCTCCTATATTTTGTCTCTATCCTACATAGTACTTTAAATATTCTAATACTTTTAAAATGCCACGTTATAAGAGCAATTGATTAAATAACTATGGAATTTATATAAATCCACTATAAATTCTAATTCTAAGACATTATACTACTATTGAATTTATTCAATAGTATTACAAACATTAGATAACTAACATTGTCCAATTAAATATAGAACACGTTGCATATTATTTGAGGAAGAATGCTTAAATTGTCACACGGATTCAAATTAAATCTTTTGGATGAAGTCAACATCAAGACTTTCCTCCATCATAAACTCTATCTAAAATTCTGTCCACTAAAACTTTATTTGGTGAGATTAAATGTACATCTAATATAATAAACTCTATAATTCAATAAAGTACTATATATATATACTTCAACTTTTTAGAGATATGATAGGATTGTGCTATAAGGTTTTGAGTTTCAGTAAACTTAGTACAATATGTAATAATATATTATTCACGCAATAACTTCCTTCATTAACAAAAAGTAATCTCCATTATTAATAAGGTTTAATAATGAATCTCCATTATTGCTAATCTCCATTGTTAGTAGTCATAGTCTCTTGGTTGATTTTATTTATTTATTTATTGTCAAAAGTCAGGTATTGCCTCTTTCATGGTAAAGATTATCTCTAATTCAGGTAAATTTAATTTTTTAAAATATTTTTTTATTGTATTCTTTGCATATAAATATCTATGGGCTAAAGATAACATGATACTCAGGAGCACAAAATAATTTTTCAAGCTGTGAGTCAGATTTTGAGATTTTTGGAGTTGTACGAAAGAGACTGGATAGAGAGAGACCATGGAAGAGATTTGTGCCCTATAAATCGTTTAGATCTGATCTACTGTGAACTATCCTCAATTTTTTATCTGCAATTTTAGGTGGGATTCGTGAATTGTGAAGATCCTTTTTATTATTTTAAATTCATGTAACCGATTGATTGCTATGTGGAATGAACTATGCTCAATCCAACTCTAAATGTCATGCATTTCCATTTAGAGTAAATATTATCTCTATCTTTTGAAAGGTGATGATACTTTTAGGAGTGCACAAAGGAACCGAAAAACTCGAGAACTGGTTGAACTCGGTCTTTATAGGTTGGTCTAGTTCATGTTTGTCAAGGGTTCGATTCGGTTTTGGGTCTAAAAAATATCAGACTCATAAATTCAGTTTGGTTTTTGGGTTGGCTTTTTTTGGACTTGAACCGACCCGAGAATCGAATTCGAGCCAACTCAACCCAAGACCCGATCTATAAATGTAACAAAGTTTGTAAATATTACATATGTGTCTTTAAACTATTGTTATTTTATACTTCATTATTGCTAATATGAGTTTATGTATTATTATTTAATTATTTAAAAAAAAATTGAGGATGCAACATTTTTTTATTTTTTTATTTTTAAATAAAGAAACTACTTTTTATATAAAAAAATGGACCCGATCTGACCCGACCCGAGCTACCGACCCGAGGCATGAAATCGAATCAAACCAAACCAATCTAAGCCCAAAATTGAACCGATCCTCTCATGGAACAGAATCGAACCAACCCGAGCCGACTCGGGTTGGTTTGGTTCTATTCCATGAGAGGATCAGTTCAATTTTAGGTCTAAATTTTTAAAATTGATCAATATCGGGTCAGTTTTGGGTTTGGTATGAATTCGAACCCACCTAACTCATGCACACCCCTAGATACGTCTATTAACTTTGACTGCAACTTACTATAGTAAATATTAAATCCATTGTTATAATAACCTTTATTTTGTTATAAACTCTCTCACTAAATAGTGGAGATGCACCAGAGTTTGACATCAACAAATTCAAATGAAAAACATCCAAATATAAATATCACACAATATACTCCAACTAAGAGGCAACACCTTGATCCCAAACATCAGGTATCATATTTTGTGGTATTATTGTTACATACAAACTATATCATAACATTATTTAATGGTTTGTTATAACAATACTCATGTTTCAATTTTTTCTTTCATGCAGAGTATTGAAAAAGAATGCGAAAATGATACTTATGCAAAACTCTATTGTGATTAGCTCACTAGATCTTACTAATTTCTTTTATTTGTTTCTAAATATTTTATTACCATAAAACAAATTAGGATTGCCAATTTAAATTGTATTCTTAAGTATTTTGGGTTTTGAATTAATTATATATAATATTCTTATTGCCAATTGGAACAAGCCTAATTTTTCGGGCGCTATACTATCCAAATAAAAGGTAAAGTGGTCACTAGATTAATCCCCTGATAGTCACATGCTTAAGTTCCAATGAACTCACTCAAGTTTTTTGATGGAGGAATACACTGAAATTAAGATATAATTTTAGCTACCGTCTTTGAAAAAAGAAAAGGAACTCGCTTAACGCCAAGTCTTCGGAACAAAGGCGATTCTGTTCATGTTTCAAACGATCTGGCTATTTTATGTACTTCTATTATAAAAGCAAACTGTTTTAGCGCCTTTTCAAAGGTAACAGATTAGGTTTATTTTCAATGTTACTGGAGTATCATTTTGTCTTACTTATTTTTTTAATCCCCTCTTAGTAACACTACCAATGGTTTTTCTTTTTCGTGGAGGTGCACTAAATATTTTTCATAATTTCAAGGTTAGCATTATTCAATGTGAAGAATAAGAGATTAAAATAAAATTTAAGTGAAAGTTAGATGATAAAAATATAATTTATTAAAAGAAATGCTAGCAAACTTATATATATATATATGTGTGTGTGTGTGTGTGTGTGTGTGTGTGTGATGTAGGGACAATTTTCTTCTAAAATGCTATCACAAGACCCACTTTAGCATCCATGGGGTGTCATATTGTTTACTTGGAGATTCAAATTGGCTCCACAAGCCTAGAAAGTTTTAAATAATTATAGGGCATTCAAGTATGAAAACTTAATATTAGAGAATTATGAAATATTCTAGAATGGAGTAGCTTTTCCAAGAGATTGTAGAAGGTTTGAAACGAGTATATATATATATATATATATATGTGGAATATCTAGAAGGGAGATTGGCTTTGGAGGAAGCTTTATATATATCTAGATATTTATGTAGAGAATTTTAAAGAATTTCTACCCACTTCTGGATCAAAATAATCTTCACTGTCTATTGAGGAGATGGATGGTTACAAATAGGGGAAGAGAGCTAGTTGTAAGCATCAAACAAACTAAATGACTAGTTTAAAACAAAATTTGATGACTAGTTTAGTTCAAAATTAGGGATATACGAAATAAGGGATCCCAAAAAATAAAGGATTCTATAGGACATAATGTAGGACACTTCAGTCTAGACAAAACAAGACTGTAGCAAAGTTGTAAACTACTACAAACCTGCCTTAACTACTTTTGTAAATATGAGACTTGGCCTTTCTGCTACCAAAATTGAGAACCTTAATCAAACAAAAGAGTGAGAATGTGAGTGAGAGAGAACAATTAATGATGGATATCCCTATAACTACTTCTACAACCAAGGCACGTCTTCTAACTCAATAGTTGTATTGAGATCATCACCAATCCTCCCTACCAATACTTTTGCTCCAATAGTAGTCTATCGTCCACGAAGTATCCTTAAACTAATTTGCATTTTTTAAAGGAACTAAGCTTATTTTTATTTTTCTGTCACTGCAATCCAATATGCATCTTAACAAAGACGTTAACCTATAGCCGAAATCCCTATTTTTTCTGCCCACAATATATTCTATACCCACACACATTTTCTTTTACCCTTTGTATGGTTGCTGAACTGATGGTCCAAGCTCACCACTTGAAGTTAGAAAAAAATTTGGGTAATTATGAATATGGTATTACTTCGTACCTTTTTTTCTCCCAACCCTTTTGAGTTCGTGTGGTGAGCTTACAAAGCAGCTGGTTGAAATAAGAGGCAGTTGTATTTGACCCAAACTTGGGTTGCCAAACAGACTTTCTGGCTTTCTTATGGATCTCTATGACAAAGATTTTGTGTAAAAAAATTTTTAGTGATATTTCATTTTTAGTTTGATACTAGTGGATTGAAATGTTCTTTAATAAATTTTTTGACCTTTTTTTTTTTGCTATAATACTGTAAAGCATAAAATATATTAGTGTTTACAGGATTTTGATGCCTAACCAATGGTTTTTTACGATGAGTTTGGATCAAGAATTTAGTAAGGAAAGAAGATACGAAATTTCATGTTTGATTGTTAGAACAGTAGAAAGTAAAATAATATAAAAAGAAAAGAAGTAAGAATTTTGTATTTCTCATTTTATTATCTTTTTTAACACCTTTGCCTTTTCTTTTTTTTTCTTGATAAATTTAAATTTCAAACATAATATTAATAATAAAAAAACAATAATTTTTAATCTAAAACTCCTATCTCACGTTGGAAAAGAGGTTCGAGACAAAATACACCTTCATGAATTGGAGGGAGAGAGAGAGATGAAGAGCAAAAATTATTTGATTTTGCAAGAGCATCACTTCAGTCATTCTCCTCCTGCTCCAAAAGAGGTGTGACGTTGTGCTCCAGGCCAAAAAGGCCCACCCAAAAGACATTTTGACCCGAAGAAAGAGAGCCCAAGGCACTCATCTCAATAAAGCCCAAACTCCAAAAGGGCAACGTGTGCTCTACGCATTTCAAGTCGCGTGGGGTTGGTAGCTCAGAGACAATTGATACGTGACCTTGATATAACTGCGGACAAACTCGTCAATGGGGACCCTGTTGTGTTGGGGTCCGAAAGTCTCTAAACTTCTTCAGCCCAAAAAAGAGATCGATCGATCGATCGATCGATCCCTTTCTTCCAAGAAACACCCGCAATCTCTCTCTGAATCAAAGGTTTTTATTTTGGGCAAAACCTAAATTGATCACGATTGTATTTTGATCACTGTTGTTTTGCCTGATACGTAGTTTAATCTTCCACGGTTCGTTTACCTACTTCCACTCTTTGTTTCTTTTCTTCCTAATTTTTCTTTATAATTTCGATTGTAATTTCAGAGGCTTTTGATCAGAGAACTAGTTCTCTGTGGAGCTTTCAAGTCCCCAAATGGCTATAGCTTCTGATCAAGCCACAAACATCTGCAGTCACTGGTACGACGGGACTATCTTGTAACGTTAATTTGTAATTTCGTCGCTTTTGAATATGTTGAAACCAAAGAACTCTTGATTTGACATCAAATTTATGTTCTTATGTGTGATTATCGTTTTTCTCTTGGTTTAAACACATCAATTATATGGCGTCATATCAATTATCAATATCTTGATGAGAACCCAATGCAGATAGAGACTCTACTGTCATTTGTATTTATTTTTTTAGTCAAATTTTATATAGTTGATATAAGAAAATTTTATTTTGCTGGACACAACGAAGACTGACCCTACAGTTGGGATGAATTATTTCCAACATTATGCAGTATACATGTCATGCCTAATTGTGGGCTATGGTAGGCTCTGTCAGTCCCAATAGAAGTTTACTTTGGCATCCCCTTTGTTTTTGTGTATGCGTAGTAGTTAGTGTTTTAAAGGTTAATAACACTAATAGAAGTTTACTCCGTTGTGGATATGAATCTTAAATTTATTGTATATTGTATCATACCTGATATATTTCTTAAAGATTTGCAAGCAAAAGAGTTTTGTGAACTCAATATAGTAACACTAATAACCCCCACGGGGTAGAATAGTTGGCTTAGGACTCTCGCTTAGGTGCAAATGGCCACGATTTCAATTCCCCTCGTGGCCAGCCCAGCGGGTCTATTACCGGATTACCCAGCACCTGGGTTTAGTGGGCAGACCAGGTGTCACAGGGGATTAGTCCTGCCAAAATGTGGGGATACCTCTGGTTATAAGAGATACAAAGTCTAACACTAACAGCTTAATTAGGCAAAACTCTTTCATAAGTGGGAAACATTCTTATCGAGAAGCCTATTTCCGAAGCTTGTGGGAGACCTTTTGGAAGTTTTGGCAAAGACATTTCATAAGTTATGTTCCATGTCATTGAGAATTTGCAGAAGACGTAATATTTCCATTTGCAAATAGTTGTTAAACTTTGAATCATAACATTCATCTAAAGTTTTTGTAAATTTGGTTCTTTTTAAAAATTACGTTACTGCTTCCTGTATTATTTTGGCACTCGTATTATGTTAGGTTTCTCACGAGGTTTCATATATCCTTAATTTGTTTCCTTGTGTTGCATTTCCCCTATATTTTAGGATGAAATGACTTCTTTGCTTTGCCATTGGCCCTCTTCAAGTTGTTCTTCAGTGTATTTCCTAACTGATGGCAATGGATAAGAGTATTGACATTGCATGATGGCTCATGTAGAATATCGGAGGAAGACTGTCACGTCCACTCCTAATTTGGCGTCATTAACACCTTCTTAGAGCAAGTGTGATTGCACATGTTACCAACCTGCGAACAAAACTTCACAATAATCTCAAAGATATAAATCAGGCAAGGGATAAAAAAATCATTGTATAAAACCATCCTAAAACCGTTTCATTGTATATATAAAAACCCATTTCACAATCACTATATATAAGTAAAGAAGGCTACTAATCCAAACTCGTAAATATTTACAAAACTATGCTGTAAACAAACTCCAAAAGGATTCTCATACAATGTACAAGATCAACAATTCAACTATAGAGCCTCTCGAAGCACTCCCACTCAACTCCAACATCAACAGCAGTGAATTGGACATCTTCATCTAATCCTGCAAAACAATTTGTGTGGGTGTGAGCTAATGTCAATGTGCTCATCAAAATAATCAAATTCGTAAAGAATGAATGATAAATAAACTCTTAGTCATCTACCAATAGGTAATCCATTAACATCAATGAGAAATATCTTATATATGTATTGCCTCTTTGTGATGCAATGTTTGATGTCACCATATATGCACACCTCTTTTGATAACATTGGCACAATATATCGATGACTTGTTATCTAAGAATGTCTCACGTCGACATTCTTTAGGTTTGTCCTACAACGACTTAACCTTCTACGTGCAATGCTAAGTTATGTACACAATGTATCTTGTATGCAATGTCACCTCATAATTCAACAATCAACAATATTGATAATAAGACATTCAATTCCATATGAGTAATAATATCTTAAACCTCCCCACAATCAATACTTATATTTACAACAAGACATTCAATCTAATACGAGTAAGAATATCTTAAATTTCCCACCTCAACTTAATGTACCAAGATGAATCACTCTTTTGGTGTAATCGGAGTGTCTTTATCCGGTTCCGAACCTAACACACACACACCACTACATCAAACTTGTGAGATTACAATGCTATATACGATAAATCATGTATATGCAAAATTTATAACTCATCAACGTATGTAATGATGCTACAAATGACATATTAAAATTCAATGAGAAGATATCAATTCATCAACTTAGGTGTTAACCCTTCCGACACACGCTATATCATAGCCAATCGTTCATCAACATATGAAATGATACCTCAAATGACATAATAAAACTTAATAAGAGTGTGCTAACTCATAAAATAGGTGTTTAAAACCTTCCAACACAATTTATGAAGATACAATGTAACACAAGAAGAAACACAAAAGGAGTAGGCCAGGGGACCTGCACCAGTGTGCCCCTGGAGAGCGCCCTGGCGCGCCTAGCCAATGGTTGGGCTGTGCCAGTGCGCCCTCCTGGTGCGCCCCGCCCAGTGGGCTATGCCACTAAGTGCTCTCCCAGTGCCCTTCTCTAGCCCACCGCGCCCAACACAATTCTAAGCCCTCTAAAGCCTAGAATGATGTTCTAAAGTCTCAAACAAGATTTCTAAACATCAAGACATGAACACCATGAAGAATCTTAGGTTTCCTCCTTGAATTCCAAGCTTTTGGATTCAATTCTTCCATTCAAAGGCATGGCAAGTCTTTCTAATGTAACAATCCATTCAACAATCAAAAACAAACATAATCTTGAAGTATCTCACCTTGAACAAAGGATTCACACACACGCCCCCTTCAAATCTTTCCTCTTCTTTTCTTCTCTCCCTTTTTCTATCTTTTCTCTCCCTTTCTTTCTTGCCAAACACAAGTTACTATACAAGCTGCTCCCTCCTCTTTCTTCCCTTGACTTGAAGCCAAGTATAGATACAACATGTATCTATCTATACACATCACACACACAAATGCTACAAATAAAGCACACACCTCATTAGGGTGAAACACACACCTTATGCACACACCTTTGTGGCTTGCGCACACAAGCACACCAAACACCTCCTTGCTTCACCAAACCACTAATCTACCTTATTAACATAATTAAACATCTTTAAGCTAATTAATCATCATTAACATTAAGTTAAACATGGAGATTAATTAAGCTAATTAATCATGCTTAAAAATGAATAACTCCCTATATGACATGCTCCATTAAAACATGCTAATCAAGTTCCTTGATTAAGGTGATCATGCACTCATAAGCATGCTATTAAGCTAAACATGATGCTAATCAAGATAGAGTCTCACAATGACTCTCGTGTCATGCATGCCTCTGATCTTTTAAGTAATCAGTTTGCATAATTCCAATGCATTGAAGGTGCCATAATAGTTTTTATTTCGGCTGGTTGTCCGAATACTTTCATGAACATAGTTGTCAAATTGTCATATTTACCAGATAGTGTTTCCTGTATTTTCTATCATGTATCATGTATTGTAAGTTTTTTTTTGATGTCTTTGAAAATTGGCAGGTTAAGAAGTGTACTTATGAAAAAGATATTGACTAGAGTGAAGCATGTAGCAATATGGTAACATTGACAGAAATTATAAATCGCACAAGTAAAACACAGGCGTTCATCAACAGTTAATGCAGTAGTAAAACTTGTAAATCAAAGAAGTAAAACACAGGCGTTTATCAATAGTTAATGCAGAAGGAATAAAAAGTAAATATTATGATGAATATGACACCTTTACGTGTCATGTGGTGCATTTGGAAAGAACGGAATCGATGAACTTTTGAGGATTCTTTTTTACCAGTTCATAGGCTTAAGGCCTCTTTTTTACATTTTTTTTGCTTTTTGGAAGTCTGGGAAGTTTTGTGAGTCTTCTTTTGCTTTGTTACATTTTATAGGGGATCTTGATTTGAAGGGGAGTGGTTAGTGTTTTGGGTATACTTCTTATGTACTTAGGACACACTCCTTTTTGGTGTTTGATTCACTAAATTTTCTTTACTTATCAAAAAAAAAAAAAAAGTATTAGTATGTTCCAAGATCCTCAACTAAACTTCATAACTTTGGATTGATACTTCTTACTTTTTAGATTAAATCAGTCCACTGCTAACTAAATATACAAATCACTGGTTATTAGTTAGCATAAATTACCATGGCGGGTTTCAGTTAGTAACTACCAATTGCTAAGTAGTAAATTCTACTAGGTTTAACTCTTTATCTTTAAAATTTCCGAATAATAGTAAATCCCTATGTGCCTTAAGAGATTTGTATCAAGTGTCCTGTGTATCGAATAGTGTGCACTCGTGCATGTATTGTAAGATGCTGTTTAATAGGGTATGCATCAGTGACACATATTGACTTGCTTTTTATTGTATTGTATTG
This sequence comes from Euryodendron excelsum, assembly GCA_033060915.1. Classification (NCBI taxonomy): domain Eukaryota; kingdom Viridiplantae; phylum Streptophyta; class Magnoliopsida; order Ericales; family Pentaphylacaceae; genus Euryodendron; species Euryodendron excelsum. Next base: position 33,753,852 of record CM065391.1, on the reverse strand, counting down.
TATTGCATGTATTGTTTCGTGAGTTGCAAATAATTTGAGTGGCTGCTTTTTGCTTGAAATGGGAAATCTGCATGCCAAATAATTTACCAAGTCAAATGTATAAGACCAAACTCTAATAGAGTTATTTTCTGTCTATTGCAAAATCATTGGGTACATTAGTGCTTACTCTTGAAATAAGTAATTTTATGTCTATGTTATTAGAATTTTAATTTTCTAAGCTGTACAGATCATTTAGTATGGTTTATTTTACCTCATTGCGGCCTCTTCCATTTATGGTGGTTTGGTTATATAACTGGTGCCTTAACACCAGTTATATGCCAAGTGATCAAAATTGCTGAGATTATCCCCATTTTTTCAAAAAGGTTACTCTCTTTTGAGTTCAAACACTGGTGTCTTTTCCAAATGTTCATGATCTTATTTTAAGTGATTGATTGCTCATGTTGGTCTGCTATTACAAATATTGTCCATATATTTTCCAAAAAATTGGTCTCTTTTGAGATCAAACACTTTGGTCATTTCCAAATGTTCATGATCTAAGTGATTGATATCTCATGACGGTGTACTAAGCTGTCATTACATTTGACTGTTAGTGTCTTTTTTTAGTGGTCTAATCCAACGATCTGCTGCTGATTGATAAAAATGTTTGTCTCCAGTGACAGAGCTATTCCTTCTTCAAATATTGATCTGCATTATGCTCACTGCTCCCGGAATCTAGAAAGATGTAAAGTTTGTGGCGATATGGTTCCCAGAAAATTTGCTGAGGAACATTTCTTAAGTACTCATGCGCTGGTATGTGAGTTGCTTTGGAAAATGGTTGCATAGTAAAATCATGTATGGCATATCTCCAAAGGATCTGCTCCTTTTTCGTCTCTAGATAAGTTTTTTTTTTTCTGTCCACACACATGCACATATAGTCGTGAAGAATTTCTTGCAACTAATTTGGCAGGTTATTTTGTAGAACTGCATTACATCGTCCACACACACATCCATGTGGCTGTAGTTGTGTATTTATTTATTAATGTACATTTGAGAACTGAGGAGTTATGGGTGATGCTGTCTAGCGGGAATCCGTCAAAATCCCACATCATGTAGTTGATTTTGGCACTGTTCCTGTAGTAATTCCCAGAGCCAGAGACATCATGAAGTTGATTTTGGCACAGTGCCTTGTTATGAACAAGCACCAAACTCATTGTTGTTTTCTGAGCCCTTCTCACAATCTTTCATCAAATGCAAAATGAAAGACTCAGTCTCTCCATTCATTTCAAATATACTTTTGCATCAAATGCAGCATTAGGTTTTCATTTTAATTTTAGGAATTTTATTTTTCTTTTATTTCCTATTTCTATTTTCCTTTTTATTTCCTATTTTGGTTATCCTATATATAAGGCATATTGTGTAAGGATTTATCAGTTTTTGGCGTTATTGAATATTTACAAAGAATTGCATCCTCTCTCTGAGTTGCCTTCTCGCTTTCTGATTGTTCTTATTCTCTCTCTGGTTCTTTCTTCTTATTCTTCTTATTCTTCTTCTTCTCATTTTCCCGTCTTCTTCTCTCTGTTTTCTTCCTCTGCTTTTTCTCTCCTTCTTTCTCCTACACATCTCTCTCTCTTCTTCCCTTCTCTGAATCTCATCTTTGGTGATCCTACATCACATAATTATTAAAGCAATTAATAATTTTGTGTGTTTGTGGCTACTACTTTTGAGCAGGTATCCTGTTCGCTTTGCTGTGAGACAATGGAACGTGAGATTTTAGCTGTACATAAAGGTGAAAAATGCCCCCAAAGAATTGCGACATGCGAGTACTGCGAGTTCCCTCTGCCTGCAATTGATCTATTGGAGCATCAGGTATTGACTGTTAGTATTCAAAATGGGAGTATAGCATCCACATGGGGTTGTATAATGTCATGCTTTTGTAATTTCAGGAAGTATGTGGGAACCGGACAGAATATTGTCCTCTGTGCAGGAGATATATTAGACTGCGTGAAAGGAATGACCATGAAAGCAGGTGCAACGGTGTCCCAGATGATACTGCTGAATCTTCCAGGTAAAAGCAATTTTTTTTTTACTGTGTTTATGCACTTCATATCTTTCTGATAATAGGTGACAATGAACTTTTGTGTGAGCCAAAAAAGCAAACTTCCCTTGCTATTGCCTGCATAAGTTTCAATGGCTCAAAGGTCTATTGCTATGTCAGAAACATTTGGGTATTATATCTATTGATCATGCCCATCTAGCTTTTCCTATTTTCCCTAAGATGTTGCCGTGCTTCATGGAACCACATTGTTATTTCTTTCAATTTCCGCTTGTAAGAATATAGTAACCAAAAGTATTCTAAAAAATTAACACTATTCCACTTGAATAACTTGCTTGAATGCACTACCTCACCTCAGGTATCTAAATTGATGGATGAGTAACAACTAATTTATTTGGTAAATGAAGCTGATCAGTATTGCACAACAATGTAGGGTTTGTTCAGGCATGCCTTCAAAATTGAACATCGTCTGTTTTACATCCAATTGAAGGTAAAATGTCATGATTGTAAATGGGACAATGGAACAAATTGGGGCTTTCACGACTCCTTGTTGTAGGATCGTTGAAGGTTTTTCAGGAATTTCTTTCCAATATTTCACATCAATCTGTGTGACAGCAACCATTTTCTGCAATGGCTCCATTTATCGTGCTGGACTTTCAAAAGGCTATGTGAATCACGAAGGACCCCATTGCTGGACCCATCCATTCTCATGGGCAATATGGAAGAACCCTTATATATGACTGCATCACTGTAGCTTAGTTTGCTGATTTAGATTGAATGGGTTCTTACTGTTATTGCCCAAACCTCTTCTCACTGATATTTGCTGTTTGAACTAATCTTCGTTGTCTCTTATTAACCTCGTTTTTTAAGGTAATGAAAAGCTACTGTTGAAGTAAATTGGTAAGTTATGACTTGTCCAAAGTTAGTAACATTGGGGGTATTAGGAAAATAAAAATAATCAACTCTGGGAGGCTTGATTTTTGTTTTTTATTTTTTAAATTTCAAATGAAAAGAGAAGTTCTAAAGCACACAATGAAAAGCTTGGCTAAAGAAAAGAGAGAAGGTTATTAAGCAAAAAATGCTATGTTATTGGGTTATGTGGGCTCTACCTTTCTTCAGAAATGCTAATAGCAGCCCCCTAACTGCACGCAGAAGAATTCCTGGAATATGCTCTGTTCTATTGGGACAGTGTCTTTGTTTTACCATTTCATGTGTCTCGGTTAAGATTTATATAATTTGTTTCTGAAACTTATTGGTACTCCAGCTCTTACTTTTCTTTTCACGATTGTTTATTTGGAATCTGTGAAGGGGCACGAGGGCACCTGAAAGAGAGCATGGCGCACAAAGAAGGCAGCCGCCGCACGAGTTTTCTCGGAGACGCCTCCTTTTCACCATTGCGATAACAGGCATTGCCGTTCTTTTGGGTTCACTTTTTTTCCAGAGGAAAACAGAAAACAATCAAGTGCATTAGCTGCTACGGTGAACTCATTGGCTGGTTCTCATATGTGATCTTTTGCTTATTTTTCATATTTTCGGATTTGTTAGTTATCTGAGGACATACTGCTACGTACAAGTGTTGAACTGCTAGTAATCGCGTTACTACTCGGACAGGTTATGCATATCCAATCCTTGAATGTGATTAGTTCTCTCGTTTCGTTGCAGTAAATATGATCCCTATAAAGCTATGTATGTGCATGAAATTTAACTGTCAAACCTCTAATGTTGTCGAGGACAACACTGGGCAGTGTAATTCATTGTTTTCCTTTCCGTGAAATGTAAACATGAGTCGAAGGTACCATTTATTGGTTGCCTTTGCTTGGCCTATTTCCCAATATCTGGAATCCAGAAAATGCGCAATTTACCAGAATTATGTAATATTTTTTGGGAGAGATAATTACATTTTAGTTTTAGCGAGAATTAGATGATCTTCTTGTAATTGTGGTTAAAAAATAAACACATAACTCTTTTGTGGTTTAGATTTATCTACAAAGTGGATGGAATCACTACAAATTTAATAAAATGACGAAAATAATCTTGCGAAGGGCAACTTTTATTTTGATTAAAAAGAAAAGGACAATATTGTCTTTTTAATGTTTTATTTTACATAAGTGAAATGATGAACTCTCACGACGGAATTATCATAAGCTTTAACAGTTTTTATCTATTTTATAGTTAAGTCTAAATTATAAAGTGGTTATACGTTCACTTTTAAATCACAGCAATGTCATCTAATTTTCTCTCTCTCTCTCTTAATTATTGTGATGGTCATGAAACTTCAAGAGAGAAAATGCAGATGGTGGGTTGGTGCTTGTTGATTATCTGACGAGAGAAAATGCAGAGCAAATGGCGGGTTGATATGGTGCCTCGTGATTCTCTCTCTCTCTCTCTTAATTATTGTGATGGTCATAAAACTTCAGGAGAGAAAATGCAGATGTTGTGTTGATATGTTGCCCATCAGCTGTGTCTGTCCAACAGGGGCAGTTGTGGGTAGACCTCCTCCTCCGGAGATCTTTAGTGCTCTCCTGTCTGCTTGCCTTGTATTTTTCAACTGAAAGCACTAGACACTGGCAACCTGAAACTTGATTTGCCACAGAAGAGCTCTAATACAAGCTGGAAGCCTTTGCTTGAATGATTGCCTGCACGATCTTCCATTGTGAGCAAACGATCTCAGATGTCCCTTAAGGCTGTGTTAGATAGTTGATGAGAGAAGAAAAAATTAAAAGACTATTCTCTTCCCTTGTTTAGTTTGTAGTGTGAAAAGTTTATTTTATTTTATTTTATTTTTAAAATTAAATAAAGGAGGAAATTTAATTTTTCCTAACTTTTCTCTCTCATTTCTTCCTCCATTCCTTTCCATTTTTCTTACATGAGTATCAAACAAACACACCCTAAATCTCCTAACTTTGTTCCGAACCTTCAATTTCTATCTATGAATTGAACCATCCAAATTTCATACCGTTGGACTAACAAATCGTGGGTCTAAACAATTTTACTCTTCTTCCACCTATCAAATTTGAATTAATATAATCCAAATTCAGGATTTAAAACATATCATTTTTTTTGTGAGGCAAATTTTCGTTAGTCTTAGAAATTTTTTTCAAGAAAATCCAGCAGGGTTCAAATCTATCCAGCGAGGCTGATTTCATGTACAACTGACACTTGAGATTGTGATTTGCGTGTCACGAACACTTGAGAATTTGGATCTTTTGTTTCAGTCTCTTTTCCACATCAAGAGCATGATTTGTAGCATCCTTTATTGTCGGGAGAATTTTGATCTTTCGTATGAGTTTCTAACTTCTGCACATCAAAAGTGTGATAGCCCTGGGGCATTTTGCAAACAGTTGTGGTGTGTCACGAGCTGCACTTTAATGCCGCGGTCATGTCTTTATTTTTCAGTCTCGTGTCAATTTAAATTTGTCTGTACATATTGTATAAAGTCTAGGAATGTAAATTTGATTTTGGATGCACGCGTAGATTTTCTCTTGTCAAGGTGTGCAGCATTCAAGTTGGTCGTGTCCTAACTTTATCGATGAGAGGTGTTATAATTTTTTTAAAGGGTTAGAAAATTTGTTTAAGGTCATATATACATATATGTAAAAGAGTTTTGTCAAATTTTATGTAAATATTTTTGTAAACCCATTATGACTTCTCGAGAGAGTGTCATGTTTCTTATATTAATTTTAAAATAGCTTAAAAAGTATATATAGGGGAAGATAGTAAGGTGAATCCAAATCCCTTGCTTGTTTGTTGTTAACTATCTAAACTCCCTACTTAATTGTAGTCTAAAATTACTTTGTACTTACAATAAAAGTGATTTTGTTACTTGCAAATTGTGTGTCGTTTGCGTTGATTGTTGCTTTACTCATTCTTAGTTTGTTGTTTCAAAATTACTCACTTGTGCACCTTTGGATGTGTGTGTTAACTTAATTTACGAGATGTCCCATTAGTTTACTTAATTGGAGCTGCACAAGGTGAGTGTCATACGGTCTTACTCACTTAAAAGTGTCGATCCATGACACGGCGGCAAGTTGGCAACGACGGTTATGGTGACGGTGGCGGACCTGGCGGTGGAGAACTATAAAGTCTAGAATTAGCGATGACAAAGCTCGCATTTGATCTTTCTCGTTAATCGTCTACCACTAAATACTAATGGGATGCCGCCGTAGTTTCGCACTTGTGAAGAATTCAACAGAGGTAACTCTAATTTATTGTGTCTTTTCATTTACACCTTATATTAACGGTGTGCATTGAATTTTTTAATCCACCCCTTTTCTCTTTTCTTGTCAAGCAATTTTTTAAAACTTGGCTTATTTATTAATTCGTCATCAGTAGGATTGCAAAATCTTTCTTTGAAAAGTTATAGATCTAATCTTAAATTCATTTTTAATTCCAAAATTTAGATTTGAAAGTTTTCCACACAAATTTTTTGTAAACCATGATCCTATATGATTTAAACTCTAGATCATAAATAAATTTTTTAACTGTATGTATTCCATAAAGCACATACAATAACTTTTTTTTTTCTTTTTTTTGATAGGTGAGGGAGTGGTTATTGGGTTTGAATTTTGAACTTTGAACTCGGACCGACGAGAAAATATTCAATGCAACAGTGATGTCGCGTCATTATTACTTACGTGATATCATAAACTAATAAAATGCATCTATGTATGTATGTTGTGATGACATGTCATATCAGTTAGTAGGGTACTGTGATTTTAAAGATAAAAATCATATTTTGATACAATTTTATTGACTTATGATATCACATCAGTATGATGACGTAACATCACTGTTATACTGAATATTTTCTCTGAACGATGAGCTCGACTATTCAAAACCCAACAAACCCGGTTCATATTTTGATTTTGCATGATTAATGAAGATGGATACTTTGTTCACTTCTTCACAATTATTCTATTTTAATTAAGATTTTGTAAGAAAAATGTTCTAGATGAATAAGAATGGTAATGGGCAATGTTATCCATTGGAAGTAATTGGCACTTTTGAAGTATCGTCACCAAACTTAAATTTACATGGTAAAGTGTTTTTTAATTTTTAACAACTTTTGAAAAAGTCTTTCTTATAGTTAAAGTTCTCTTTACAAAGTCCTTTATATTCAGGAAGAGCTTTAGCTAAAAGAAACTACGCCGAACAAATCCTTAAACTTTGCAAACCCCAAATATTTTGCTTTTTCTTTACTTCTTTTGGTCGGTAAAATCTTTCAGGATTTTCAGAAGATTAGATATTGTATAATCTTATAGCTTTGCAGTAAAAGCTTCCATCAGCTCTTAACACATGCATGACACGGCATGCAAACTGTGTCTGGAGATTGCGAAAAGCAAGGTTTAATCAAATAAATACCAATATTAAGAAAAAGAAATTATGAAAAAGAAGAGGTACATCTATCTCACAGATAACTAATGATTTCATACTTTCTTTTCATTTTTATTTATTTATTTATTGGCTTCTTTGCATAGCGACTCTTGCAAGCCATTTTTAATTCTACCAAACAGTGGTGACGAATAAGTAAAGAGATTAGAAAAGATAAAAGCTAGAATGAGAATGCTTTTAGCTCAAGGAAAGCCAGCCTTAGCACTATATATATAGCCTCCCACACATTTACTTCTTCAAGATTTCAGAGAGGTAAAGTATAGTATATGATCAACAATATTAATTCTTCTCGAAATCATCACGGGTCTTGCGAAAATCTAGCTAATAATCTTGTTCTATTACTATATTTTTTGATCTTATTGCTTTGTTGACTGAGGCTTCTCTTGCGCAGGAGTCACTGGAAATAGGAAGGGCCTCAGATCAATGTCTCCGCAAGGGGTGCAACTGCAGATTCAAGATCGCCACGTAAATAAAATTGTGTTTACTTCTTACTTCTCGAATTAAATTTTAGAGTTAAATTTTCATGCACTGACAGTGTAGAATTTTTTTATACAAGCAAATACTAGAATGCGACATGTGTCCATGAGTCTTGCTTATTGTTGTTGTACTTAAATTCTAAAAGACACATGTCACACTCTGGTGCCCCGCTTGTGTAAAAAAAATTTACACTGTCAGCTCATCAAAACTAAACTCTAAATTTTATTGCTTTCAAAAACTGAAATTAATGAGTTTTGACGACATTGCATTACATATATTTGCTTAAATAGATTGAAAGAGTGACACCTAATCTAATCTTAAATACTTTTGGATTAAGCATTTGGTTCACCATATTGTTTTATTGATGTTATCATCACCTTGAAAATCAAATTCATAGATATCATCAAGTTTTCGTCGGTTGTTCTTCTAGATATATAGTAATTGTGTGTAAGATTGAAAAATAACTTCAAATGAGAGGCATTTTGAAAATATAATGGATTAACTTAAACTTGTGCCATGGATTCTACAATGGCTCATTAAGTAGCATATGTCAGGTATATATATATATATATATATGCATGTATATACAGACAGAATAGACTATAAACGAGATATTATTTTTTCAGGTGGTGATCGATAATGGTATACTCCAAGTCACGTTATCGAAACCGGCGGGTATCGTCACCGGAATACGATACAATGGAATTGACAATTTGCTTGAGGTCCGCAATGATGAAAGTAATAGAGGGTAAACAACTGCTTTTTGATTGGCAATCAACTTGTTAATATGGCACAATAACTGTTACTACAAATGGGAAATATATGTTGCATCATATGAAACCATTCGTCTTTTCACGATTCATGCAGTAAGATTAAAAAAAATAACCAACTTTCACTTGATTTTCAATTAGTTGATATTTTAAAATCCTTCTCTCTCTTTCCTTCTTTCTTTTTTTTTTTTTTTTTTTGGGTGGACTATATAGTTACTGGGACGTTGTTTGGAATTCACCAGACACAGGAAAGACAGGAGTGTTTGAAGTGTATGTCTCTCTCTCTCTCTCACATATTTAGCCTCTGTGACTTGTAGTAGTGAACAATAATTCAATCTTTTTGTATTAAATCGATTACCCAAACCAAGAACTGATGTTATTGTGCAGGATTAAAGCAACTAGTTTTCAGGTGATATTGGAAACTGAGGAACAGGTGGAAGTGTCATTCTCAAGACCATGGGATCCCTCCGTCCAGGGCAAGCTTGTTCCACTCAACATAGACAAAAGGTCCTTTCTTAAATCAAACTGTTAGAAATATTTTATTAATTTCTTTTGTTATTGTTATTGTTCCTGTAATCATTGATAACGAAGATGTTCGTGATGATCATGATTTTCTAGGTTTATAGTGCTTCGTGGTTCCTCGGGCTTCTACTCCTATGCCATTTACGAACACGTAGGTTTGCCAGAATGGCCTGCTTTCAGCCTTGGTGAGACCAGGATTGCATTCAAGCTTCGTAAAGACAAGTAAATCAAATTTCCTCCTTTGCCCATTAAATATTAAGAAAAATATTATTCTTATAAAAAAAATTCATATAAAATTTGCATAAATAATAATGTGGTAGTGACAGTTTTGTAATTAAAAATCATTATAGTAGATGTTTGTTTTGAAGTGAAAAATTTTCATTAAAACACATCATTTTGTATTAAAATTTTGTATAAACATTTTTATTTGTATATCATTACCCAAATATTAATTATTATTTTAGAGTTCATGATTAATGGAAAACATTTATTTTCCCATTAATTTCAGACGCCAATTGAAGTAGTTTAAAATCTATATACGACTTAGAGCTTTAAAGTGCATTCAAGATATATAGAATAACATGGTTACTTAATAACAAAACAAATAATTTTTTTAATAATAATAATAATAATAATGTGCATGGTTTTGAATTGGGATAGGTTTCACTACATGGCCGTGGCAGACAATAGGAGAAGGTTCATGCCCTTGCCGGATGACCGGTTGCCGGGAAGAGGCCAAGCCTTGGCCTACCCTGAAGCAGTCCTACTTGTCAATCCAGTAGAGCCTGAATTAAGAGGAGAGGTACACAACATATGTGGGTCAGTTTGGTTCCTGTTTGATTCACGCTTTAACCCAAAATCAAATTGGCCATGATTCATTCTCGCATTTGGGACTCAAAACCAAATCATGATATCTTCCAAATTGAACAAAACCAAACCAAACTGAATTGAACCGTGAAATACAGTTTGGCTCGATTCCAACCATGGGGTTCAGTTCCGTTCTCGGTTTGTTCGGGTCATTTGTGCCGCAACTTATTAGTGGAGTCCATTCCCCCTCTTAGTACCTTCATCTACGACATCTTCTCCAATAGTTAAATGGGTAATGTGAATTCTGGAATCTTGATTTATTTTAGTTTGATTAACTCTGTGCTGTGGCTTGCATGTACAGGTGGATGACAAGTACCAGTACTCATGCGAGAACAAAGATCTTCGAGTCCACGGGTGGATATGCACGGACCCACCCGTTGGATTCTGGCAGATTACACCCAGTGATGAGTTTCGGACGGGTGGGCCCCTCAAGCAAAATCTTTCCTCTCATGTGGGTCCCACTTGTCTTGCTGTAAGTATCTTCTCCTTTCTCTAATTGTGATCTTTGTTCTTGCACTCTTTTAGCATGCAAGGCCACAAGGGAGGCCTGTAAAGTGGGTCAGGCGAAACGGGCAGGGGCACGGCCCACTTACAGACGGGTCGGGCAAAACACGGTAGCGGCACGAGCCGAGGGCATACAACAAGTTTTGTTAAAGATTGAATACATTTTAAGTATCAAAAATTTTATGAGCGAACCTCAGTTCAGTAAATTTATATGTATTTAAAAAAATTAAACTATTCAAACTTAGCTTGATTAAGGCTCGTTTAAGCTCTACACGAAAGTTAAACAAGTTAAATTTAAATATATTTTGAAACTTGTTGAAACTATCAAACTAAACTTGAACAATATTGGACTCAATTCGATTCGGCTTGTTTAGGGTCCTAAATATGGTCCAACATTACAGAATAAATGGCTGTCAGGATGAATTCTAATGAAATATAATTGGATGCAATTAACAGATGTTTCTAAGCGCTCACTATTCCGGGGATGATCTGGTGCCAAAATTCGGACAGGGCGAGGCGTGGAAGAAAGTTTTCGGCCCCGTTTTTATCTATCTTAATTCGGTGATGGATGGAGATGACCCACTTACGCTTTGGGACGATGCCAAAAATCAGGTTTAAGTAGCTTAGAAATTTTTAAATGCATGGATAACATAAGCTAACACGTACATACTTATATTGATATGAATTAATTTTTCAGATGACGGTCGAAGTCCAAAGCTGGCCCTATAATTTTCCAGCATCCGAGGATTTTCCATCGTCGGACCAACGGGGTAGCGTTAGCGGTCGATTACTAGTACGAGACAGGTAAAGCCTAAGGGCTTGTTCTGAAATTTTTCTGGCCTTCTCTTGATTCTATGTCGAAATTTTGAACCGTTGGTTTTTTTTCTTATTTTCTAACTAAAATAGAAAATTTTGTTCAACGTTTTCATAACTAAACAGGTATATTAGCAATGACTATATACCAGCAAATGGGGCCTATGTGGGGTTGGCCCCGCCTGGAGATATTGGATCATGGCAGAGGGAATGCAAGGTGATTTTGTTTAATTATATTTCATAGAAACAGGCTGTCTGTATGCAGTTGCGGATTCAAAAAAATTTTTTAGTGAAGGCAAAAAATACTCTTAAAGTTAAAATTTTAAATGAAACTATTTACATTTTTAATACTAGTGTAAATTTTTTACTAAATATTTAAATTTTTTAGGATAAAAAATTATTAATTTATTTATTTTTTTCTCTTTTCAATGGAGTATTCACTTAATCACAATACATTTAACATTTGATAAAAATTGATTTTTGGTAGAGTATTCACCAAATGATTCGACTAGCGCAATACAAAATTAATGATTCAACCAACAAAATAGATAATTTACTTTTTAGTTTTATCATAACAACTACTCGTAGAGCCGCAAAAAATAAAAAAATTACATTTGATTTAAAAGAAAATCAAAAAAAAAAATAATTTATATAAAAACACAAAAATATTACGTCAACAAGCCGTTTTAATTTTTAATTTTGTCTTTGTATGTGTGTGTGTGTGTGTGTGTGTGTGTGTGTGTGTGTGTGTGTGAGAGAGAGAGAGAGAGAGAGAGAGAGAGAGAGAGAGAGAGTGTGTGTGTGTTGTGAAAGTTTAAACTTCTAAATATAGGTTAGGTCTTTGATCTTCTTTGTATTAATAAAAGTGTATATAATTATATTTTTTTAAAGTTAATTAGAGTGATTAATGGGACCTTTTTGGTTATAGCTTCTTTTTTTTTCCATTTGAAGTAAGCATTTTCTTTCTTTTCTTATGGATCTTTTCTCATTTAAACTGTGGCTATTTTTTCTTGTCTTGTGGACCCTTTTTTTTATTTAGATTGAGACTCTTTTTTAACCAAAAAAAAATGTCAAAATTATACAAAATTCTAACTGTAATAAGTAGGGTTTTTAAAATTTATGGACCTTCAAAAATTGGGGATCTAAAGTGATTGCTTTGATGGATTTATACTTGAGCCACCTTTGTCTACTTATCTCTCATGCGATTACGTTAGGAGTGTTCAAACATCGGGTCAAGTCGGATTGGTAGTCATCCGCCACCCAACTAGAACCTATCGTGTTTAAAAAATTTGAAACCAATTCCAACCCAATAGATGATCGGATCATGTTTATGTTGGGTCGGATTGGATTCGGGTTGGGTCGGATTAGTTGAAAATTTTATTTCTAAGTATAAAATGGTCAGGTTGGTCGGGTCGAGTTGATGAAATAAAGACCAACATCCGAATAAGATGTGTTCGGGTTTTAAAATTTTCAACCGATATCTACCCAAAATAAGATTGGTTTCTGGTCGGGTGTGATCTGGTTGGATGGATTTTTTAACAACCCTAGATTACACAGTGGAGTCTTAATAATATTCATTTTAAAAAAACTCTCTCAATTAATATAGTTGCAACCGATAAAATTAGTATTAACTTCATAAGCAAATATACTAATGCTTAGACAATATCCACCTTTGTCCAATTAATTTTTCAACAGAGAGAAAATAGTTTTAGGACTTAATTTTTTTTAATTGGTTGGACAAGCGTGGTCCGCCTCTATCTGTATGTGAGAATAACATCACTCTTACCTATATAACTAATAAGGTACTAATTCTGTGTTTTAAGAAGCTTTGTCAACCTGTTATGTATTAGCTGAATATACCATCTATTGAAGGCATTGCAGATTTTGTTGGTATAGTTTCTAGTTAAGGTCTGTTTGGAAGAAAAGAAATTGTTGCCATTTCAAAAGATTCTAAGTTTTGGTGTAAATGGTTTTTGTGAAGTCCTCTACAATGGAAGTAATGTCGTTATTTGCATCAGGACTACCAATTCTGGAGGAGAGCAGATGAGAATGGCTATTTCTCCGTTAATGATGTACGTACTGGCGACTATAATCTTTATGCATGGGTCCCTGGATTTATTGGAGATTATCGAAATGACGTTGCTGTTACTATTGCTCCAGGTTTTATTTTCTCTCTTTTCTTATGAATTCTTTAATGTTATGTTTGAGCCTAGTATTTGTTAAAAGAAAAAAAAGGAACTAGAAGCGAAATTATTTGATACTTATTATTTTTGAAGGGTAACCATACAAAAAATGAAAATTTTGAAGAATGCCTATTAATTCTTTTCTAATTTTTATAGCAAAAAATTTAGTCAGTCTTACTTCATTTTTTTTTCTCTTTTTTTTTTTTCCTTTTTCCTCAATAAATCCTAGTACCAAACAATATGTAAGTACTACATTTTTCTATAGCATTTAACGTTTTGAAGTCCATGGAAAACAGGCTGTGACATTGACTTGGGTGATATTGTACATGAGCCTCCAAGAGATGGACCTACATTGTGGGAAATTGGCATTCCCGATCGTTCTGCTGCAGAATTTTACATACCTGATCCTGATCCAAACTACATTAACAGACTTTTTCTCAATCATCCTGACAGGTTAGTCTTTAACTAAGTCAAATGACCAAGGATGTTCGAGAGTAGGGTGATGAAATAATCCCATTTCACCCATTTCAATAAGATTATTTCTATATTAGGCATATAATTTTTTACACCAAATACGTAAAGTATAATCTTTGTATATAGGGGTTAATGCATTTTACCCTCTTGTGATTTAAGCAAAAATCAGATGATCATCTATGGTTTTGAAAGTGAACTCATAACCTCCTTGTGATTTGAATTTAACTGTAAAACAGATAAAAATTGTTAAATTTAACGGCAATTTTATTAAATGGGTATTTTCGTCATTTCTTCTCTTCCAAATAAAATTTTAAAAAGACAATTTTGTGTTTTTATGTCAAAATAAATAATTGTCCTTTGCAAAAATATTTTTGTCATTTCACTAAATTTATCATGATTTTATTAATTTTACAGATAAATTTAAATCATAAAAAGGTTATGTATTCAAATCACAAAAGTAAAGTGTAATTGCCGTTGTATATATGCCACATAATTAGCTAGTAATAGTGCTTAAAGACTCTTGTTTCAATCGACCTGAAATATTCGTCTTCTTCTTTTATTTTCAGGTTTAGGCAGTACGGATTATGGGAGAGATATGCAGAGCTGTATCCTGATGGGGATTTAGTCTACACGGTTGGTGTTAGTGATTTTGCAAAAGACTGGTTCTTTGCTCAGGTTACAAGGTGTGCAGTTCTAATGATATTTGGTTTATTATTATCTATCATTTTCCAATTAGAATTTCTCCTGAATTTGGCAAGCATTTGTTGTTATACTTTCATATTTGAAAAACACATCATTATATTTCACGGACCTTACGAGAACATAATTTGCGATACGGCAGTGCTAAACCAACAAAATTTTTGTATAGAATTCTCATACAAAATAATGTGATTGTTTGTTGTCATTTGATTTTCATCCAAAGCACTCACTATTTTGATTCATAAATTCAAAAATACTATTACCACTTTATTCTCATAGATTTTTGTTTATAATATTATGCAAAAATATATTTTTTCTCCCCGTTTGATACAAATGGCTACACAACTATAGTTATTAGAATTGAACAGACGATTGAACTGGTCAAGGTACCTGTTTAATGGTTTATTGGTTCAATCGTGATATAACCAGTTCAATTGGTTATATAATAAATAAATGTAAATATATATTTGAATAAAATTTATAGTTAAAAAAATTATCAATTGATTAAATGATACTTCCTTTCATATAATAACTCAAAATAAGTATTAAAATAAATAACTTATAAGAAAAAGTATGCAAATAAATAAATATAGAAACATTCAAGCGGACTTTTTTTTTCTCTAATTTAATTTTTTTTATTTTTATTTTTAAAATAAATGTCGTAAAACATGACAATAATATATATTATAATGTCCATTATTTTTTGCCTATTCTATTTTTTTTATCCTATACCATCCTCTTTCTCATCTTTATTTTTCATATTTCTGGGTTAGTTAGTTTATAAATTTTAATTATTATTTTTGTAACAATTATATCGACATATCTAATTATAATATGAAAAAAATATAGAAACCTAAGTTAAAATGAGAAAACAATACAAAGTAGAAAAGTAAGGTTGTACATTATTTGCCTTGTCCTACTTTTTTGTATCCTCCTTTTTCTTCATTTTTCTTGTTTTCCGTTTTTTGGTTTTAGTTTAAAGTTTTTACTATTTTATTATTTTTTCATCAAAAAACCACAAAAAACATGTTCCTAAAAAAATATATAATTTTAAATCATGCTTAATTTTTGCTATTTTGACTTTTTTTTTTAAAAAAATTGTTTGGTTCTATGAATACCAACCTGTTCATCAATTTTTTAAAATACCAACCAATTTTTTCAATTCAACCCAATTCATATACATTTTCAGTATTCAATTGAATCAGATCGATTCAGGGTCCGATTCTTGATTCAACCAGTTAAACCGGTTGAACTGATTTAATTATGATAACTATAATCACAAATACGTATTAACATTGATTCAAACATAACAAAAAAAAAATAGAGTTCGGTGCACGATACTCCCATATTAGAAAAGGTTAGACGCACATATGCAGCTTTACACCATACTCGTAGAGAAAATGTTTCTATGCTTCTAGCATCGATTAAAATAATATTATTTTAATTACAACAAACCATGCACAATTGAAAGTGTTTCTCGGCTAACAACAGTTTCTGCACTGCAGGAGAAAAAGTGACAACACATATCAAGGAACCACTTGGCAGATAAAGTTCGGACTTGACAACGTAGATCAGGCCGGAACCTACAAACTGCGAGTGGCAGTGGCAACTGCAACTGTTGCCGAATTGCAGGTACAGAAACTTTACCAAATGATCGAATACATTATGTATGCAAACTAGAAGGGTGTCTCACTACCTGGTTTGCATACATAATTAGTGGCTGTTATAAAATTTAAAATTTTATTTTATTATTTTATTCTTGTGAGTTAGATAAAGTATGCATAATGTTGCTAATTTATTTATCTTTTAAGATTTTTTGATCTGTACATAAAAGTGATTTTTTTTTTAATTTAGAGTTTCACCTATTTCACTAAATGTGTTTGCTTCATAATAGTCTAAATTCTTATTTTATTGTTTTATCCTTGTAAATCAAATAAGATATACACAAGTTAGTAATTTGTCTGTTTTTTAAGAGTTTCTTGGTCTACACATAAAAGGGACACCTTTTTTTAATTTGAAAATTCGCCAATTTCACTAAATGCTTTTGCTTTATAATAATATAGATTCTCATACCATGTACTAAAAGATTATTCTTTTAGGTTTGTGTTAACTATACGATGGCGAGTTGTCCTGTATTTCCAAGCTTGCATATAAAAGTGATACATTTTTTAATTTAGAGATTCACTAGTTTCACCAAATGCAGGGGCGAAATTACCCTGGGCCATGCCCCCTACTTTCACAAATTTTTAAATTACTCTCATTGATTTTAAGTATTTTTACACTAAGAGGATATATTAGTCTTTCCAAAATTTTAAAATTTTGCCTTTTCACATTCCAAAATTCAAAAAAAATTTTCTTGGCCCCAACAAAATTGAAAATTTTTCACTTTAACCTTCCAAAAATTAAAAAATCTTTGTTTTAGCCCCTCAATAAGATTCAAAAAAATTTTCCTTGATCTTCTATAATTTAAAAAAATTTCTCTTAACTCCTCAAAAAAATTTAAAAATTTTACCAAAATCTTCCATGACCCCCTCTGGACAACATTCCTAGTTCCCAGATGTGTTTGCTTCATATATAATACTATAAATATGAATTCTCATGTATTGTACTAAAGGATTATTCTTTTAGGTTCGTGTTAACAATCCGAACGCGAGCCGGCCAGTGTTCTCAAGCGGACTAATCGGAAGGGACAACGCGGTTGCAAGGCACGGCATTCACGGGCTTCACTGGCTCTACAGTGTGGACATTCCGAGCTCCCTGCTCGAGCAAGGAGAGAATACCATTTACTTGACCCAGCCAAGGGGCCAGACCCCTTGGCAGAATCTCATGTACGACTATATTCGTTTAGAAGCCCCCCCAACGAGCAGTCCCAAGAAGGAGAATCTTTGAGTTCGTTTTCGTTGCTTTCGTTCATTACAAAGCTGTTTCACTTCATTTTCTTTGTTAAAATACATGGTTTCGTTATCGGCTAGAAAATATGATTTCTCTATAGGTTTAGTTTTCTATTTTCTGTTATTTGTTCATTACTATTTATATACCTATATATAGAGACTCTCTCTCAATGTAATAAACTACTCAATACCTTCAATATAATGAATTATGATATTAAAATTTGGTTTTAGGATTCTTCTTCTTCTCTATTATTCTAACATTTTTAATAAGTCGGCTCAAAACTTCCATCCTTGTATCAAGTGGCTCCTATATACTTGTTGCTTGAGAAATAATTGAAAGATAAAAGAGTAGAATGCCTTACAGCTTTCATGATCAATATATTGAGTTCTTAATAATGACCTAACGATGTCTGAAAATGGTCTCATTTGTAAACCATGGCTTCCCATGATAGCCTATTCTCTGTCATGGCAGGACTCCATACTCATGATCACTAGGCATTTCTATGCCAAAATAATTTTATTTTCTGTGGCAAAACAAATTTAAAATGGCTATCCAAGGGGATTTTGGTTGGTCTAGTAGGTCTTAACAACTAGGTCAAAAGGAACCAACATTAAGTGGTATTTGGTTGATATTGGTTGGTCTAGTAGATCTAGCCAAGTTAGCAATGCTTTGGTATTGGTTGGTCTAGTGGGTCTAACCAGGTTAGCAATGCTATAATAACACAATTTATATATAAAATCATGTAGTTGTTTGTAATTTTTTTTTACTTCAAACCAAAATACTTTTTGTGCTAGAAGTTGCTATTCCTTCACATTTTGTATTTTCTAAAGATTACATGCGATTACAGAAGATAAGGGTATGTTTGGTAGACGGATTCAAGAGTAAATGAAAATTTTTAGTAGTGATAAATGTTTTAAAAGCCAATAAATAGCACATACCATGAAAATCTAATGAAGATTCTATACAAAAATTCCTCATTAAATTCTTCTATATCCTAATTGCTTACCCTTTTTATAAACAGTCAACACCAAGGTAGTACTAGTACTCCTTAATATGGTCCACTTCATCACTTACATTTTTACATTCACTATTTTTAACTCTTAACTACTCATCAGCTGCTTATTTAAGTAGTTTATGTCTTTTTATTCATTTTTATTTATTTTCGAAAAAAAATATCAAACCATAACCTAAAAGCCTATGAAAAGACAAAAAAATTATTTTTATTTTAAAAAATTCTAGTCAAATAAGTTAGCTGAAATTATCTTTGCTCTAAAAACTTGAGACACCCAAAAAAATAAAAGAAATGTGGAACTTTTCTTTTCTTTTCCCTTTTTTTTTTTTTTTTTGGAGTAAAGTTTCAAATCAATGCATAATTCTCACGCCATTTTCTCCCTTGTAGAACAAAGAAGTGAGTATAATGAGCATTTACCCATATACCCTTACCACCTTGTTTCTAGGCGTGAGCAAATAAGGGGAGAATTGGAAACGTGTACCTTTATATCTGCGTGTGGTTCCTTATAAGTATCCCACAGTCTCACACGTTGTCCCAGAATTAAAATTTGTTGAGCATACTCTTTACATGGCGAATCGTGCAAGTATAAATATCTGATTCACGGTGACGTTTAAGTAAAGAGATCGAATGCATTGAAGGGAAGGGAAGAAAAAGGATGCTTTGGTCTCTCTTTCAAGCCAAGCCAATAGTGATAGTTTTACTAGTAATAAAAAGTCTTCAAGCTTCAACGTCCCCTCTCCAGATTGAAGAGAAATGCAAATGGTAATTTCATGATTTTCCTTCTCCAAATCATCGGGGGTTTTTTAGATGATTGAGCTGATAAAGCATTATATATATATATATATATATATTCAGGAAGCGGTTTTCGGATTTTCGTTGTGCTGAAGAAGTTCCAGGCGATAAGCAGGGCACAGCAACAATGTCTGATGTGCAGTTGCATATTCAGGATGACCAAGTAATTCAACTATAAACCTTTTGACATTTTCTTCCTCTCTCTCTCTTTCTTGCTTTCTCTCTCTCTCTTTCTTTCTTTCTGTTTTTAAAGGTGTCCATTTTATTTATGTTTCATTAAACTAGCAAGCTTTGGCAAGTTCAAACGGACAACAGGTGGGTCTTCTTAAGTGTCTGCTTCATGTTCATACAAGATGAGGGGAAGGTTTTTTTGCCTGTGTCATATCGAATACGGATACTTTTCGAATGCTCACGGATACTATCCGATACTTTCAAAGCATATCATCACCAATCTAAACTTAATTTTCTTTAATTTTGAAGATTTGTATTTTAGATCATGTATCCGACCTATACATCTTTCAATGGAGATTTTACATTTCGTGTGTAGCATTAGAATATAATTGTTAGGATAAATGCAAGAATAGTTTACTATATTTTGCATCCTCCTTAGAGAAAAAGAATCGGAAAATAGTGAAATTGAGACCTGTTAAATTTGGTCTAAGTTTGTGTCCATATAATACAATTTTAAATCTTTTTTATATCAACATAATACATTTAAACTTTAAAACATTTGATCTCGAGAGGTAGTATAGTGAAAATAAGGACAAGCTATATATAAATACAGACGATTTGATTTTGAAACTTTTTATCCCTTTTAAGGTGTCAAAGATTTTATAGCATGGATGGTCTGCCTTTGAATTATACTGGGAATATTTGTGATTAAAATTTTTAGTTTATGAAGCTACGAGATACAAATAAAATTAGATTAGACTTTTCATTTAAAATAGAATGATGTTGTTAGAGTTGCTTTTCAATGCTTACAAACTTTAATTTACGTGCTACTATTTGATGAGCTGCTTGCATTGACCATGAAAGCAACTGAGCAAACTTTGGCAATGATCGATATTAGTTGAATAATATGAAAACCGAAATTAGTTCAGTTTGCATTTTCAACATAGACTTATTAAATAACATATAGCAAGAATATAATCTAGACATTTTCCATGCAGGTGGTGATGGATAATGGCATACTCCAACTCAAGTTATCAAATCCAGGAGGAGCTGTCATTGGAATTCAATATAATGGAATCGATAATTTGCTTGAACTTAATAATCCACAACTAAATGGAGGGTACGTCCGGCTGCAACTGCTAAATATTTCCGTTTATATGTATATATTTTTGTGTATATCTGTTCTCTTAGAATGTGTATGGTTCAAGAATTCGGTGATGAAAAATAAAATGAAAAGAAAAAGAAAAATGTGAGATAAAATAGAATAAAATACTTTTTATTTGTTCTAGTTTTTCTCATTTTTTCCGTTTTCTTTACTTTCCCTTGATAAATTCAAATTTCAAACAGCGCATTAGTGATGACAGTTTAGCAACAAAAGAAAAGAACTAAAGAAATACCTCATTTTTTTTTTTATAGCAATCCAAGTATAATCCACAAAAAAATTCAACCTTTATAATTATACAAACCACCACAACTGTTAAATACTAACACACCCTTAAGACCTCCTTTAACACTAATATTTTCGGGTGTAATCTGCAGGTTCTGGGACCTTAATTGGGGTCAACCAGGAAACGTGGGAACAAGAGGCAAATTTGATGTGTATGACTCCCTTACAAGTCATCACCTCTCTCTCTCTCTCTCTCTCTCTCTCTCCAAGGGAAGTTTAATGTTTAAGCTAAGTTGTCCCTTTCTCCTGGGGACCAGACTAGCACATACTTATTTTGGGAATAATACAAGTACCAAAGTTTAGAAATGCACTCCTGAAGGACCTGAAACAATTTTATATATAGATATATATACACATGGTTCTGTTATCAGATGTGCATATATATAAATCAGTTCACGAATGTCAAGAATGTTTTTCGAAAAATTACAAATGGAATGTCATTATGGTAAAATATGAAAACATCAAATTTTGTATTCAACCTAATATCCAACACCAAGATCAATGACTGTGCAGGCTTAATGGAACAAGCTTTAAGGTTATTATGGAAAACAAAGAACAGGTAGAGCTCTCATTCACGAGGACATGGGACACCTCGCTTCAGGGAGACCACGCCGCCTTAAACATAGACAAAAGGTTCTTGCTTTAATCGCCACGCTTCAGTTTTGTTCATGGATCGGGTCTTAAATTATGGGTCTGGGTATTAACAGATCGGGCCGGATCGATTCCGGATCAAACCCGACCCTTTGACAGGCCTAACAGTCATGATGATCATAATGATGATGATATTTTTTTTTTTTGGATAGGTTCATAATGCTTCGTGGTTCCTCGGGCTTCTATTCTTATGCCATTTATGAACACTTAAAAGGACATGCCTGCTTTCCTCCTCTACGAAACCAGAATTGCTTTTATGCTCAAAATAGACAAGTACCAAATTTCTCTATCTTCCTTCTTATGAGATTATAGTGTCCATGTTGAACAATAGAGATCTAACGTTAGAGAAAAAAAAAAAAAAACACTTTTGAACAACTTATTTATAAAGCAAATAATGAACCTGTAAGAAGTCTTACAAAAAATTGATTAATGAAAAATTAAAGGTTATGCGAATAATTACTTCAGCAAATTTGCATACTCAAATGCAGAACAAGAATAGAAACCTAAAGTTGGGTATTCTGAGCTTTTAGGTTTCACTACATGGCTATAGCTGATAATAGGCAAAGATACATGCCCTTGCCGGACGACCGGTTACCTGGTAGAGGTGAAGAACTGGCCTACCCAGAAGCCGTCCTGCTCGTTAATCCTGTCGAGCCAGAATTTAAAGGAGAGGTACTTCAATGTCCTTCAAATGATTTTGTTGTTCCTCATTGATTATTTTTCACCTTGGAGAATAATGTCTTTCCTCAGAGACTATATTTTTTCACCCTGATTTCTTTTGTGTGTTTTTTTATCTTTCTTTCCGGTTTTTGCTTATCTTTATTGATTCAGGAAAAATATATATATATATATATATGTCACTGACTCTTTAAATTCTCATACGTACATACATACATACATACCTATCTATATATATATATATATTCTGTGATCAATGCTTCCATTGATATTCTCATATACAGGTGGATGACAAGTATCAGTACTCCTGTGAGAACAAAGATAATCGGGTTCATGGGTGGATATGCTTTGACCCACCAGCAGGGTTCTGGCAAATCAGTCCCAGCAATGAGTTCAGGACTGGGGGACCAACCAAACAGGACCTAACCTCCCATGTGAATCCAACAACCCTTGCTGTATGTGACTGTTCTGACTAATTATAACCCCATTAATTTCAATAATGTCTTTAATGCTCTCTTAGGACAAGGATTTTCTCCGAACTAGCTTGAAGGAACTCCTCCTATCACGTGGATGTGGCAGCATATACTGTGCTGACACCTATTAAAATTATATTCTCAATATTTTTAAATTTTTTCTAAATTTTAGGCATCATGCACGGAATTATTATATTTGTAAAAGATATTTGTTTAAAAATATATATATATATAAATACATGGTCAAATGGTATGCTGTCACGTATAGATAGTAAGAGGAGTTCCTCCAACCTAAACCGGAGGAAATCCTTGTTCTTTCAAAATATGAACTGTTTGATGATCTTTAAGTGAAGATATATTGATCAGAATGGTATTAACAGATGTTTGTAAGTGCCCATTATGGGGGAGAAGATTTGTCGCTCCAATTTGAAACCGGCGAGCCATGGAAGAAGGTTTTTGGACCAGTTTTTATCTATCTTAATTCTGTGTCAGATAAAAAAGACGCATTTTCACTTTGGGACAATGCCAAAGAACAGGTCTGGCATCAAAAGATTGCAGGTTTCTTATTAGGCAACATATATAGATATGAATCATACGACTTATATATATATTGATCTTCAGATGAAGGTTGAAGTCCAGAGTTGGCCATACAATTTCCCGAATTCAGAGGACTTTCCAAGATCCGATCAAAGGGGTACTGTCACTGGCAGATTGCTAGTCCAAGATAGGTATGTTCTTATAGTAGCTTCACTTGGTTTCCAATTAAACTCAAACGTTTGCGTTGGCATAGTTTTGTCATATCTATAGTGTCTCCACCAGCACGTGTTAAACACATAACCAAATGTATACTATTATTTTTATATTTTTTAAGAATCAGCCACTTAGAAAAAATTTTGTGTTCATCACTTAAAACATACATAAAACACGGTATAAATTTGAAAAAAATAACTTGGGATCCTGTTGTAAAATAAAAGTAATGTGAATTTATATTATCTTATATAAAAAATTTCATTATCTTTGTATAAAATATTCATATATGACATAGAAAATGTATATTGCCGTCATTTCGTGTCCTATATTTTTTTTTAACATTGCCGTGTCGATATCATATCGGTGTCTATAATTTTTAGTATCTAAAACAATTTCAGCAGTACCCATTAAGCCTCTAGGGAGTCTGATTTCAACTTTCATTGGTTTTTTCCCTAAAGATAATCAATTTTCTGGAACCAAACTTCGATTAGGTATACGTTTGAGCAACCTCTACCGGCGAACGGTGCTTACGTGGGGTTGGCTCTGCCGGGAGAAACTGGGTCATGGCAAAGAGAAAGCAAGGTTCGTAATATTGGTTAATTTCATACTGTTTTTCTTTTACTTTTCATAACTTACCAAATTTCTGATCCAAACTCAGCTTAAATTCTTATCAGGGCTACCAATTCTGGACTACAGTCGACGAAGAAGGCTATTTTAGCATTGAGAATATACGTGCCGGCGACTATAATCTGTATGCATGGGTGCCTGGTTTTATTGGAGATTACCGTTACGATAGCTCCATCACCATAACCTCAGGTTTTAAATTACGTACTCAAATTTTATGAATTCCAACTTTTCAATTCTGAGAGACTACATATCTACATTTCCCTTGACATATTACATGCAAAATAGGTTGCAAAATAGATACAGGTGATCTGCTATATGAGCCTCCAAGAGATGGTCCAACACTGTGGGAGATAGGCATCCCCGATCGCTCCGCGGCGGAGTTCTACATTCCTGATCCTAATCCAAAATATGTTAACAAACTCTATGTCAATCATCCTGACAGGTTAGCTCTCCTTAATTACCACGGTTTTGACGATTGATTCGGCTTCACGCCGAAATGTTCACAAGATTGTGTTAAAATCTTACTCGGATCTTTTTCTATGGGCAGGTTCAGGCAGTACGGATTGTGGGAAAGATATGCAGATTTATATCCTGATGGAGATTTAGTTTTCACAGTCGGCGTTAGCGATTATCGGAAAGATTGGTTCTTTGCTCAGGTGAACAGGTGAGAATTTTCTAAGGCTGGTCTCATTTCTTTCAAGTTCATGCAGTTTCGGTTGTTACGATTTTACAGTTGGGTTCATTAGAACTTCTGTTAAGGTAGGCAATCTTATCCTGCATGTTACTAGTTCGTTGGCAGTGAAAAGGATGAAATAAATATCTTACTTCAGTATTCAAAGCATGCATGCAAGTAAAATGCCTGAACGACTATAAGTTTGAAGTGTTTCACAAAGGCTATACCATGGCAGACCCATAACTGCACTAAATTTTAGAAGATATGGACCACTGGCGGATGGAGGGGGGTGGGCGGGCACCGCGGCCTCCCAAAGTTTGGAAATTCGTCTTTATAGCCTTTGAATTTTTGAATATTTAGAATATAATGTAATGTATTGGTCCTTTTAAAAGTTTTTAAATTTTACTTCACTCTTGTATATTTTTAAATATTTAGGATACAATATAGTGTATTGGCTCTCCGAAAATTTTTAAATTTTACTTCACCTTTGTAGATTTTTAAATATTTAAAATACTATAGTGTAGTGAACCTTCAAAAATAAAAATAAAAATTTCTTTAACCCTCCTTTCATTCAAAAAAAAAAAAAAATTTATTCCCCCCCCCCCCCCCCCCCCAAAAAAAAAAAATCCTGAGCCCACCACTGTGGCTGACCATTTATTAGTCGTATATGGCTACTTTGGTAGCCTTTGCCTTTGGGCATTGCCTGCATACACCAAATCATGGTTATCAATATAGAAAACAAAAGTGCAAAACAATATGAGAATTAGAAACATGAAATGTGAGTTAATTATATTGTGAGAAACGAAAACGCTAGGTGACGTAAATTAAGATATTTATAAAAATAATTATTTAAAATATTTAAAAAAAAGCAATATAATACTTTCATGATGAATTAAAATACAAATGGGCACAATATCTATAGAAATTTTATAGAATAGTTCTATATTATTGTTTAAAACTAAGATCTGAGACCATGAAAAATGCTAGAATTTTTTATAAGCACGTTTTTACAAAGTTTCTACAGCATTTTTTTAAGAGTTTTTAAAAAAAATATAAATTGAATTATAATTTCTAAAATACTGAAAAACATTTTTTAAAAGTTACTTTTTATAATTTCATAAGAGTTTTGCTTTCATTTTGGATTCGAGTTTTCCCTCTCGATGAAAGTTTTCTAGTAAACTATGCTCCAAATTGATAATGCTTCATGCTTAAAATTTGCCGCCACTAGGTAGCAATTACTTAGAAGTTCTGCAAAAATATTATCAGCTAATAACGGGCAATGTTCGTTACATGGTAGGAAAACTGGCGACGATACGTATGAAACTACTACATGGCAAATCAAGTTTAGACTCGAAAACGTTGATCAGGGCGGAGCCTACAAGCTGCGTTTGGCACTCGCCTCTGCAACAAGCTCAGTATTAGAGGTAAGAATCGATAAAACAGACCATTCTTGCATTACCCACTTGAAAATATTACATTTAATCTCATTTCTCAGTTTCTATCTTCACTTTTAGATATGAGTAAATAGGCCGTGCAAAAATTTATTTATGTGGCCCTTATATCCTTTATTTAAGAGTGAGAAAATAAATTAAAAAATAAAATTATATACAACATTGTTCTTTGATAAATATAATATTATAATCAATAGTACTAGCATTAAGGATTGTTTTTTATTTTTATTTTTTGTTTTGAAGGTTCGGATCAACGATCCAAAAGCAAATCCCCCTCAATTTTCAAGTGGATTGATCGGAAAGGATAATGCGATTGCATGGCATGGCATTCATGGGCTGTGTTATTTGTTCAATGTGGGCATACCCAGTGCTCAACTCATGCAAGGTGATAATACCATATTCCTGACTCAAGCCAGGAACACTAGCCCTTTCCATGGGATCATGTATGACTATGTTCGATTGGAAGGTCCTCCATCCACTACTTCCTAAAACAAAATGCTTTTCTTTTTCATGGGTGTAGGCCTAGATGGCTGGCACTATTTAGTTGCTCTTGTGACTCATCTATTAATTTTAGTTTATCATGTACATGAATCTATAGTATTATTTGATCACTTGTAATGATTAAAATTTGTCAGTATGCAATTGTGATTCAGTGATAACTCGGTAAGATGAGATCAAATTCATAGAAAATGATTAACAAAACATGCAAATTTAGAGCTAGAAATTCACTCACGGTAAAAAATTAAATACCGATTAAGTTATGTTAAATACCGTAGTATTGCAATAGTTTCAATTAGAACCTAAGCCAACCTGTTTAAATTTCACAAAAAATAATACCGCTAAGATCTGGACAGTTGGTGCAGAAAAATGTTTTGCTTTGAAAGATTTTATGATTATGGAATTAGACTTTAAATAACAAAAACGATCTTGTATCTAATTAATCAGACCACCCGATTCACTCGAAATATCAACAGAGGTTTTGGAACTCAAATCATTGGCATCATTTTGAACCTTTGATTTGGAAGATTTAGCGATAAAAATATAATTTCAATAATAATTAAATCTAAAATAGCAAAATTAACACTATAAATTCATACTATCGATTTGAATATACTAGCTGCTTTGTCAACGCAGAAGGTATTACAAACATAGTCAAGAATTTAAGTTTTCTTAAAAATCTAAAATTTAATTATCAAAAAATACCAATTACTTCTATTGATATTTCAAGATACTCGGATAATCTTCACAATTGCCTTCAAGAATAAAATTAGCTATTCATAATATTGAATAGACTTGACTTGAAAAAAAAATGACTTCATAAATAATTGGAAACTCCTACATATATATATTTCTCTTGCCTCCTCTTAAGCTCTCCCTCTTGCCTCTCTTGGTATTGCTATTTATAAACTCACAAGATGAATTTATCCATTCCCTACAATGATGCATTAATTTTTTTTAATTATTAATTTATTCTTTTGTCTTATTTTTATGTCAATTGCCATCTTTTCATGTCAATTTTCATGTGAGTTGCCTTTTTTCATGTCTATTGCCATCTTTTCATATCATTTTCTATGTGAGTTTACTCCTTCTTTTATATAAAAACAAAAAAATGCTTTACTTGTTTTGGTGGAGGTGTTGAAAAATAGATGTTTGTCGATGTGGGTGGGCTCTAATCAATGAATACTTCTTTATTTCCATGTGAATTTGCTCCTTCTTTTATCTAAAAACCTACAAAATGCTTAACAAAATTTATTAGGATTAAATGTAAATTAATTAAAACTATTTATAATTATTTTAATACTAACAAACACAAATTAAGAACTTGTAATTACATTTTTACAACGTAATCACACCCCCCAACTTGTTTTTTGCTAATCCCTAGCAAAACAAATAAACACACTTAAAAAGATATGTTCTACTTTCATAGTGATCACGAGTGCATTTAGCATATGCACCAAGCCTTTAAACCCCTACGCTACCTCTAGTGGACGAGTGGTGTCTCGTGAGGGTTTTCAATAATGATATACTTTAACATCAAAATGTGGCCTGCAAATAAGAATAATGAGAACAAAGTATAACATGTATCTAAATATAAGCATATTGTATCCTACCTGTTAATACACAAATAAGATAATGTCTTATAACAACATATGATAGGCTTGTGTGTGTGTGATCATTACATGATAAGGAAAGTATTTACAACATAAAAGTACATGTACAATCTTTAACTTTTGATTCAACTTCACTGGATATTCTCTCAGAAGTAAGAAAAAATATAGACATCTCACACTGGTTATCCTTACAAAAGAGTAAATGTAATGTAAAATCAAAAAAGACAACCATAAAGAAATGACGTGAATATATAAAGTGAAAGATGACTTGACATAGTTCCATGACAGAATTCTCAATGTTAAAATCACACAAGTACTTAATAAGCGAATTCTATAAGCATTGAATGAGCAAGCAATGTACACCTCAAATCCTTGAGGACTTTGTTCAGATTGTAATTTGACCATGAGGTTTTAAGGTAAGGAGAAAGAAATGATAAAAGGCACAAAACATCTGTGATTAAGGCATGAATTGATCAATGAATACAGATTTTCAATTTTTCAATTTCAATTGATTTTTTTTAACAGACAATCTCCTCTCCTACTTCTTCTTCTTTTCTTTTCTTTTTTTCTCTCTCTCTCTTCTTTTTTCCTTCTTTCTACTCTCTTTTTTCATTGATTTTATTTTTTTCCATTGCTAATTATTTTTTCTTTCATTTTGCAAATAGAACACCCTATTTCTGAATTCAACTTGCACAAGTGAAGATACTTGTTTTTTTTTTTTTTTTTTTTTGTTTAGGAATGGAACTTTAGCAATGATATATATAGAAGGAGACAAAGAAATAGGCTTAAAAATGGTTCCAAGATAATTATGTCAAAAAAGAAATATGTGACTCAGAAGATCAAAGATTGCCTCAATTCATTTTTGAAACTGCACAACAGCTCAAAGTTCTAAAAATTCAACATATTCAATTACCATAGCAATTCAAACAATTGAGTCAAATACAAGTATAATGAAGCTATTGAATGAGTGATGTAGAAAACATTCATCAAGAGTAGTTGTAAACACTCTGAAATGCGCAATTAACTTTAAAGCTCACTTGGTGAACAATTCACACTTTTGTAAAGATGAAACTATATAATATGTAAAAATACTAAACTTATCATGATATGATAATCAGTGATATAAAATATCCTCTTTTTATGCTTTAAAATAAAATCTTACAATTATATTAAAAAGAAAAGATAAAACAAAAATTGTGCTAAAGTGATTAAAAACATGTGTCAGACAAGTTCTCAAAATTTACTTTTGCGTTTTACATTAAACTATACCAAATTATAAAAGATACACAAACTTTTTTTTTATATATATCACAAATACATTAAGAGAGTCAAACTGTACGCATCTCAGCCTTGTGAATGATAATTTTCTTACTATTTATTTACTTATTTTTTTAAAATATATAAAACATCTACAAAATAACTGTTAATCATATTTACATATAAACATAAGTACAAAAAATAAACACTCACAATCTAACAAACCTTAAAAGGAATAATTATTATAAAGTCGAGCTAAACTTTTAATATTAAAATTAAAATAGTCTACCTTTATTGTGATTCCAAAGCGTCTCAATATCTCAGCATCTACTCGCCCTATAAAGTCAAAATGAGAATGCTTTTGGCTTAAGGAAAGCCAGCCTTCGCACTATATATATAGCCTCCCACACATTTACTTCTTCAAGATTTCAGTGGTAAAGTTTAGTATATGATCAACAATATTAATTCTTCTCGAAATCATCACGGGTCTTGCAAAAATCTAGCTAATATTCTTGTTCTAATACTATATTTTTTTGATATTATTGCTTTGTTAACTGAGACTTCTCTTGCGCAGGAGTCACTGGAAATAGGAAGGGCCTCAGATCAATGTCACCGCGAGGGGTGCAACTGCAGATTCAAGATCGCCATGTAAATAAAATTGCGTTTACGTCTAACTTCTCGGATTAAAGTTTATTGCTCTCAAAAACTGAAATTAATGAGTTTTGACAACATTGCATTATATATATTTGCTTAAATAGATTGAAGGAGTGACTCCTAATCTAATCTTAAATACTTTTGGATTTAGCATTTGATTCACCATATTGTTTTATGATGTTATCATCACCTTGAAAATCAAATTCATAGATATCATCAAATTTTCGTTGGTTGTTCTTCTTGATATATAGTTGTGTGCAAGATTGAAAACTAACTTCAAATGAGAGGTATTTTGAAAATATAATGCATTAACTTAAACTTGTGCCATGGATTCTACAATGCCTCATTAAGTAGCATATGTCATGTATATATACATATATATACACACACGCACAGAATAGAATATAAATAGGATGTTATTTTTTCAGGTGGTGATCGATAATGGTATACTCCAAGTCACGTTATCAAAGCCGGAGGGTATCGTCACCGGAATACGATATAATGGAATTGACAATTTGCTTGAGGTCCTCAATGATGAAATTAATAGACGGTAAACAACTGCTTTTTGATTTGGCAAGCAACTGGTTAATATGGCACAATAAATGTTACTACAAATGGGAAATATATGTTGCAGCACATGATCATATGAAACCATTCGTCTTTTCATGATTCATGCAGTAAGATTCAAAAAAAAAAAAAATCAACTTTCACTTGATTTTCAATAATGTTATATGTAGGGGTTAATGCATTTTACCCATTGTGATTTGAGTAAAAATTAAATGATCATCTGTGGTTTTGAAAGTGAATACATAATCTCCCTGTGATTTGGATTTAACTCTAAAATGGATGAAAATTGTTAAATTTAACGGTGATTTTATCAAATAGGTATTTTCTTCATTTTGTCTTTTCCAAACAAAATATTAAAAGGATAATTTTGTCATTTTATGTCAAAATAAATGATTGTCCGTTGCAGGAATATTT